>CM075996.1:6250843-6390473 GCA_038087875.1 Malacoraja senta | reverse complement strand
ATGGATCTGCCCAGAACACACCCAGGGGCTGTGGGCCTGACCTCCTGTCTGTCTACTTCAACCTGTGCGACCTGGCACGCAGTGTGGGGGATCGTGCTGGAGGCGGTGGCTGCCCTGGGGGTCATCGTCAGCTTCATACTGACGGTGATCTTCCTGGGCATCACCCCTTTCATCACCGACAGCCGCAAGAAGGCTTCCGTCCCCGTTCACTGCATCTTCCTGCTGGCCACCATGGGACTGTTCGGCCTGACGTTCGCCTTCATCATCCAGTTGGACCCAGAGGACTTGTCCCACCAGGGTCTTCCTCTGGGGCGTGCTGTTCGCCATTTGTTTCTCCTGTCTGCTGGCCCAGGTGTGGAGGGTGCTGAGGTTGGTGAGGTCCGGATCCGGGCCGTCGGCATGTTGCATGGTCGCCTTGGTCGTATGCCTGACGTTGGTCCAAGTCATCATTGACATTGAATACCTGGTGCTGGTCATCGTCAGCTTCGGTGGCCCCTGCCAATACAACAGCGCCGGCTTCACCATGCTGCTCATCTACGTCATGTTCCTGATGGCCCTCACCTTCATCCTGTCCATGTTCACCTCTGCGGCCAGTACCCCAAGTGGAAGAAGTACGGGGCGCACGTCTTTGTCACCATGTTGCTCTCCATCGCCATCTGGGTGGTGTGGATCGTCATGTTGGTGAGGGGCAACGCCTCGTTGGGCAGGAGCCCCGCCTGGGACGACCCCGCCCTCAGCATCGCCCTAGTGGCCAACGGCTGGGTCTTCCTCCTCTTCTACATCATCCCCCAGCTCCGCCACATCACCTGCCCGGCCAAGACCGAAGACGGACCCATGGAGAGCGCGCCCCCGAACCCGCGCAGTGTCGCCTTGGGTGGCGTGGACAACCAGATGTTTGCCTATGAGGAGCCAGGCAGAGGTGAGTGACCAGAAGTCAGAATATACTAAACATAGACATAAGGCGGTATGGTGGCGCAGCGGTAGAATTGCTGCCTTACAGCACTTGCAGCACCGGAGACCCGAGTTCGATCCCCACTACGGGTGCTTGTCTGTACGGAGTTTGTACGTTCTCCCGTGACCCGCGTGGATTTTCTCCGAGATCTTCGGTTTCCTCCCACTCTCCAAAGACGTACAGGTATGTAGGTTAATTAGTTTGTTGTATGTGTAAAAATTGTCCCTAGTGTGTGTTCGATAGTGTTAATGTCCGGGGATCGCTGGTCGGCGCGGCCTCGGTGGGCCGAAGGGCCTGTTTCTCTAAACTAAACATAGAAACATAGGAACATGAAAAATAGGTGCAAGAGTAGGCCATTCGGCCCTTCGAGCCAGTAGGAGCAGGGGTTACTCCTGCCAGCGGGTGCAGGAGTGGGCCATTCGGCTCTTCGAGCCAGCACCGCCATTCAATATGATCATGGCTGATCATCCAAAATCAGTACCCCTTTCCTGCTTTCTCCCCTTATCCCTTGATTTTATTACCCCTAACATCTATATCTAACTCCCTCTTGAAAACATCCAGTGAATTGGCCTCCACTGCCTTCTGTGGCAGAGAATTCCACAGATTCACAACTCTCTGGGTGAAAAAGCTTTTCCTCATCTCAGTCCTAAATGGCCTCCCCTCCTTATTCTTACACTGTGACCCCTGGTTCTGGACTCCCCCAACGTGGGGAACATTTTTCCTGCATTTAGCCTGTCCAATCCCTTAAGAATTTTATATGTTTCTATAAGATTCCCTCTCATCATTCTAGATTCCAGTGAATACAAGCCCAGTTGACCCATTCTTTCATCATATGTCGTATTGAGAAGTCCGATCAATGTTGCCAGGCTGGAAAGGGTGCAGAGACGATTTACGAGGATTTTGCCAGGACTCGAAGGCCTGAGCTCCAGGGAGAGGTTCAGCAAATTAGGACTCTACTCCTTGGAGCGCAGGAGGATGAGAGGTGATCTTATAGAGGTGTACAAAACCATGAGAGAACTAGATTGGGTAGACACACGTAGTCTCTTGCCCAGAGCAGGGGAATCGAGGTTTGATATGAGGGTAGGTTTAATCAACCTATTGTGCTATAGAATTACACTGATTGTTAATGATACATTCTCTGCCACTGAAGGCAGTGGAGGCCAATTCACTGGATGTTTTCAAGAGAGAGCTAGATTTGGCTCTTGGGGCTAACGGAATCAAGGGATATGGGGAGAAAGCAGGAACAGGATTCTGATTTGGGATGATCAGCCATGAGCATATTAAATGGCGGTGCTGGCTCGAAGGGCCGAATGGCCTACTCCTGCACCTGTATTCTATGTTTCTATGATACCGTCCCATACAGTTTCTTCTCTGCAACATTTAGTCAGAGGGCGGTGAATCTGTGGAATTCTTTGCCGCAAAGGCTGTGGAGGCCAAGTCAGTGGATATTTTGAAGGCAGAGACAGATAGATTCTTGATTAGTACGGGTGTCAGGGGTTATGGGGAGAAGGCAGGAGAATGGGGTTAGGAGGGAGAGATAGATAGATCAGCCATGATTGAATGGCGGAGTAAACTTTATGGACCAAATGGCCCAATTCCGCTCCTATCGCTTATGACCACACGCACACACACACACAGGTGTATTGTATCCTTATGCGTATACAAATGGCTACAATACATCCGAATGGCCTAATTCTACTCCTATACTTATGACCTTGCGTTCCCTGGCTATTCTGTCCGATACTCCGATACATGGTGTGAATGGGGCAGGTTCATCACTGAACCCTGACGTCTAAAACACGGACTATAATATTAGAGATAGACACAAAGTGCTGGAGTAACGCAGCGGGTCAGGTTGAATCTGGAGAAAAAGAATGGGTGACGTTTCGGGTCAGGATTCTTCTTCAGAACGTTATAGAGTTTTGAGACGTTAGGATCTTTACTTAGATTCCAGCAGCCTCACCCACTGCACTATGTGGGACGGGTCCGTGCACTGACTCAGTGGAACTCCTGGATGGTTTCGGAGTTTGCTGAGTTCTAAGTGGCGTTCTAAGTAGAAACAATGAACTGCAGATGCTGGTTTTTCAAAATAAAACACAGAGTGCTGGAGTAGCTCAGGCAGCATCTCAGGAGAACACGGATAGATAGAAATAAAGAATTGCGGATGTCGGTTTACACCAAAGATAGACACAAAATGCTGGAGTAACTCAGCGAGTCAAGCAGCATCTCTGGAAAGAAAGGATCGGTGATGTTTTGGGTCAGGACCCTTCTTCAGACTGAGCAGTCTGACCTGCTGAGTTTCTCCGGCATTTTGTGTCCAACATGGTTTCAGGACGGGATTTTTCCTCTTAGATAGCGTTTGTAGTTTTAACAGATCACTGGGTGCTCCTGATGCCAGGTCACCGTGATGTCACAGTGCCAGAGACCCGGGGTTCAACCCTGACCTTGGGTGCTCTCTGTGTGGAGTTTGCATGTTCTCCCTGTGACCGCATGGGTTTCCTTTGGGTGCTCCCGGCTTCCTCCCAAAGATATACGGCTTTGTAGGTTAATCGGCTTGTATAGAATTGCCCCCCTAGTATGTAGGGAGTGCATGAGAAAGTGGGACAACATAGAACCAGTGTGCATGGGTGATCAATGGTTGGCATGAACCCAGTGGGCTGGAGGGCCTGTTTCCATGCAGTCTCTCTAAAGTAAACTGAATTGTTGGTAGAGGTTGATCATTCTTGCTCCATAGAATGGTTTTGATAATGTGGAATGTAAGGCACTGTTGCTAGGTAAATAAGTGAACAATAATATCATGTTGAAATAAATGAAACTGTGTGTATCCATGTTATCTAAGAATCGCTAACTTATGATGCAAAACTTAATCTCCCAGCTGTGAATTATTAAATTGGTATTCCAGTGCAAATGATTCTAAATGGAAACATAGCTCTTTATGTCTATCTTTAGTGGGGACATGTGATCAAGAGCTGACAGGGACTCAGGGAGTCAAAGGGCCTGTTTCCATTCTGCATTCAGAGTCTGAAGAAGGGTTCTGACCTGAAACGTCACCTATTCCTTTTCTCCAGACGATGCTGCCTGACCCGCCTGAGTTACTCCAGCACTTTGCGTCTGTCTTCAGTGTACACCAGCATCTGCAGTTCCGTCCTACACATCACTGGAGTCTGCCTTTTCCATTGGAGTACCCAAAAAGCCAGTAGGATAGTAGGCCACTCGGCCTCTCAAACCAGTTCCAGCCTTTCAATGTGATCATGGCTGATCTGTCCCAGTCCCTCCTTCTCAACGCCCATTCCATTTAGCTTTCAATTCCCATCTTCTGTAGACTCATCCATCTCCACCCTAAATACTTTCAAATTATCCACCCACGGAATTCCAGAGATCCACCGCCCTTTCTACAAAGAAATGTCTACACATCCCTCCTTTAAATGATTGGAGCTTTTATCTCGTTTCCGACTCTCCCACTACTGAGAACATCTCAAACATCTACCCTGTCCAACCCCTTCAAGATCTCACATATTTCAATCAGACCCCCCTCATTTTTTTTTAAAACTGCAAAGAGTTGTTTCACTTCTCTTAGAGTCATACAGCGTGAAAAACAGGCCCTTCAGCCCAACTTGCCCAACATGCCCCGTCTAGACTAGCCCCACTTGCCTGCGTTTGGCCCATAACCCCCTAAACCAGTCCTATCCACGTACCTCTCCAAATGTTTCTTAAACCTTGTGATAGTCCCTGCCTCAACAACCTCCTCCAGCAGCTCGTTCCATACATCCACCACCCTTTGTGTGAAAAAGTGACCCCACAGATTGTTATTAAATCTTTCTCCCCTCGCCTTAAACCTATGTCCTCTGGTTCTCGATTCCCCTACTCTGGGCAAGAGACTCTGTGCGTCTATTCCCGATCTATTCCTCTCATGATTTTGTACATGAAACTGGTAGTTGGTGAGAAATTCTTGTCTGGTCTCTTCTGAGTGCTAGTGGCGTCCTTGGGATTTCTACAAGAGTAGAGGTGATTGCACGGTTGTGTATTGGTGTTGGGGGTTTGTTTGTGTAAAGGGGTTAAGATATTGGTGGGAGGTTCTGGTAAATGGTGGCACAGGGGCACAGCAGTATAGTTGCTGCCTCACAGCGCCAGAGACCCGGGTTTGATCCTGACTACGGGTGCTGTCTGTACGGAGTTAGCACATTCACCCCGTGACCTGCGTGGGTTTTCTCTGGGTGCTCCGGTTTCCTCCTACACTCCAAAGATGTACAGGTTTGTAGGTTAATTTGTAGATTGTGTGTAGGACCGTGTTGGTGTGCGGGGATCGCTGGTCGGCGCCGACTCCATGCTGTATCTCTAAACTAGAAAAAAAACGAAACCCAACTGGAATGGGTTACAAAAAACACTCTTTAAGCTTTCACTCACCCATTTATTTTCCTCCACAGTATTCCCCTTGAGTCGTTCTAGTATTGCCTCCTCACCCGCCTACAGCAGCAACATCCCTTTGGAAAACAATGTAAGTACCCACTTAATAACCCCTGTCCCACTTTCACGACCTAATTCGCGACCTCAGCCGAGTTTGCCCTTGACTCATACTCGCAGCGAGGTCGTCACGTAGGTAGGTCGTGGGAGGCCGTCGGTAGGTCGTGGTTACTCGTGGCATCAAGTAGGTCGGGGCGTTTTTTCTAGCCTGATGAAAAATGTCCACGAGTAAAAAAGGTCGTGAATTA
The DNA here is from genome assembly GCA_038087875.1 of Malacoraja senta. Lineage (NCBI taxonomy): Eukaryota > Metazoa > Chordata > Chondrichthyes > Rajiformes > Rajidae > Malacoraja > Malacoraja senta. The sequence goes on along the minus strand of CM075996.1, from coordinate 6,384,812 downwards.
GGTCGTGAAAGTGCGACAGGGCTTAACCCACTTCCAGCCTTTATAGTCCACTTCCTATTCACTCAGCATCAGTGGGCTTTCGTCGGGCAAAGGACAGGAAGTGCCTAATAACCATAAGGGCTATAGGGGCGGCATGGTGGCACTCGGTTGCTGCATCACTGCGCCAGAGTCCCGGTTCGATTCTGACCACGGGTCCTTGTCTGTACGGAGTTTGTACATTCTCCCCGTGGCCTGCATGGCTTTTCTCCGGGATCTCCGGTTTCCCGGAGACATAGAGGATTTTTAGGCTAATTGGCTTTGGTATCATTGTAATTGTAATAGGATAGTGTTGGTGCGCGGGGATCGCTGGTCGGCGTGGACCCGGCGGGCCGAAGGGCTGCTTCTGCGCTGTATCTCTAAACTACACTATACCCCAATGGAACAGTGTTTGTTGCAGTTGCTTCCGATCATCCACGACCCAGTTGATGTCTTAATGGACTCAAGAGGCTGAGTGGTCCTGCACTCTGAGTTACTGCTTCTTTGCAACCTTCTTTAGTTGGAGGGTGGTGAATCTGTGGAATTCTTTGCCACAGAAGGCAGCGGAGGCCAAGTCCAGTGGATGTTTTTAAGGCAGAGATACAGTAGATAGATTCTTGATTAGTACGGGTGTCAGAGGTTGCAGGGAGAGGGCAGGAGAATGGGATTAGGAGGGAGAGGTAGATCAGCCATGATTGAATGGCGGAGTTGACTTGATGAGCCGAATGGCCAAATTCTACTCCTATCACTTATGACCTCATGAATGAGCTTATGACAATGGTTAAGCTTTATATTATTCACACTTTGGAAAAACATCAGCAGAGAAATGGCAGCAGATCCCTGAAGGCAGCATGCAGCTAAAGAGAATAACATTTAGTGCAAGTCTATGGGGCATTTAGCTTCTGCCCTGGTTCCACGTGTGGAGGATGGCCATTCATTATTGCTGCCTCTAATCCGCTTCTACCCTGTGTGTTGTAGGTGTACACCGTGCTGCCGAGTTCGCCATCCCTCGTCCACAGACCAAGTCCAGCTACTACCCGACACCCTTCCTGCAGGACCCGTACCTCAACTACCAGAACAGGCAGACCAACTTCTAGAGGACTCATGGACTGTGCAGGACAGACCCGGGCAACCCATCCCGAGCCCAGAACTTCATGCGACACCACCGGCCATGACGCAGGCGCCTGCAGTTCCCTCCAGTCTCGGCCGATTACCCCGCTCACCTCCCTCACCAGTGTTGAAGACACGCGACTATTGATGCAATGAATCTGTTGACTCAGTCGCTCCATGGTTACCTGATGCTTGATTGCACTGTAGCACAAGGTGTTCAGCTGGCTAACACCTCTATTTATCCAAGGTCACCATTGAAAAGATAAAGTGAATGAATGGTTTGATGTATAATAGGAATCAGATCATCGGCATTCGGGATCTCGCTGTTCGAACGATGTACCTTCTGTCCACACTCTTGGCATCAATGTCAATGGCTGGCTATTGGAGCCATACCAGTTAATGCCGTAGCGGACTCAAGAGGCTGAATGGTCCTGTGCTCCGAGTTACAGCTTCATGCGATAGAACTTTATTTATCCAGGAGGGAAAATAAACCAACAAGTCCATAAAACGCAACAAGATACATGAAACATGAAATTAAAGTGACGAGTGGAAAGGATGCGTAAAGATTGGGGAGGGAGGGGAGGAGAGGGAGGAGGGTCAGTCTACCCCCATACAGAAGTGGGGGGTGGAGTTGTACTGTTTGATAGCCACAGGGAAGAAGGACTAGAAAAAGCAGCAGGACGTTTCGGGGCGAGACCTTTCTGACCCTTTCGAGACTGAACAGTCTGAAGAAGGGTCTCGTCCCGAAACGCCACCCATTCCTTCTCTCCAGAGATGCCACCTGTCCCGCTGAGTTACTCCAGCGTTTTGTGTCCAGCTAGGACATGCACACTGAAGGTACATTCACAAACTTGCCAACGCCACCCTTTACACATGCTTCACCGCCAAGCTCAAAGTGGGTGCGATTATATGAGGCAGACTCTCGAACAGCTTCATCTGCCAGATCGGAGGCAAGCAGAGTGTGGGATAAAGCCCTATCAATGGTACTTTCTTGTGAAGGAAGGAACTGCAGATGCTGATTGACACCGAAGATAGTCGCCAAAATGCTGGAGTTACTCAACGGGACAGGCAGCATCTCTGGAGAGAAGGAATGGGTGACGTTTCGGGTCGAGACCCTTCTTCAGACTTCAACCCGAAATGTCACCCATTCCTTCTCTCCAGAGATGCTGCCTGTCCCGCTGAGTTACTCCAGCATTTAGTGTCTATAATGGTACTTCCATCAATGGAACTTCATTGTCACATGTACCGAGGTACAGTGAAATTCATTTGGGGATAAAGTCCAGTACAAGTATACTTATCCAAGTGCACATTATATGATATGTTATTATATATTATTTTATATTATATAATTATGTTATATAAGTAATACATTATAGGTATAATTATACAGAAGCACTTTGATACATCTTAGGTATGCATTTCAGATGTGTTTAGTAGTTGTACTTACAGATAATATACTAGTCGCCAGAAAGAATCGCCAGGCGTCAAAAGATAAGAATCCCAACTTCATATCTTGCAGCTCCTCGAGTAAAACAAGCCAGCTCATGCCTGCGCTGGCTCAGAATGTGTCCGAATTTGATTTAGTTATTTAGTTGTTTGGGCGGCAGGGTGGCTTGTCGTTAGAACTGCTGCCTTACAGCACCAGAGACCCGGGTTCAATCCCCACTACGGGTGCTTGTCTGTGTGGAGTTCGTACGTACCTCCCGTGACCTGCGTGGGTTTTCTCTGAGATCTTCGGTTTCCTCCCACACTCCAAAGACGTGCAGGTTAATTGGCTTGGTATAAATGGTTAAAAAGAAATGTTTCTGGTGTGTGTAGGATAGTGTTGCCGCGGACTCGGTGGGCCGAATGGGCCTGTTTCCGCGCTGTATCTCTAAACTAAGCTATCCTCCATCCACCTACAACGATCCCATTGACCTTCCTAATTACTTGCAGTGCATCGTGTTACCCTCCTGTGTCTTGTGTGTGAGGAAGGGGAGAGCCTTTTGTTCAGCAGTATTCTGTAATCTTTCCCAGTTAAAGCAATATTCTATTTTTCCATTCCAACCAAAGCAGAGTTTCCCAAATTATATTCTATCCTCCAATGTCTTCCCCCCCCCCCCCCACCCCCCCCCCCCCACCCACTCACTTAACCTAGATATATTCCCCTGCAGGCTCTTTGTTTCTTTGTCAGATTATGCTGTCTCGTTTCCTGATACCATTTTATTTTCCCCAAGTACCCAACAGCACTGAACGCCAGCAAAACCTTGTACTCCCTAACAGACATCAAGTGGCTAACGGAATCAGGGGATATGGGGAGAAAGCAGGAACAGGGTACTGATTTAGGATGATCAGCCATGATCACACTGAATGGCGGTGCTGGCTCGAAGGGCCGAATGGCCTACTCCTGCACCTATGTTTCCTGGCATCAGAATCCGTCAGGCTGAGTGGGCCTCGTGTATAACTGTACATTGTCTGTGTAACTTTAATGTAAATATTATTTATCTAGTCTAAAGCATTTCTCGTATGCCAAACTGGAATTCAACAATTTTTGTAGCAGCAATAAAAATTACTTAAATATTTGTATAATATTGCCTCGAATCCAATTGTTATTCCGTTTGAAGGTGCGGCGGGTAGAGCTGCTGCCTCACAGCGCCAAGGTAATCGAATGCAATCCTGACCTCGGGTGCTGCCTGGGTGGAGTTTGCACGTTCTCCCTATGACCACGTGGGTTTCCTCCGGGTGCTCTGGCCTCCTCCCGCACCCCAAAGACGTGCGGGTTTGCAGGTCAATTGTCCGTCTGCAAATTGTCCCTCGTGTGTAGGGAGTGGGTGAGAAAGTGGGATAGCAGAGAACGAGCGTGAATGGTCGGCATGGATAGTTGAGGCAGGCACTATCCTGACGTTTAGGAAACATTTGGACAGGTACATGGATAGGACAGGTTGAGAGGGCTGTGGGCCAAACGCAGGCAGTTGGGACTGGTGTAGATGGGGGCATGTTGGGCAAGTAGGTGCCGAAGGGCCTGTTTTCGTGCTGTCTCTAAACTAAGTTAAACAGGATCCCAGAGAGAGCCAGCAGGAACTGTAACACGGGGAGAGACAATGGGGAATTGTAACCCAGGGAGAACTGTACCCCAGGGAGACTCTGTGGGAACTGTCCCCGGGGAGTGTTCAGACCTCGCGGACCTGATGTCTGGGAGCATCAACACTATCACATGATATGTTTATTTCTGTAAAATATCTTGTTATTTTCTAAAGACACAAGCGACTGCAGACTCCGAATCTTCAGCAAAATACAATGTGTTGGAAGACAGGCAGCATCCGTGGAGGGAAATGGGCAGGCGATTTTGTCGCTTCAGGATGGAAATGGATCCAGACCTGAAACATCGTCTGCCCGTTCACCCCCCACAGATACTGCCTGACCCGCTGAGTTCCTCCAGCGCGCACAACACAAAGAACTGCAGATGCTGGTTTATACCAAAGTGCTGGAGTAACGCAGCATGCCAGGCAGCATCTCTGGAGGAAATGATTAATAAGGATAGGCGACGTTTCGGGTCCGGATCCTTGTCATCAAGTCATAAGGTATAGGAGCGGTATTAGGCCATTCGGCCCATCAAGTCTACTCCGCCATTCAAAGGGCATCCTTGTGATTGAGGCAGTGCAGCGTAGGTTCACGAGATTGATCCCTGGGATGGCGGGACTGTCATATGAGGAAAGGTTGAAAAGACTAGGCTTGTATTCACTGGAGTTTAGAAGGATGAAGGGGCATCTTATAGAAACATACAAAATTATAAAAGGACTGGACAAGCTAGATGCAGGAAAAATGTTACCACTGTTGGGCGAGTCCAGAACCAGGGGCCACAGTCTTAGAATAAAGGGGAGGCCATTTAAGACTGAGGTGAGAAAAAACGTTTTCACCCAGAGAGTTGTGAATTTATGGAATTCCCTGCCACAGAGGGCAGTGGAGGCCAAGTCACTGGATGGATTTAAGAGAGAGTTAGATAGAGCTCTAGGGGCTAATGGAATCAAGGGATATGGGGAGAAGGCAGGCACGGGTTATTGATTGGGGACGATCAGCCTTGATCACAATGAATGGCGGTGCTGGCTCGAAGGGCCAAATGGCCTCCTCCTGCACCTATTTTCTATGTTTCTAATCATGGCTGATCTATCTCTCCCTCCTAACCCCATTCTCCTGCCTTCTCCCCATAACCTCTGACACCCATATTAATCAAGAATCTATCTCTGCCTTAAAAATTCCACTATTCCTTCTTCAGACTGGGTGACATTTCAGGTTGGGACCTTTCCTCAGACTCTGAAGAAAGGTCCCGACCCAAAATGTCACCTATCCATTAAACCCAGAGATGCTGCCTGACCTGCTGAGTTACTCCAGCACTGTGTCTAATCTTTGAAATCCTCCAGCACTTTGAATGTCATTATTTGCTTCCATTGCCTTCCTCCAAGAAACGCGTAGAAGGTGAAACCTTCTCTCCTGAAACCTCCAGGACAACCGTGGAGACGGACGATCCAAGTTCCGTCATCACCATAACATCCAAGTGGGTTGGGTGTGGTGGAAGGAACTGCAGATGCTGATTTAAACCGAAGATAGACACAAAATGCTGGAGTAACTCAGCGGGACAGGCAGCATCTCTGGAGAGAAGGAATGGGTGACGGTTCGGGTCGAGACCCTTCTTCAGACTAGTTAGGTTAAAGGGAAAGGAGAGATATAGACGATGATGTGGAGAGATAAAGGACAATGAATGAAAGATATGCAAAAAAGTAACGATAAAGGAAACAGGCCATGTTAGCTGTTTGTTGGGTGTGAACGAGAAGCTGGTGCGACTTGGATGGGGGAGGGATAGAGAGAGAGAAAGGGAATGCTGGGGTTACTTGATGTTAGAGAAATCAATATTCATAGCACGCCCAAGGAAAATATGTTCCTCCAATTTGCGTTTAGCCTCACTCTTTAAGAGGCCAAGGACAGAAAGGTCAGTGTGGGAATGGGAAGGAGAATTAAAGTGTTTGGCAACCGGGAGATCAGGTAGGTTCAGGCGGACTGAGCGAAGGTGTTCAGCGAAACGATCGCCCAGTCTACGTTTGGTCTCGTCGCTGTATGAGAGTCCACATCTTGAACAATGGATACAGTGGATGAGGTTGGAGGAGGTGCAAGTGAACCTCTGCCTAACCTGAAAGGACTGTTGGGGTACCTGGACAGGGTCGAGGGAAGGGGTATAGGGACAGGTGTTGCATCTCTGCAGCTGCAGGGGAAGGTACCTGGGGAGGGGGTGGTTTGGGTGGGAAGGGATGAGTTAACCAGGGAATTGCAGAGGGAACGGTCTCTGCGGAAGACGGAAAGGGGTGGAGATGGGAAAATGTGACTAGTGGTGGGATCCCGTTGGAGGTGGCGAAAATGTCGGAGGATTATGTGTTGTATGTAATGACTGATGGGGTGGAAGGAAAGGACTAGGGGGACTCTGTCTCTGGGGAGGGGGAGCAAGGGCGGAGCTGTGGGGTACCGAGGAGACACGAGTGAGGGCCTCATCAATGATGGGAGAGGGGAACCCTCATTCCTAAAGAATGAGGAAACCCTTTGTTTGAGGAGATTCGGCATGTCACAGAAAACTCTATCGAGCTTGTACAAGTTCACAAGTCATAGAATCAGGCCATTTGGCCCATCGAGTCTACTCCGCCATTCAATCATGGCTGGGTCTCTGCCACCTAATCCCATTTTCCTGCCTTCTCCCCATAAACCCTTGACACCCGTTCTAATCAACAACCTGCCTTAAAACTATCCACTGGTTGGCCTCCACGGCCATCTGTGGCAATGAGTTCCACAGATTCACCACCCTCTGACTAAAGAAGTCCCTGCTCACCTCCTTTCTAAAAGAGCGCCCTTTAATTCTGAGGCTGCGACCTCTGGTCCTAGACCCTCCCACCAGCAGAAACATCCTCTCCACATCCACTCTATCCAGGCCTTTCATTGAGTGCGGTGGGGCGAGTACTGGCTACAGGTGGGTGAAGGGAAATAGCCAGAGCGCCGTGTTAGTGGGGCAGGAGAGAGAAGGGCCCGCCTGAGCCCATGACACATCCATTTCCAAATTGTGCATCACGCATCACGCGCCTCATTTATATTCTCAGTTAATCATTCCACACGGTCACAGACCACTGAGTCTCGTCTGTTTATTTTGGTATTAACCTGCCTTTGATCACTAAATCTGGTCACCACGGTAACCCTCCCCCCCCCCCACAAATGTTGATTAGAGCCGAGGTCTGTTTTAAGTTGCCCAGTCGCCCAGTTACAGCGAGGTCCATTGATGCCCTCTCCTCTGTGGGGAAGGTTGTGGTTTCATCACTGGCGGATTCAACAGTAGCCTGGTTGATAATTAACGATGGTTTAATCGCCATTCGCATCTTAACCATTTTAATCAATTATTTACAAAAATGATATGTACAGTAAGTACAAGGATACAAACAAACCCACCACCATAATGCAGAGTAAAGCAAATATCCTCAAATACAGAATAAACTAAAGTGCAACTCTATATTTCCCCATCCTTATTGAGGATGCATTCCATCCCCCCCGCGGTGCCCAGCGGTCCCCCGAAACCCCCCAGGGCGCCCGTGGGCAGCGTGAGGCCGTTCCCTCGTGCCACCCGGCGCGGACGTAATCCCTGGAAAAGGGGCAGGCAGCCGGCTTGCGAGTACAATCAATGGTTTGGGGTTTCAACTGTATCGCTGCTATAAAGTCCCACTGGATATATATATTTGTTGTATTTTTTGTATTCAATTTATTGTCATTAGCTCATAAGAGACAACGAAATGGATTTTCCTTACAGTCATGTTACAAAAATAATAAATAAATAAATAATAAATAGATAAATAAATAAATAAAATCAGGATTTACAAAAAAGAACAAACACAGAAGTCCACGACACATCCCAACCCCACAGCGGCACCAAAGTTAAGGAAGCCGTGTCATGTTGAGGAGCTGTTGCCTTAACCTCGCACGGTGATCGACGAAGGGGGAGTGAAGGAAAGGATTCAGAGCCCCACAGAAGGCAGTGGAGGCCAATTCACTGGATGTTTTCAAGAGAGAGTTAGATTTAGCTCCGAGGGCTAACGGAGTCAAGGGATATGGGGAGAAAGCAGGAACGGGGTATGATCAGCCACGATCATATTGAATGGTGGTACTGGCTCGAAGGGCCGAATGGCCCACTCTTGCACCTATTTTCTATGTTTCTATGAAATGTCAGATGAGTTTAGTTTAGTTTAGCTTAGAGATACAGCGCGGAAATAGGCCCTTCGGCCCATCGAGTCTGCACTGACCAGCTATCCCCGCATATTAACACTGTCCTACACACACTAGGGACAATTTACACAGACACCAAGCCAATTAACCTACATACCCGCACGTCTTTGTGGGAGGAAACCGAAGATCTCAGAGAAAACCCACACGGTCAAGGGGAGAAGATACAAACTCCGTACAGACAAGCACCAGTAGTCGGGATCGAACCGGGGTCTCCGGTGCTGCAAGCGCTGTAAGGCGGGAACTCTACCGCTGTGCCACTGTGACCGCCCATGTCGGTTTCAGGAAGAGCCTGCCTCTTGTTCTGGTCTCTGTCTTGGCCAAAGATTATAGAGCATCTTTGGTCTTGGCTGCGATATCTAGCTGGGGTGCAGGAGATGCAGGGCTTGGAGGAAGGAGGTCGCTGTGCTTTGGTGGCTTTAGCGTTTGGGTTGAAGTCCTATTCCCAGATTGATCCTTGCCTGCGGGCACCGCACAGGCGGAGAGAGGGCTCAGCAGTCGAACGATCAAGCAAACAAATGCACCCTTTCTCCATGCATGCCGAGTCTCTGGGATTTGCAGGCCTGAAGGTTTGTGAAGCCCAAAGCACTGGGGATACTGAACGAAGCAGGTACATTGTCGAAAGATCAGAGAACAGAGGGGAATGGGGAACTGGCGCAGAGAAGGAGCAGAGGCCCGGGTGCTTAAGATCAGTAGTTTTGTTTAGTTTATTGACTCATGTACCAAGGTACAGTGAAAAGCTTTTTGTTGTGTGCTAACCAGTCAGCGGAAAGAATTATACATGATTACAATCGAGCCGTCCACAGTGTACAGATAAATGATAAAAGGAATAACTTTTAGTGCCAGATAAAGTCCAGTAATGTCCGATTAAAGCGGCATGGTGGCGCAGCGGTAGAGTTGCTGCTTTACAGCGCCAAAGACCCGGGTTCGATCCCGACCACGGGTGCTGTCTATATGGAGTTTGTACGTTCTCCCTGTGACTTGCGTGGGTTTTCTCCAAGATCTCCGGTTTCCTCCCACATTCCAAAGGTGCACAGAATTGTAGGATAATTAGCTTGGCATGAGTAAAGAGGTTCTTCTGCAGTTGTGTAGGGCTCTGGTGAGACCACATCTGGAGTATTGTGTACAGTTTTGGTCTCCTAATTTGAGGAAGGACATCCTTGTGATTGAGGCAGTGCAGCGTAGGTTCACGAGATTGATCCCTGGGATGGCGGGACTGTCATATGAGGAAAGATTGAAAAGACTAGGCTTGGAGTTTAGAAGGATGAGGGGGAATCTTACAGAAACATATAAAACTATAAAAGGACTGGACAAGCTAGATGCAGGAAAAATGTTCCCAATGTTGGGGTGAGTCCAGAACCAGGGGCCACAGTCTTAGAATAAAGGGGAGGCCATTTAAGATTGAGGTTAGAAAAAAACTTTTTCACCCAGAGAGTTGTGCAATTTGTGGAATTCCCTGCCACAGAGGGCAGTGGAGGCCAAGTCACTGGATGGATTTAAGAGAGAGTTAGATAGAGCTCTAGGGGCTAGTGGAGTCAAGGGATATGGGGAGAAGGCAGGCACGGGTTATTGATAGGGGACGATCAGCCATGATCACAATGAATGCCGGTGCTGGCTCGAAGGGCCGAATGGCCTCCTCCTGCACCTATTTTCTATGTTTCTATGTTTCTAATGGGGTTGGGAGAGATAGATCAGCCATGTTTTCTATGTTTCTATGATTGTAAAATTGTCCCCATTGTGTATAGGATGGTGTTAGCGTGTGGGGATCACTGGTCGGTGCGGACTCGGTGGGTCGAAGGGCATGGTTCCGCACTGTATCTCTAAACTAAACTATAAACTTTTATGTGTCGGAGGGAACTTCAGATGCTAGTGTCGTCTGATGAAGGGTCTCAACCCGAATCGTCACCAATTCCTTTTCTCCAGAGATGTTGCCTGACCTGCTGAGTTACTCTAGCTCTTTGTGCCTTCTCGTTTGTTGTTTTCAATCCACCCAACTGCATAATCCAGTAAACGCGCCCGTTGTTATGAAGGAAATGTCTGTGTTTAAATGCATTGACACGTCCAGAACTGACAGGTCAATTAATGAGCTGTTCACGTAGTGCACTCATACATTTCAAAAAACAACGTTCGAAACGAAGGAAGAGCTATCATTCAGGTTGGCCCAGATTAACAGCAAGTGCGGAAATGGTTCAAAGTGCCCACTGGGCCTCCCTTGAGGATTCACTGCAGTAGTTTGAGATATTAAATAATCTCGTGTCCTCACTTTGTACCTGATCTTACATCGGACGCAGCCAACACTGCGCCTTCAGTTACTGGCTCCATCACCGTGCCCACTCTTGCTCTGAGGGAGCAGGATATTAGCACGGGCATCAAGGGTTTATGGGGAGAAGGCAGGAGAATGGGGTTAGGAGGGAGAGATGGATTAGCCGCCTTTGAATGGCGGAGTAGGCTTGATGGGCCGAATGGCCCAATTCTGCTCCTATTAATCATTCTCTCACCCAAACCACTAAGTTTCATCACGGGCCCGGCCTAGGCTGGAGGAGGCTTGGAGCAAAGATAATTGATTCACCACAAAAGCCTCACTCACACCCTTTCTCATACCACCCCTCCTCAGGCCATTCTCAGCTTACACTGACACAAAGAAACTTCCTTGTCAACGAAGCAAACCAGTCAAGTCCCCACTTGGATAAAGTATTTCTTCAATTTGCTCAAATGCATCTCATAGTCACAGAGAGATACAACACAGAAATTCATCAGCATATTGAGTATAGAAGTTGGGAGGTCATGTTGAAGTTATATAAGACGTTGGTGAGGCCATATTTAGAGTTTGTACACCTCTGTGTTCAGTTTTGCATTATCGGAAGGATGTTTAGTTTAGTTTAGTTTAGAGATACAACCCGGAAACAGGCCCTTCGGCCCACCGAGTAACCACTGACCAGCAATCCCCGCACACCATCACTAGAGGTGTACAAAATCATGAGAGGAATAGATCGGGTAGACACACAGAGTCTCTTACCCAGAGTAGGGGAAATCGAGAACCAGAGGGCATAGGTTTAAGGTGAGGGGGGGAACAATTTAATAGGAGCCTGAGGAGTAACTTTTTTTACACAAAGGGTGGTGGGCGTATAGAACGAGCTGCCAGAGGAGGTCGTTGAGGCAGGGACTATCCCAATGCTTAAGCAGCAATTAGACAGATACATGGATAGGACAGGCTTAGAAGGATCTGGGCCAAAGACGGGCAGGTGGGACTAGTGTAGATGCGGCTTGTAGGTCGTGTGGGCAAATTGGGCCAAAGGGCCTGTTTCCGCGCTGTATGACTCTACGAGTCTAAGAAGATTGACGATTTTGCCATCAAGCAGAGTAACTTGGTGGCTGGGAGCTGAGGTGATGTGGTGCAGTTTGTACATGATAGGAGCAGAATTAGGCCATTCGGCCTATCAAGTCTACTCCGCCATTCAATCAAGCCTGATCTATCTCTCCCTCCTAACCCCATTCTCCTGCCTTCCCCCCCATAACCCCTGATACCCGTACTGATCAACAACCAATCTATATCTGCCTTAAAAATAACCATGGACTTGGCCTCCACAGCCGTCTGTGAAGTCTTGCGGGAGGTGTTGAGTGAGAGCCAGTGACCCTGACAACAGGTTGGGACCAGGAGGTGTTTACTATGTGTAGAGCAGCAGGTGAGTCTAGAGCTGGAGGCTGTGCCTGGCAGGCAGGGCTGTGTTGTTTTGGAAACATCTCTCAAGAGTGACGTTGCAGTCAACAGGTTTATCCACAACAGTGACTCTGCGACGGAGCGTAACGGAAGCTCAGGGCAATCTCCGCGGATATGCAGTCAATTGGGAGAGGAAGGAAAGTATGACACAAAGTGCTGGAGTAACTCAGCGGGTCAGGCAGCATCTCTGGAGAGAAGTGGTGGGTGACGTTTCGGGTCGAGACCCTTCTTCAGACTGAGAGTCAGGAGAGAGGGAAACGACAGATATAGATGGTGTAGAGAGATGTAGAACAAATGAATGAAAGGTATGCAAAATAGTAAAGATGATCAAGGAAAAGTGGAGCCCACAATGGTCCATTGTTGGCTGTGGGCTGGATGATAACGAGTTATGTAGAGAAAGAAACTCAACAGGACCACAGAGAAACTAGTGCGACAACTAGCGAGAGGGGATGCAGGGTCCACTTGAAGGTAGAGAAATCAATATTCGTAACGCTGGGTTGTAAGCTGCCCAAGCGAAGTATGAGGTGCCTGCGCTGCGCTGGAATGTGTCGCGAGGTGGAAATGGAGACAAATGAGAGACTGCAGTCGCTGGCATCTGGGGTGGCAGACGTGCAACTGGAGAAACTCAGCAACTCAGACAGTTTCCCCAGCAGCTTGGTCTGTGCGTCGAGCAGAGGTGGCCCTGCTCTGACATAGAATCATTGATACAGTGTTAGAGTGATACAGTGTGGAAACAGGCCCTTCAGCCCAACTTGCCCGCACCGGCCAACATGTCCCATCTACACTAGTCTCACCTGCCCACGTTTGGCCCGTATTCCTCTAAACCTGTCCTATCCATGTACCTGCCTAAATGTTTCTTAAACATTGCAATAGAACCTGCCTCAACTACCTCCTCCGGCGGCTCATTCCATACACCCACCACCCTTTGCGTAAAAAAGTTACCCCTCAGGTTCCTTTTAAATCTTTCCCCCCCCCTCACCTTAAACAAACCTATGTCCTCTGGTTCTTGATTCCCCTACTCTGGGCAAGAGACTCTGTGCGTCTACCTGATCTATTCCTTTCATGATCTTGTACACCTCTATAAGATCAGATATGTGTAGGAAGGAACATAGATACATAGATACATAGAAAATAGGTGCAGGAGTAGGCCATTCGGCCCTTCGAGCCTGCACCGCCATTCAATATGATCATGGCTGATCATATGAACTGCAGATGCTGGTTTACACCGAAAATAGGCACAAAATGCCGGAGGAACTCAGCGGCTCAGGCAGCATCTCTGGAGTAAAGGCACAGGTAACATTTTGGGTTGGGCCCCTTAGTCCAAAGAAGGGTCCTGACCAGAAATATTCCCTATTCCTTTTCTCCAGAGATGCTGACTGACCCGCTGAGTTGCTCCAGCACTTTGAGCCTATCTTTAGAATCACGGGTAATTTGTAAACAAGGCCACTCTGCCCATCGAGTCTACCCCAGGTAATAAAGTGTGACCGAGCCTTATCCCCATTTACGGCAGAAGGCCTGACCTCCAGTAAGTAACTGTGTCGTAATGATCAGGGTTTGATGTTTGTTACACGTTCAGGCAGTGAGTGAAAGCCAACTCCTACACTGCAGATATTCCTCCTCCCACCTCTCTTCTTCTCCCCTCTAATCCCACTGACAGCTACTTTAAATCTTTGGTGAAACACAAAGTGCCGGAGTAACTCAGCGGGTCTGTCAGCATCTGTGGAAGGAAAGGGCAGGCGACAGTCCGGGTCGGGACCCTCTACAGACAGCCTGAGGAAGGGTCCCGAACCAAAAAGTTGCCTATTCAATCCTTGAACAGTTACTGGTAGACAAAAGTGCTGGAGAAACTCAGCGGGTGCAGCAGCATCTATGGAGCGAAGGAGATAGGCAACGTTTTGGCCCGAAACGTTGCCTAATTCCTTCGCTCCATAGATGCTGCTGCACCCGCTCAGTTTCTCCAGCACTTTTGTCTACCTTCGATTTTCCAGCATCTGCAGTTCCTTCTTAAACAATTCTTCGACAGTTACTGCCAGACACACACTGAGACCCACTTAGATTCATAAATTCTAGGAGCAGAATTAGGCCATTCGGCCCATTAAGTCTACTCCACCATTCAGTCAAGGCTGATCTGTCCTTCCCTCTCAACCCCATTCTCCTGCCTTCTCCCCATAACCCCTGACACTCCTTCCACCACCTGCATTTCTTTGTGGCCCCACTTAAAGTCTTGCCACGTTGTTTTTTTCCCCCCTCCGCAAAAACATCAGCTAGAAATCAGGGACAAGTGTAGAGAGTGCAGGAGACTCTCTGAAGTTTCTTCCCACAGGCCATCAGACTCTGATCTCACCAGGGCGTAAATACTGTTGTGTCTTCTTTTTTTTAATGTAAATACTGGTTCTGTTCTATTCTGTTGTTTTGCAAAATCCTGCAAGCATTGGCACCTTCATTTCACTGTACATCTTGTATGTGTATGTGACAAATAAAGTGACTTGAAGACCAGGCAGTCCAGAAATTATCCAGTGCCATAGATTTCCATCTTGCATGTCATTTACAGGTTTGATTCCCAACCCTGTAACTCCATAGCAAACTCAATTCAGATGTTTGTAGCTGCAAATTACAGAATGTATATTGAACAAACACACACACACGCTGCTTCGGTAGAATTGCTGTCCGATCAGCTGAGAAGGTTATTGGCTGCAACCTTCCCTCCATTGACGAACTGTACACTGCAATGGCCAGGAAGCGAGCGGGCAAGATCATCTCTGACCCCTCTCACCCTGGCCACAAACTCTTTGAATCACTTCCCTCCGGAAGGCGACTCCGGGCTGTCAAAGCTGCCACAGCCAAACATAAAAACAGTTTTTATCCACGAGTAGTTGCTCTACTCAACAGTCAAAAATCTGTAGCCTCCCTTTGATCTGGTATTTTGTTGGTTCACATGCTTGATCAATGGTGTTTTATCATTAATGTTTCATTATTATTAATGGTTAGTGTTTTCTGAGTCATTCGTAACTGTCACTGCATGTCATGTTGTCACTTGTGGGCGGAGCACCAAGGCAAATTCCTTGTATGTGAATACTTGGCCAATAAACTTACTTACTTACTTGAAGAAGGGTCTCGACCTGAAACTTCATCAATTCCTTCTCTCCAGAGATGCTGCCTGTCCCGCTGAGTTACTCCGGCATTTTGAGTCGATCCTCGGTTTAAACCAGCATCTGCAGTTCCTTCCTGCACAAAAGGTTCCATCAGAGTGCCTTTGACATGTAGAATACAGACTATTCTTTTCAATTTGCTTGCTGCTGCAGAGCTCGCGTTGTACACTAGAGGGCCCCACTGAGCAGGAAAGGGACAGCATATCTCAGGGATCACACACGATTTCCAGCAGGCTCCAGACAGAAAACCCCTGCAAAAGTCTTGCCTACTCTCAACTATCTCCATTGTTTTGCACAGGAAACCTTTCAAGTTAAGGCGAGCGTAAAACAAGTTTAAAATAAATTATAAAAGCAATGCTTGTCCACATTGTCCACCCCCAGTCTATTTTCACAAAGTGCTGGAGTAACTCAGCAGGATAGGCAAGCATCTCTGGAGAGTGAGAATGGGTGATGTTTTGGGTCGAGACCCTTCTTCAGACTGAGAGTCAGGGTCTCAGTCGGTTACTGCTACTCAGTAGGTACAGACTCTCAGTCTGACATAGAAACATAGAAAATAGGTGCAGGAAGCCATTCGGCCCTTCGAGCCAGCACCGCCATTCATTGTGATCATGGCTGATCGTCCCCTATCAATAACCCGTGCCTGCCTTCTCCCCATATCCCTTGACTCCACTAGCCCCTAGAGCTCGATCCCGTGACGAAGGGTCTCGACCCGAAACGTCACCCCATTCCTTTTCTCCATGGATGCTGCCTGACCCGCTGAGTTACTCCAACATTTTGAGTCCATCTTTAGTGTAAACCAGCATCTGCAGTTTCTTCCTACACACCCTATCTGTTTTCTCCTGATCAGGATGAGTTCCCCCTTTATGGTCATATAAATGGGAGCCCAAATATCATATTGTTTTCCCTTTAAGATATATTATAATTATTCTTTCTGGACTGATTTTGACTCGGTTTATTTTATACCATCATTTATATAAATTCAGGTCTGAGGTAAAATCTCTCACGATTCTTGCCAACAATCATTGACGAGCTCTACTTATGCCCAATGGCAGGGAAGTTTATGTTCCACCAGTCTGAAGAAGTGTCTCGACCCAAAACTTCAGCTACCCACGTTCTCCAGAAATGCTGCCAGACCCACCGAGTTACTCCAGCACTTTTTTTTCTTGTTTTCACCAAAATGCTAATGGCATGTTGGCCTTCATAACAAGAGGAGTTGAGTCTAGGAGCAAAGAGGCCCTACTGCAGTTGTACAGGGTCCCTAGTGAGACCACACCTGGAGTATTGTGTGTAGTTTTGGTCCCCTAATTTGAGGAAGGACATTCTTGCTATTGAGGGAGTGCAGCGTAGGTTCACGAGATTAATTCCCAGGATGGCGGGACTGTCAGATGCTGAGAGAATGGAGCGGCTGGGCCTGTATACTCTGGAGTTTAGAAGGATGAGAGGCTATCTTATTGAAACATAAGATTATTAAGGGTTTGGACACGCTAGAGGCAAGAAACATGTTCCCGATGTTGGGAGAGTCCAGAACCTAGGGCCACAGTTTAAGAATAAGGGGTAAGCCATTTAGAACGGAGATGAGGAAACACTTTTTTCACACAGAGAGTTGTGAGTCTGTGGAATTCTCTGCCTCATAGAGTGCAGTGGAGGCCGGTTCTCTGGATACTTTCAAGAGAGAGCTAGATAGGGCTCTTAAAGATAGCGGAGTCAGGGGATATGGGGAGAAGGCAGGAACGGGGTACTGATTGTGGATGATCAGCCATGATCACATTGAATAGCTGGTTCGAAGGGCCGAAATGCCTACTCCTGCACCTATTGTCTACAATTTGTTTGGGCCAACCACATTGAAAGTACAGCACACCAACAGCATGCCTCGTAAAGATGCACAGTGGAAGGCATCCTATCGGGATAAATCACAGCTTGGCAGCAACTCTGTCAAGACCGCAAGGAATTGCAGAGTTGCAGATGTTGATCAAAAAACCACTCTTTCTTTCGCTCCCTCCGTCGACTCCATCAACACTACACACGGACTCGGGAAAGCAGCCAACATAATCAAGGACCATGTACACCCCAGTCATTCCCTTTTCTCTCTCCCATCAGGCAAAAATATAAACGCCTGAAAGCGCGTACTAGTACCCGATTCTGGAACAGCTTCTTCCCTACTGTTGTCAGGCTACTGAACGGTTCTCTCACAAGCCAAGGATGCAATCCCAATCTCTCAACCTACCTCATTGTGGCCCTAGAACCTGTTTCACAACTGCACCTTCTAACTGTAACACTGTTATACTGTGATACCATCTCCTGGTCTCCAGTATTTTTCTCTTCACACTTAACTGTTGTAGAGGGGCGGCACATTGGGTCAGAGGTAGAGTTGCCACCTCACAGCGCCAGGGACCAGGGTGGGTTTTCTCCAGGGGCTCCGGTTTCCTCCCACACTCCAAAGACGTACAAGTCACATCAGCGCCTCTACTTCCTGAGAAGATTACGGAGAGTCGGTTTGTCAAGGAGGACTCTCTCTAATTTCTACAGGTGCACAGTAGAGAGCATGCTGACCGGTTGCATCGTGGCTTGGTTCAGCAACTTGAGCGCCCTGGAGAGGAAAAGACTACAAAAAGTAGTAAACACTGCCCAGTCCATCATCGGCTCTGACCTCCCTTCCATCGAGGGGATCTATCACAGTCGCTGCCTCAAAAAGGCTGGCAGTATCATCAAGGACCCACACCATCCTGGCCACACACTCATCTCCCCACTACCTTCAGGTAGAAGGTACAGGAGCCTGAAGACTGCAACGACCAGGTTCAGGAATAGCTACTTCCCCACAGCCATCAGGCTATTAAACCTGGCTCGGACAAAACACTGAACTTTATTAGCCAATTAACTGTTATTTGCACTTTATCAGTGTATTGATTCATGTGTGTATATATTTATAGAAGGGTATATGGACACACTGATCTGTTTTGTAGTCAATGCCTACCATATTCTGTTGTGCTGAAGCAAAGCAAGAATTTCATTGTCCTATCAGGGACACATGACAATAAACTCACTTGAACTTGAACTTGGGTTTGCTTGGTAAAATCTGTAAATTATCCTTAGTGTGTAGGAAAGTGCTAGTGTACGAGGTGATCACAGGTCGGCGTGGACTCGTGAGCTAACGGGCCTGTTTCTGTACTGAATATCTAAAGTCGTCTTGTGATTGTACTCATGTATGTCTTTGACTGGAAAGCTTTTCATTGCATCTCGGTGCAAGTGACAATCATACGCCAATACCATTTTTTTGAACAAGATTTCAGTATTTTCTTTAATGTCTCCTTGTAATGTTGCAGTCTCCATTATTTACTCCCTGGAACATTTGTTTACGACTCTCAATAAGCTTGTGAATTTTTGCCTGATTCCGGTCCCCTTTTTCAACTTCAAGCTCGGCTCAGAAACCAACTTTTGAAAATTGGTAGCAGCACTGTGCGGAAGCAGCAAGCTGTGTTCCGGCAATAAATGCTCATTGCTAGATACTGGAAACACCGACCAATTCCTATATCATGGGCACCACCTGTCGTGTAAAGGCAGGCACCGAGAATAAAATTTACCACCACAAGGGTAGTGGAATATCAAGAGCTCTTAACTGGAGTAAAACGGATGGCTTCCTATGTAGGAAGGAACTGCAGATGCTGGTTTAAACTGAAGATAGGCACAAAACGCTGGAGCAACTCAGCGGGACAGGCAGCATCTCTGGAGAATTGGATGGGGACCAAGTGGTTTGTTTTGTGTGTCATTGATGATGGCATGTGTCTTTAAATTTTAGACTGCCCATTATATTGTGGGTGGGATTTATGACGTATGTATGGTGTGTTTGGAGCTAAGTTTCTTGCGCAGGAGCTTAGTGATTAGGTTTGGACCAGCATGGGGATGGCATACCCTTTGACCATGTGTATCGGAGACACGAGGAGTTTTCTAACCTTTAAAGCGATAAGCTGGAGTTCGATGAAGATGAAAGTGTACGAGTCGGAAGAAGTTTGGATGTACCTTATTGTTTTTCATCAACAATAAAGAATCTATTAATCAAAAGACTGTGTTATGAAGATTTATCTGTGAATAAGATCTGAAGGGCTCTGACGGTAAGCTCGGATGCGTATAACGACATTCTCCTTAACCATGTGGTCCACTTAGCGGCTAGAGGGAGTAATCTCTTGAACGATATAAAAATCTGCCGCTACAACATCTCCTGGTAACATCAAACTTGAAGTTCATTAATAACCCGATTCGGCATGGCTTAAACTTACTGGAATTTGCCCTTCCACAGCTGCTAAGTTTAGTTGAGTTTGGAGATACAGTGCGGAAGCAGGCCCTTCGGCCCACCGAGTCTGTGCCGACCAGCGATCCCCGCACACTAGCAAGAACTTACAAGTCGAGGAATTGAGTGTTCATTTGATCATCAGAATATATGATGGGACACAAAATGGTTAAGCATTCAATTGTTGAAGGATTACTTCCACATTTAATACACTAGTTCGAGATCAAAGCAATAACTGCACTCTTTCTTAACTGAAACTACACACAAGGACTCGGACAGCTGTAACACATTAACTGGTGTACCATAACAGAAAACATAATCCATTTCCCAGCCCGCTAAATTTTCATGCTAATTAAAATCACTGCTGTGACAAAATACTGACCCCTCGTTAACCAGTGAAAATATTTTGCAGAGCAAAACTTCAGTTGTCCTCTGCACTCCTTTTTGGGTTTAGATCTGGGTGCCTTGACTGCATCAGCACCAGTGGGTGGGGTGGGGTGGGGGAAGCTGTTCAAAGGCAATAGGCAGGGTACATTTACGAGCGTTTGATGGCACTGGGCCTGTACTCGCTGGAGTTTGGAAGGATGAGGGGGGAACATCATTGAAACGTACAGAATAGTGAAAGGCCTGGATAGAGTGGATGTGGAGAGGATGTTTCCACTGGTGGGAGAGTCTAGGACTAGAGGTCAGCCTCAGAATTAAAGGACATTCCTTTAGGGAGATGAGGGACTTCTTTAGTCAGAGGGTAGTGAATCTATGGAATTCTTTGCCACATACGGCTGTGGAGGCCAAGTCGATGGATGTTTTTAAAGCAGAGATGGATAGATTCTTGATTAGTGCGGGTGTCAGGGGTTATGGGGAGAAGGCAGGAGAATGAGATAGATCAGCCATGATTGAATGGTGGAGTAGACTTGATGGGCCGAATGGCCTAATTCTGCCCCTGTCACTTATGACCTAATGACCAAGCTCGTCTACTGTATCTGGTGCTCCTGGTGCGGGCTCCTATATATCGGCGAGACCAAGCGCTGACTTGGCGATTGTTTCGCTGAACACCTCCGCTCAGTCCACCTTGGCCTACACAATCGCTCAGTCGCCAAACATTTTAACTCCCCCCCCCCCCCCCCTCCCTCCATCTCCCACCCTAGTTGTCCTAGTAGTTCTACTGTTGTATCCCTGTTGTTAGCACATCTTCCCCAGGGGCATTACACTGGGGCATTATGGACTCCACCCTTCCAGTTATCTGTTTCCAGCCCTGTTTAGTTCTGCCCACCCGAAACGTCACCTATTCCTTTCCTCCAGAGATGCAGCCTGACCCGCTGAGTTACCTCCAGATTTGTGTGTCTATCTTGGGAAGATCTCACACGTGGCTAAACCTCACTCTTTCTCTCTCAGCATCATGGAATCTCGGAGCAGGAGGAGATGTCCAAAAATATCACCCTGCTTGACGTTTTCAAGCACACCAGAGCTGCAAGTGGGGGATTAAAACATAGTTCCTTAGTACCTGTTCATTTGGAGCTTTATACAGAGCTATAGGGCGGCACGGTGGCACAGCGGTAGAGTTGCTGCCTTACAGGTAGTGAACACTAGCCTGCATTATGTCGATTGTTTGATTCAGGAAGCACAATAAGTTTCTCACAACACACACAAAGTGTTTAGTTTAGAGATACAGCGCGGAGACAGGCCCTTTGTCCTGCGCCGACCAGCGAACATCCATACACTAGTACTGTCCTACACACTAGGAACAATTTACAGAAGCCTATTAACCCACAAATCTGCACGTCCCTGGAATAAAGGGGGGGGGGGGTTTGTTTTGTTTGTTGTATCTTTTTTATATTTGGTCACAGGGAGACCTGCAAACTCCACAGATTGCACCCGTAGACAATAGACAATAGATGCAGGAGTAGGCATTGCCCTACGAGCCAGCACTGCCATCAATGTGATCATGGCTGATCTCCACAATCAGTACCCCGTTCCTGCCTTCTCCCCAAATCCCCTGACTCCGCTATCTTTAAGAGCCCTATCTAGCTCTCTCTTGAAAGTCCAGAGAACCGGCCTCCACCGCCCTCTGAGGCTGAGAATTCCACAGACTCACCACTCTGTGAGAAAAAGTGTTTCCTCCTCTTAGTTCTAAATGGCTTACTCCTTATTCTTAAACTGTGGCCCCTGGTTCTGGACTCCCCCAACATCGGGAATATGTTTCCTGCCTCTAGTGTGTCAAGTCCTTAACAATCTTATATGTTTCAATGAGATGCCCTCTCATCCTTCTAAACTCCAGAGTGTACAAGCCCCGTAGTCAGGATCGAACCTGGGTCTCGCAAGGCCACAACTCCACCGCTGCGCCACTGTGCCGCCCCGGGGCAGGCACAACTCGTCATGGTTAAAGGTGACATTTTACGTTAAGATATCCAAAACAAGGCTTATTCTTTAACTGCAAATTAGTTATAAAGCAAACAGCATTTGGTGTTAAATAAGAGCAGAGGACAAGAATAAAAAATAGCATGTTTATATAAAACGCAAGTCAGGCCATAATTAAACAGTTAAAGATTTCATTCGGTTTTGAGTGCCCCGTAACGGCCTTGAAGGCAGCGTAGTTCACCAGCGTTCAGGAATTCAACATCCGCTCCAGTCCGACGTGTTGTAATTACAATCCCACAGGAATGTGGTTAACTCTTCACCGCTCTCTGAATTGGCCTTGCCAGGAACTCATAGGGAAAAATAACGATAGACAAACGACTACTTCACCTGCGGTATCTACATTACAGGAGAAAATATGACAATTTAGTTACAATCAGGCATGGGATGCGTTAGACAGTGCTGGAATAACTCAGCGGGACAGGCAGCATTCTCTGGAGAGAAGGAATGGGTGACGTTTCGGGTCGAGACCCTTCTTCAGACTGTTAAATGCTCAAATTATGATAGGTTGCTAGATTGAATAGGTAAGAACATTTTCTTATGAAGACTTATTTACCACACCAATCTCAACCACCATGCATCAGCACAGGGCACAGGTACAGGCAAGGAGAACAACAACTGTACAGAAGAGTGTGCAGGCAGATCAGCAACCCATCTACACCTGGCGAGTTTCCATGGCATAGTTACTAAAAGTCCACCTTTGGCCTACGAGACCTCCCGGTTGTCAAACTTGTTAACTTCCCTTCTCAAACTGACCTTTCTGTCCTAGGCTTCCTCCACTGTCAGTGTGAGGCCACATGCAAACTGGAGGAACAGCACCTCATATTTCACTTGGGCAGCTTACAACCAGGCAGTATGAACGTTGATTTCTCCAATTTCAAGTAACTCCTGGACTCCACTCTTCCTGTTGCCAGCTCTGATTTGTTCTAGCCTCTAGTTTCCCTGCTATCTTTCAGTCTGAAGGATTCTGACCCAAAACAGCACCTATTCTTTTCTCCAGAGCTGCTGCCTGACCTGCTGAGTTACTTCAGCATTGCTGCGTATCTCCGGTATTAACCAGCACCTGCAGTTCCTTCCTACACTAACAAGTTGATTGCAGCTGGCAGATCTAGCATTTATTTTCCCATCTCTAATTGCCCAAGTAGTGGAGAGACATTTTGAATCGCTCTTATCCATCCTGAAGGTATTCTCAGGGTATAATTGGTGGTAATGTTCCAAAGTTTTGTCCCAGAAATGAGGAAATGGATAGGAAGGCACTGCAGATGCTGGTTTACACCGAAGATGGACACAAAACACTGGTGCCATTCAGTGCGACAGGCAGAAGGGTCTTGACCCAAAACATCACCTCACCATTCTCCCCAGAGATGGTGCCTGTCCCCGAGTTACTCCAGCACTTTGAGTCTATCTTCAATGAAGAAATTTAGTTGTAATTTGGTCAAGGCTGTGTGCAGTTTGGAGGGGAACCTGCAGATGGCAGTGTTCCTATGTGTCTGCTGTGCTGAAGGTTATGGGTCCCTTGGGATGGACAAGAGCCACAATGTCTGAGGACATGATCCCACTCTCCCCCAACGTTGGAATGCTGAAAAACCTTTCATGACAACTCCACCCCCCCCCCCCCCCAAACTGGGATGGACAAGAGACACAATGTCTGAGGACATGATCCCACTCTCCCCCAACGTTGGAATGCTGAAAAACCTTTCATGACAACTCCACCCCCCCCCCCAACCAACCAAAACTCTTGGGCTTGCTACTATCTATCTCGACACAAAATACTGGAGTAACTCAGCGGGACAGCATCATCTCTGGAGAGAAGGAATGGGTGACGTTTCAGGTTGAGACCCTTCAGTCTCAAGAAGGGTCTCGACCCGAAACGTCACCCATTCCATCTCTCCAGAGATGCAGCCTGTCCCGCTGAGTTACTCCAGCATCGTCTATCTTCGATTTAAACCATCATCGGCATTTCTATCCTACACATTTTTACTATTATCTACCTCATTGGTGAGACTCAAGACTATCCTTGACTGGAATTTGCTGGCTTTACCTTGCACTTGATGTTATTCCCTTATTATCATGTATCTGTACACTGTAATCACGTATATTGTCTTTCTGCTGACTGGATAGCATGCAACAAAAGCCGTTGACTGTACCTCGGTACACGTGACAACTAACTAACTGTTAGCGTAAGATTAGAGGAAGCCCTGCAGCAGAGGGAGGCAGGAAAGTTAATCAAAAGTAAGCAGAACTGCAGTATGGCTTGAAATTTCATCCAGCATAAATGGGAACAGAGAGGAATGAACACCCGAGATGCGAATAGAGAATAATGTTGAGGCGTCAGAACATATACAGATAGAAGTTGCAACAGTGAAATACAAAGCTTATTTCAGAAATCTAATACAAAATACTGGTAATCCCACATCCTGATAGTTGAGAAACCCCGACGGGTCAATGCCCGACTCTCTCCAGAGTGTGAACCTGGGTTGCAGAGTAGGAGTGGGCTGCGAGACTGGAGCTGGGGGAATCTAGAGTGTGGCAGGGTCTCCAGACTGTGTATGCCTGGAACACCAGGGGCCAGGAACTTGGGTGGGTTCGAGGCCAGGAACGCCTGTGTATTATTTCTCGCCGCCTTCAAACACACTGTGGCTCACTACAAAATTATGCTGCGTAACGTTCAGGGCAGTAATGGGGCCACCGAGAACAAGGGGGGGGGGGGGAGAATGAAGGGAACCACTGGGGGCTGAAATACTTTGTAACTTTGTCGACACCCGATATTGGGCGACTATTCGCATACGCGTTTCTGCGAAACAAAGAATCTCACTGTGACATGTCGCACGTGGCAATAAAGTTTCATTCATCATTAATATCCAGTAGTCCAAAAAAACAAATCAGTCCAGCACTAAAGTGCAAGATTATCAGAACTTCAGTGACATTCCTCATGGCCAATAAAATAAGGAAACTCGGACCATGCCACAAAATAAACATTAAGTATACATGAAAAATGTTTTATTTTTTTCATACAAGCACTAACTGCTTTTTAAACGCAGAACTGTACAGATTCCTGACAAAGTATTTTCCAATACAATATCTTATGCACAGGTTAGAACAAAATACATGATGTACAACATTTTTTGATTTCTTTCTTCTTTTTTTTTTCCTCAAAATTGTACAAGGTCTCTAAACGAAAGCTCTCTTCCAAGAACACCGGTGTGTTCAGACTGTGAGCCCGATACTGGGTTACTGAGGTTCAATCAGTAGCGCGGGGGGCCATACCTCACCCTGGCACTGGGTGTATACTTCCTGGTTACTGCAGGTCCCTGTCCTCCAAGTATCTGTATTCGAATGTGAAGCCTTCCTTCTTTCTCTGGCCCCATTTCTCATAGTCAAAGTAAATGTATGTTCCTGTTGGGTGGGAAGGAGAGGCAAGTTAGACGCAAACACTGCTTCACACGGCTTTCATCCTGGGTAACAACAATCAGTGCCTACAATTTTAATTGTCAGTTTGCAACTCAATGCTTTGTTTTTAACAACTCCTCATTTATTTTCCTCCAAAGAGCGCTGATTATTCCACTGCCAAACAGTGCTATCAATAATACCACGGTTGGGCTTTAGACAGTGCAAGGCAAGTCAGTGCCACCTGATACATTGAGTAAATCAGACTCAATGCACACACAAAAGCAATGGGCCTCACCTAATAGGCAATACTCTAGAAGCCATACCCACCTGCACAATCTACTTGCATCTGCTCTTTTCCCTCTCCATTGTCCTTCACAGCGCGAAACTGCCAACATCACTTACCTATATTGCTTGAGACTGAGAGTATAATGAGAGGCTAGGTGCTGAGTAAGTAAACTCCAGCCCAATTGATGTAAAAGAGACTCTAAGTGCAGTGGGAACAGGAGAGATAAAGGTAGGAGGAGGATTGAATTAATACCATAACATATTAGCCTCAAATAGTTTACAGTATCAGGAAAAATGCAGATTAAAAAAAAATGTGAAGATGACATTGTGATGGGGAACTAAAGTTTACATCGGGCAGCTTTGGACATACCAGGTCGCTACCTGAACTCAGAGGCTACTGCAGTGCCCAACCAGAAGGTACAAAACCTACCTTTAGGTCACAGTAGACTAAATGCAAAAGCAGCCAAGCCTTAAGCCCTCAGCCAGAGCCCCAGTCTGCAATCCAACTCACACAAGTCAACACCATTTAGTAAGAAATTGCACAGTGTACAAGTCAGAACCTTACAGAACCAGGAGACAATCATTCAGCCCTTCACACCACTGCCTATTCTAACAGCTTGCATCTACCCTATATTTAGTGTAGTTTAGAGATACAGCGCGGAAACAGACCATTCGGTCCACCGAGTCCGCGCCAACCTGCGAATGCCGCACATTAGCACTTTACACTTATACCAAGCCAATTAACCTACAAACCTGTACATCTTTGGAGTGTGGGAGGAAACCAGAGATCACGGAGAAAACCCATGCGGTCACGGGGAGAACGTACAAACTACATACAGACAGCACCCGTAGTCAGGTTTGAACCCGCGTCTCTGGCACTGCAAGCGCTGTAAGGCAGCAACTCTACCGCTGCGCCACCGTGCCACCCTATCTCTGCTCACTACCCTGGATATCTTTTCCAAGAGCATTTCTCCCCAATTCACTTTTGGAACTTGAAATTTACTTCCGCCAAACTTTCAGACAGTACATTCCTGCAGCAACTCAACTCTTATTCCCCCCCCCCCCCCCTCCGGTAAAATATGTCCTTTACTATTTTTTGTGGTGATGGATCCAATTCCTATCCACCCCATCCAAAGCTACTAATTTTACCACCTATTATACCTCCCCGACCCTAATTGCATCTATGACCCCAGCCTTTCTGAACTAGTTTGCAGGTTATGGATAAGTGCAGCAACACAAGAGTGCAAAGCTGCTGCAAAGCCAGGCAGTTTCCTTCACATGTGTCGATTAAGGCTACAGTTAACAGTAAAATTCTTGTAATCCACTGATCTTTTGGAAGACGTGGCAGCTAGGAGTCCAGCTCGCCAGGCACCCATTGCCCACACTCCCTTCAAACTCTAATTCAATGAGAATGTTGTTATGCAAACATGTGACATCTTTAAACAAGTGAATTGAAATTGTATCGGGTAATTAATAGGAGTAACAGCCAATAGTCTGGAAAGTGTGCCAGGCTGGCACCGAGTCCCGAGGGCACTTGAAACACTAATGCAGAGCGATCCCAGGTCTCCTAGTCTACAAAGGATAATCAACTAAGTTTTATTGACAGACTGAGAATGCCGGTCGGATCTGTACCTGTTCATATTCGTCTGTGATTGTTTTTGGCTCTTCGTGTCTCTGGAACCACATCATGTACTTGGTGTGGAACCTCCAGGACTGTTTCTTCAAAGCTTTAGCAGCCAAATACTGGACTTGGTCCCCTGGTAAAGAGGAGGGGAAAAAAAGGAAAAAAAAGCATCAGACTCCAGAGCAAGAACAGTTTGCAGAAGTGCACAGTAAAAGCAGCCACCTTAGCTCTTCGACCACAAGCTCCGATTTAGGCACAAAATGCTGGAGTAACTCAGCGGGACAGGCAGCATCTCTGGAGAGAAGGAATGGGTGATGTTTCGGACGACCCGAAACGCCACCCATTCCTTCTCTCCAGAGATGCTGCCTGACCCGCTGAGCTACTCCAGTTGTGTCTATCTTCAGTGTAAACCGGCATCTGCAGTCCCTTCCTACACAATCTCTAATTTGTTCCATTCCCACTACTCTTTCCCAACAGCCCATCACATTTTAAGCATCAATCCTATTCACTTATTGACACAATCTGTGTCCACTTCCCTTTCCAGCAATGCATCCCAGAATACCAGACCTCACTGTTAAACAACATTTCCTCTCCCATTATTTTGCTAATTTCTGTAAATCTGTTATCTGGTTACCAAGCCTGCTATAGGATTCAGCTTCACCCTATTTTATCAACAAAATGCTTTGTACGTTTGGAAACCTAGTGAATCTCTCCGCAATCGTGTCAGCTAAGAAAAACACCAGCTTCCCTTTTCTTAACTATTTTACAAGGTCTTAATCCCCTCTGGGATATAATTGCACACTTCACTGGCAAAGTGCAGGAGTCAGAGAGTCCATACAGCCTCTAAACTAAGCCAACTTGTCCACACCGACCAACATGTCCCATCTACACTAGCCCCACCCACCTGCGTTTGGCCTATATCCCTCAACCTATCCTATCCAGGGACCTGCCTTAATGTTTCTTAAACGTTGCGATAGTACTTGCCTTAACTGGCTCTGGCAGCTCATTTCTGATACCCAGCACCCTTTGTGTAAAAAAGTTACCCCTCAGGTTCCGATTAAATCTTCACTCCTGCCCCCACCTTAAAACATAAGCCCTCTGGATCTCTATTACCCTGGGCAAAAGACACTACGTTTAAACAATCTATTCACAATTGTGTACACCTCTATAAGGTCACCCCTCATCCTCCTATGCTCTGGAGCTGGGTTTTTTCATGTATGGGGTTATGATTACACTGTGCCACCTCAGTGGGGATTACTGGAAAGCGACTGCTAACTAAGGCTTGTTCCCCTCACCCCCGCCCAAAATCGCCTGGAGTCCAACAACAGTTTCTGACTACACAACTACCTCAGTATAAATTCAGAATAACACTCGATTTTTCAGGCACGAGAGCTCAGTTGCTGTGTTTACATAGGCCATTGGAGGAAAAACATTATCCATTTGCAAGAACGGAAATCTTTCATGAACAATTGGGGAATTTGCTTTTCATAATTAAGCCATTGCAAGAATAGAGCACATTACAACTCAGTAAACATTAAAAGTGTCAGGTCAGTCAGAGCCTGTGGAGCTCCTCCGAGTTCAGCCATTGCCGAACTGTTGCTCGCTGTAAATTATTCCCAGAACAATAGGTCCAAGGATGCAACGTGGTACTATCCCCAACATCACCCAGGCTGAACAGTCACAGCCTGCAAGATATTTCCAGGGTAATGATGGGGAAAACAAGAGTGCAGATGACAACTTGACTGTCGGCACGGATGCAATGGGCCGAAGGGCCTGCTTCCATGATGCACGACCCAAAGATCCCTGGCATTGCCGGAATCTTTCACGTTTAAGCAGAATCCCCTGCACTAATGCTTAATCTTGAAGCACTCTGAGCAGTGGCCAAGGGGACGTACCGAGCAAGTAAATAGTGCAGGCACACCAGATGTTTACACTGCCTTTTCCTAATTTATAGTACACACTTCATTACAGGGGACCACAAGAAACAAGGCAAGCCATTCAGATTAATTCCACCTGGCAGACCATCGAAGCCTGGAATGCTACTCAAAGGAACAGCTGTGTGACATGTACTTGGCACACACACGTTCCAAGCCAGGAATAATCTTGTGGAGATAGAACCTTTTATTTTATTCCCCATAAGGGATGTGGGGGGGAAAGCAGGAACAGGGTAAGGATTCTGGATGATCAGCCATGATCTTATTGAATGGCGGTGCTGGCTCGAAGGGTCAAATGGCCTATTCCTGCACCTACTTTCTGTGTTAACAATTTTCTCTCCCCATATGCCTATCTCCTCTCAAAAGAGGAGACTTATTTTGGAGGTGCACGGGTCCAAAACGCCCATTCTACCCGCGCAAGGCTAGGTGAGTGCGGGCAGGTGAACTACATCCCACCTTGCAATGACCAAACAAACGCACTTTCATCTGGTCAGGCAGCATCTTTGGAGTGAAGGAATGGGTTTTGTTTCGGTCGAGACCCTTCTTCTCGACCCGAAACGTCATCCGTTCCTCTCCAGAGATGCTGCCTGTCCCGCTGAGTTACTCCAGCTTTATGTCTGTCTTTGGTTTAAACCAGCATCTTCAGTTGCTTCCTACACACTTTAATCTGGAGCCCACTATGTGGTGGGGCCCACAGATTGGATTAACGGCCCAGTGCAAGGATACAAATCCAGTGCAAAGTTCTGGTAAAGGTGATCCCAAGGACAATGTGAAGCTCTAATAAATGGGCAGCATTGAACTGCTTCGACCTGCTGTTAAAACTGAACCTAATTTCCATTTTATTCCAAGTATGAATCCAAAGCACGTTTGCAAATTGAAACCTGAACACTTCATTGCCTTGTTACAGAATGGTTGACAGACACAAAAAGCTGGAGTAACTCAGCGGTTCTGGCAGCATCTCTGGAGAAAAGGAATTGGTGACATTGCGGGTTGAGACCCTTCTTCAGACAGAGATGCCGCCTGACCCACTGAGTTACTCCAGCTTTTTGTGTCCATCTTCGGTTTAAACCAGCATCTGCAGTTGCTCCCTACAGAATAGTTGTACTGCTCAGAACTAGGGCAAAGGATTAACAGGGATCTGAAGTCAAGTATTTCCACGCGGGGAGGAGCGAGTACGTACAACTTTTCCACACAGAGGGTTGTGAATCTGTGGAATTCTCTGCCTCAGAAGGCAGTGTAGGCCAATTCTCTGTATGCTTTCAAGAGAGCGTTG
The DNA here is from genome assembly GCA_038087875.1 of Malacoraja senta. Lineage (NCBI taxonomy): Eukaryota > Metazoa > Chordata > Chondrichthyes > Rajiformes > Rajidae > Malacoraja > Malacoraja senta. The sequence continues at coordinate 6,354,339 of CM075996.1, read as the reverse complement.
GATAGAGTTCTTAAAGATAGCAGAGTCAGGGGATATGGGGAAAAGGCAGGAACGGGATATTGAGTGTGGATGATCAGCCATGATCACAACGAATGGCAGTGCTGGCTCGAAGGGCCGAATGGCAGACTTGTGCACCTATTGTCTATTGAAAAAGGCGCCAGAGGGAGGTATAATTATAACATGCAAATATTATTTGGGCACATACAGGGATACAACAGGCTTAGATGAATATGGGCTAAATGGGATTAGTTTAAATCTTTATCGGCATGGATGATTTGGACCGAAGTTTCCATGCAGCACAACTCCACAAATCCATGAATACTCACCTCTAGGTAGTAGAAAATAAAGAAGAGTGTTTCTGTGGACAATCGTTGGTAGAACTCCAGTGTGTCCGAATGGACAGGGGGTATCTGATGGTGATAAGGCGGCGTGGGGCATGGATTACGAGGGAGGTAGTGTCTGCAGTGGGGGGAAAAAAATCAAACATTTTCTTCAGAAACAATGAGAAATCCTGGAATTGACTAACCAATGCTAATGTACAACTAGTAAAATACCATTCTAGCTCACAAAAAAAAATCAATGGATTTGGACAATGCTGTAACCACAGACTAAACCGAGTGACACTATCAAAATACTGGTATCAATGGCAAGGTCAACAGTTGGGGGTGCATTGTTAAATTAAACAGGGGTGGTCTATAACGCCTCTCTGTAGCCTGCACGATGTCTGTGGGAACACAAAAATAAACCATCAAGTCACACAAGACCGACAGCAGTAAACTCCCAGCCAACTTCAACTCCGCAAAAAGCAAACGCTCTCCATTTTGTCTACAGCTGATCAGTGTGGTCAAAAATATGAAGTCAATTACAAACACAAGGAGGCAAAATAAATTACATCAAACATCCTTAATAGCCGAGATTCCACAACATACACACACACACCATGTTCATACATCTCTATTCAAGTGCAACGCTTAAAATCAAATCACCTCCAGCGCCTTCCGGAGGAGGCGCTGTCCTGAACGGCTGCCTGTCCTGCAGCTGTCCGTCTTTTTCCCTTCTTTTTTATTATTTTTAGTACGTTTAGTGTGTAGTCAGGGGGCCTAATCTTTTTATGTGTGGGGGGTGGTGGGGGGGGAAGGGGGAAACTGTTTTTCGAGTCCCTACCTGGTCGGAGGGGTTGTCTTCCTCCGAGCAGCGCCTTCGACCTGTCCTTGCGGCCTACCAGCGGGTCCTGGAGCGGCGTTTCCCTGGGGGACCTGGCCAGAACATCGGCTTTGGCGGCGGCGCAGACGTTTCCCTGAGGGGACCTGGCCAGAACACCGGCTTTGGCGGCTGCGCAGACGTTTCCCTGAGGGGACCTGGCCAGAACACCGGCTTTGGCGGCTGCGCAGACGTTTCCCCAAGGGGACCTGGCCAGAACACCGGCTTTGGCGGCGGCGCAGAACATCGGCTTTGGCGGCGGTGCAGCGCTGGAGCGCTGTCGTGGAGCAGGCGATGCCTTTCCTGGGTCGCCACGCTGGGACTCCAGTATGCTGGGACCGCCGATGGTAACATCGTGGAGCTGCGGTTCTGTGGAGCGGCCAGCTGCGACGCTGAACGGTACATCCCGGAGCCTGGGCGAGAATATCGGGCGCCGTGGCGGGACTGTGGAGGCCTCAGTGGGCCCGACTCTGGGTGGACATGAGGATGGGGACTGGACTTTGTGCCTTCCCCCACAGTGGGAACCATTGTGGGGGGATGTTTTTGTGTTGAACTTCTTTTTGAACACTATGTTGTATTTTTATTAGTGTGCTGCAAGGACATCTTAATTTCCCCTGAATAAGGGGATTAATAAAGTCTTATCTTGTCTTATCTTATCTCTCCCACATCACATCAATCTGCGGCAACATACTTAAAATACTGTCTCTCGGCCTTGCTAGCCCATTGGAGAAAATAGAAAATCCATAATATTTTTATCCACAAAATCAAATGTGCTACAGCTTAATGGGCCATGTAACTTGGTTGAGGTAGCACTCAAGTTAAACCTGCCCACTGGAACAATAGAACAGCTTCACCAACATTATTCCCAGCTCTGACTTAATTTGTTGAACAAGTCAACGTTTATTTTATAAACCGAACACATATAGCAGGATTTCTGGTTGTCTAAAGTTGTTTTACTGACATAATCAGGCTTTAGGTTTACTGTGCAACCAAGAATATTTAAGTGGTTTCTTTGTACGCTATTAATGAAAGAAATCTAATTTCATAAATGTGATTTGAGATTAAAGCCCAAAAGGTAATATGCTTTCCAGTAACTCAGTAGGACAGGCAGCATCTCTGGAGAGATGGAATGGGTGATGTTTCGGGTCTCGACCCGAAACGTCACCCATTCCTTCTGGATGGAGGGTCTTCTTCAGAAAGGTCTCGACCCGAAACGTCACTCATTCCTTCTCTCCAGAGATGCTGCCTGTCCCGCTGCGTTACTGCAGCATTTTGTGTCTATCTTCGCTTTAAACCAGCATCTGCAGTTCCTTCCTGCACATATGCTGCCCAGTGGCTGGCTGAGGTATTTTCAGTTTTCGTAGTATTTTAGTATTGCTGGGAAATGGATTTGTTGAGATTCAAAATACAAAATGTACAGTTCACTGTTTGAACCCGTATTCATTATTTCTATGTGGGAAATTCATCTTCTCATTTCCCCCCCGAATTTATCATCCTGCCCACGAGTGACTACTGACCGTATTCTCTCAGAGTCCGACGGGTGAGGCATGTGTAGCCACGCTGATTCCACCATGTGCAGCTGGTATTCTTGGTCCTTGGATAGATGCACTGGGCTGAGTGGGCACACACCCAGCATAGGCTGAAGATGAACCTCTGTTGTTTGCGGAACAGTAGATGTCATCGAGTTGCTCTGCGATGATGGGGTGGTGAGGAGAACTAGAGAACAAAAAAACACAACGCATATTAAACAGAACCCACAACATTTATTATTTTTTAAAGTTTAGTTTAGAGATGCAGCGTGGAAAGAGGCCCTTCGGCCCACCGAGTCTGTGCCGGCCAGCAAATCCCCGTACATTAATACTACCCTATACACTGGGGACAATTTACAATATTTACCTAAGCCAATTAACCTACAAAAGAATACGTGTTTGGAGTGTGGGAGGAAACCGCAGCACCCAGTGAAAACCCACGCTGTCAGAGGGAGAACGTACAATCTCTGTACAGACAGCACCGATAATCAGGATCAAACCCGGGTCTCTGGCGCTGTAAGGCAGCAACTCTACCGCTGCGCCGCCCATTAATTAATCTTACTCATTCCATTGTATCAGTATTACCCGACCCTCCTTCAGGATGATTTAGAATGAATGCAGGCCAGAACAATCCCTGCTGACCATCAATGGTCAGATCTCCACTCCATGGTGAGCTTTGAGTACGAGAGCTCAAGCCTCATGTACCAGAGGCAGATGAATAGAGTGCGGACTGAACGAAGGTTAACCGTGCAGCCAGACCAACTGAACAACAGTGGATAGCATCAGACAAAACTTCACCACTGCACAAGGCATTGTTCATCATATGGACCAGCAGACTCTAAATAACATGAAGTATGCCCTGGAAATGAAAGACAGCAGGCACAGGGCAGTACAGTGGTGTAACAGTAAAGTTGCTGCCTTACTGCACTAGAGACTGTCTGAATGGAGTATGTACATTCTCCCTGTGACCACCTGGGTTTCCCACATTCCAAAGACGTCCAGGGTTGTAGATTAATTGACATCAGTAAAATTGTAAAATATCCCCAGTGTGTAGAATAATGCTAGTGTGCGGGGTGATCGCTGGTCTGCGCTGACTCGGTGGGCCGAAGCGCCCGTTTCCACACTACCTTAAAGGGCTTGTCCCACTTACGAGATTTTCTCGGGAGTCGCGGGGTGACTACTGTATGGTCGTGAGTAGTTGCCCAAAGAGACTACCTTTTTCTGGTCGCCGCTGGATTTTCAACATGTTGAAAATTTTCGGCGACCTGCTGTGACAATGACGGGTGCCGGCAAGTCTCCGAAAAAATTGCGTGAGTGGGACAAGCCCTTTAAAGTCTAAAGTATGAGTAAGTTCAATGAGATTTAGATCCAAGTCTGCCCTCTTGTGAAGGATGAAACCCTTGCGCTCTGCATGCATCAGGAATGATCAATGATCAGGAATACCTCACATTGCAATTTTATTTAACGCTGGTGATGCCCAAATGTACGAGGTTACCTCAGCTGGAATTTCCCCCCATATATTTGGGTGCTAGGTGATTATCTGGCCTATTATCTGGTCAACATGAAACTTTCAGTAAAATAATTGGAGGATTTTCCAACACATAAGGTATTGGAACAGTTGCAACAGAAGTGGGCAACTATTTCATTTGAGCCTCTTGGCTGTAGCGTTCTGCGCCATTTGCCTCCTTTTAATCCCAGTTCTGGAACAGCTCTGCCCAAGACCACAAGAAATTGCTTAGGTGCGGCTGTATCCCAGTCCATTACACAGACAAAACTCCCCTCCACACTGTCACACTGCCTCACGAAAGCAGCCAACATAAAAGTCATCACATAACTTTTTCACACCGAACACTCCCTCTTCTCCCCGCTCCTGTTGAGAGGGTACAAAGCATGTACCACCAAACTCAGGAACAGCTTGTTCCCCTATGGTATCAGAATTCCGAATGGTTCTCCCATAAACTAGGGTATAGTCCCAATTGTCCAACCTACCTAATTGGCATTAGACTTTTTCCTCAAACTGTACCGTTACAACGCTGAAAACTACATCCAGCCCCTTGGTATTTTTCTCATTGCTCTACCTGGTGTATATTTGTGTATGGCTCTATTATATTAATTCATAGTATTATCTGATTTAATTGGACTGCACACAAACAAAAGCTTTTCACTATCTTGGTACACATGTGAATAATAAAGCAATTACAACCCTTGAGTCCCATTTGTTCAGATTAATAAAGGCTGCTTTGATCCAGTTGACAGTTCAGTGAGTTTAAGGTGAACATTACTTCTTTCAAATATAGATAGCATCAGGAGGGCTGTACAAGTCACAAGGTGTCATCTAAGGGCAACCAAGTAGACCGGGTGCGGATATCATTGGAATCTTCTCTGGAAGACCGACCTAATGCATAGCAAACATTGCTTCCCTCAGTTTTCTCGTGCTCTGAACACTCCATCACTGACTTGATCAAGGTTTTACACACGCACTACAACTTTGGTTTCCTCCTCAAACATTTCTAGGTCCTGGATATTCAGCGGGTTTACCAGTAATGACTGGTCAGTGATTAGGGATGAAACTCGGGTCAATTTTCAACCTCTGTCCCCGGTGAAGAGGTCGATTACTGCAAAACCATCCCCGAGCCTGAAAAGCGCCAGTCAACTTGTGGCATAAATCGGGGATTGCTGGTCGGTGCAAACTCGGTGGGCCAAAGGGCATGTTTCTGCACCGTACCTCTACACTAAACTAAACTCTTAATAGTTTACCATTGAATGAAAGATTTTGGCACCCATATTCCCATACGACTGTTGCAAAGTACATCTGGAGTTCTACAAACACCATTATGGGGAGAAGGCAGGCACGGGTTATTGATTGGGGACGTTCATCCATGATCACAATGAATGGCGGTGCTGGCTCGAAGTGCTGAATTGCCTCCTCCTGCACCTATTTCCTATGTTTCTATGTTTCTATTACAGGAATATAGGTCTGCAGGCACTCACCTCTCTCGTTCAAATGCAAAGACTGGACTTGCTCTTCCAATCCTGCACTCACAGCTGCTCGTTCTGCCATACTTTTTAAAGAGCTGAGTGTCTCTGGAGCCGGCTGCATGTATAGAAAAACCAAACAATGTTAATACAAAGACATCCCAAACATTTGCCTTGCATACAATGCATCATCTAAATGGCTTTCAGCACACACCGAGATCCCATCAAGAGCAGTTCAGATACAACAGAGCTGCACTTTGAGGGAGGGGTAACAACTAGGATTCCCCTGGGCTTTGAGAGGTGCTCCAAGGCCTTGTATGCCCAGATGATAGTCATTGGTTCAATGTGATCTGCAACAACACCCCAATAGAATGTCAGCCTAGATTATACAACCGAGCTCTGTACATAAAGTTAAACCCAAAACTTTGACTCCGGTGAACGCACTAATAAATTGGCGATAATAGCTTTTAATGAATGCCGAAATAAAGTAACTGCTCCAAAGCTAAATGCCAAACCTTGGCAATAACATCACTTCTTGCCGAGATAAAGAATACATTTCAAGAACTCTGTGATCTAAGAGTACTTAGGAATTCTCACAAATAATGAAGTGAGCAAGATAGAACATCGAAAACAAGAGTAGGGCAGGATGGACAGTAAAAGGTTAAATTAAAAGGATCACACATTCAATTGAAAACCCCACTAATTTTCCCATGGAAAAGATGAGACAAACCATCAAGCCTTTGCTGCAAAAAGCTGTGATAGACACTGGGAAAAACCCAATTTGAAGCAGCAGTAAGTTGGGCATGAACTGGAGTTTACCTTCAAACTGCAACCCTCTGAGCAGTACAGATTGTGACGTAACCAACCAGAACATTCTAACCAACAGTCCTTAGCCTTTCAAACAAAAACCTGTGTCAGGTTTTTATTTGCAGTCCTCACAGATACGGTAAAACTGTAATGTTTCATGCTTCAAAGGCTTAGCTAGAACACCATCTCATTGGCACAACAAGTCCTCAGTACATCAGGATTATACTTCAAAATAACAGACCCCAAGGCACTGCACCCTGCTTGGTACTTGAGACATTTGTAATAACAGACAAACCAGCTTTGGAAGTCCCCAAACAAAATAATGACACTTGTCCCCTCTACTATATTTGAACGATATTTGTATTTTGTCGCGCAAGTAAGCCATCTACAATTGCCTGTAACATGAACAATGACTTCAAGAAGAAAAAAAATCTTTGCATAAGTACCAGTAAACAAAACTATGACATTCATTGTAATTATCTGAAATTGTAACAATATTTTGTGGGTTGTTTTGGGACCAAAATCAAATTTAAAGATTTAGTTCTTATGCTTCTCGCAAGTTTACTGCAATTATTCAGGAGTTATAAAATTAGGTGTGGGTAGCAACATTAATTCAAAACAAGAACCAATCTTCAGAATATCTATTCTAATGTAGCTACCAAACAGTGCGATCAGTTTGAAATTAAAAGAACAGCTTTGCAAACAGACAGGCCTGACCTCGTATGCATCAGCCAAATGCGAACACGAATTGTCTCACATAAAACCATTAATCTTCACCTTCAATTATTTTGCACCATTGTGATAGAGATGAAGGAAGCTGCCAGACAAGACAAAATGGAGATATTGTACCTTCTAATGGTACTGGCTACTGCTGGAGAGGTGTACTCATTGACTAATTCCTGAATCACCCCAAGGGTCCAATTATCAAAGTCAGTTGCACCAACAAGTAGTAACAGGACTGCACATAGCAGGATGACATCAACATGAACAATGTGATATAGGCATTCGTTGAGGGTGGACGTACAAAATTAAACTCAGAAGTGCTGTGTTGTGCCTTGTATAAATTACTGTAAGAAACAGGCATCAATATTGCCTCACAAAAGCCACTTTAAAGCAGACATGGGTTTGTCAGAATTCCAGTAACCAATAGACACCAACTGTATACTGTTGAACTGCAGTGTTTGAGGACAGCAAGAGAGGGACGAAGGTGGAAGCACTTCACCCGCCCATTTTAATCTGTACGTACCTTCAGCTCCTGTGAGACAAACGGCAAGGGTCCATTCATCATGGCTGGTGTTGGTTTAAGATCAGAAAAGTTGGAGGCTTGTGTGTTGACCTGACTGGCTGCCAGTACAGGGATGATGCTTGTCGTGATAGCTACAGACACACTGACCGTCTCTTTCCTGTGTAACAGAGGTTCATAAAAACAATAAAATACAAGATGCCGTCACATTAACACCAATCTACACAAACTAGTCTGGTGAAATTATTTAACTTTCCTGAACAGTTAGTTCTATGCTTTGTTCACTTTATTGGGAAGGTGCCCCGAATTCACCAGAAAACCTGAAAGTGGTCAAATTTAAGGACAGCAAATGTACTTTTGTAAATCTGCTCGGAGGACGCTGACAAAGCAGCAGCTACAACATCACGTTAACAAACAGTAGCCTGCCAGGCCACCATTACGGTGTCACATAAGCACAAGACTGTAGACCAGAAGGGATTAAGAAAGCAGTTTTTTTTCCCCTCAATGGACATCAGCAAATGAACTGAGGTTTTAAAGTAAGCTGACAGCCCATAAATTACAAAGCAGAAGTATAAATGTTGTAAACGTGAAATAAAGAGAGATTTGGGAGGTTGGGCAACTGCTGGGGAGGGAATAAAGTTCCATATTATCAGACCTCGGAGTTGTAATGAAGGGCATCAATCTGAAAAATAGAACACATAACAGTACAGGAACAGGCCCTTCGGCCCCAATGTCCGTGCTGAACGAGATACCAAGTTAAGCTAATCTCCTCGCCTGCATGCGATTCATATTCCTCCATTCTCTGCATACCCAAGTGCCAATCTAAAAGCTTCTTAGATGCCAATATCGTGTCTACCCTCGTCTTCCAGGCACTGACCACTTTGTGCAGCAAAAAACACTTGTCCCGCACATCTCCTTTAAACTTTGTCCCTCTCACCTTGAAGCTATGTCCTCTACTCTTTGACTTTTCCACCTTGGGGGAAAAAGGTTCAGCCTATCCCATCTATGCTTGTCATAATGTTGTAAACTTCCATCAGGTCTTCCGCAAGCCTTCGGAGCGCTAGAGAAATATAGCTTTCCACAGATGGTGCCTGACTTGTTTTTATTTCACGAAACATATTGGAATGTATTTCAACAGCCAGTATGATTTGACATCTGTTACCTCTTTCAGTTCCTAATCCAACAACTGTGTCACGGAATTGAAGAGCTGGGACCTCCAAAACTCTAGTATTCTTTGATCATTTTTAGCGAGCACTGGCCAGATTGGGGAAGGGGACAACAACATTGGAAGGTTTGCAGAACCACAGTGCACAGAGTCGCTCAATGAGCCTCTGGTAGTTTCCCACAGCACCACTGACGGATATGTGGAGGAGGGAACTGCAGATTCCAGTTTACACCGAAGATAGACTCAAAACGCTGGAGTAACTCAGCGGGACAGGCAGCATCTCCGGATAGGAGGAATGGATGACATTTCAGGTCGAGACCCTTCTTGAGATGATTCGACGCAAAACGTCACCCATTCTTTCTATCCAGAGACGCTGCCTGTCCTGTTACTCCAGCACTTTGTGTCTAACCACTGAAGGATATAACAGACTGAGATACTCACACATTATTCTGGATGGGTGTGGTGCCACTCGGCTGACTGTTTGTACTGGAGGGAAGACTGTAGCTATTTTGATGTTCCACACTGTTCTCAGCGACAACAGCACTGTAACCTGAAAAACATAATTCAACTTTAGCAGCATATCCCGAAGTTTGTCCACAAATAAATGCAACGATGATGCAATTAGAAAATGCAGTGACACACAGACTCAGTAGCAACATCTGGGACACACTATGAGCCTTTATGACAAGGTAGTGAGCTAGTTACCATATGATCACTCAAATTATTGTGAATGGGAGAACAAATTTTGTTTCTAATTAAGGCTGTTGAAAAATGTTGAGTTTGTGTAAAGAAATATGATTAGGGCATTCAGCCCTTCATGGCTGGTACTAAATAAGATCATGGCTGGAATTTTTACTGCAACATTTGCATGCACTAACTCCATATCCTTAATATTTGAGAACCTCTTGACCAGTGTCTGGAATATACTCAGCAATCGCGTCTCCAGAGCGCTCCGAGGACAGAATTCCAAAGATTCACCACTTTCTGGGTGAAGCTGGTTCTTCTCACTAGCCTTGAATTGCCAGCACTTACTTTGAGACCGTGACCCCTGCTTTTTGACAGTATAACCAGAGTGAGCGCCATCCTCACATCTAAAAGAACAAAGTGCTAGAGTAACTCAGCGGGTCTGGCAGCATCTCTAGAGGACATTTCAGTCTGAAGAAGGGTCCCACCCAAAACGTCACTTATCCATGTCCTCTACAAATCCTGCCCTACCCATTGAGTTACTCCAGCACTGTTCATTTTTGGTAAACCAGCATCTGCAATTCCAGGCGCTTATTTATACTCTATACCTTTTTAGCTCTGGTCTATTTAGTGCCCCATGTAATTTGAGCAAGATATACTCAACTCCACCAGCAAAATTAAATCCAACATACGATTTGCTTTGCTAATTGCTTGCTGTGCCTGTATATTTACTTTGAGAGATTCATATACAAGGACAATCAGATCCCTCTGAGCACCTTTTAAACAAAAATCATCTCTTAAGATGGTGTCTCACATTTCCCATATTATACCCCATCTGCCATGTCCTCAGCCATTCATCTACATCCCCTGCTTCTCTGCATCCTCTTCACCATTATCCAGCTCTATAATCATATCTTTATTAATCTCAATTTTAAAAAATGTTCACAGACAGTTAACCATTTTTTTTGTTAGTGCAATTGCAGGATTATGGTAACATGATCGCCACTGAACATAGAAAGCTCCTACAAACAATAATGGCAAAACCTAAATCAGATAAACTTTCAGAAATGTTTGAACTTGCCATCTTCTGCCTCAGAAACGAATGCACTCGGTACATTCAATTCAGAAAAATGTGGGCACTTTTTAGTCATTTACCACATACTCAAAGCGAGGTGCAGCATGGATCAGATGCAATGTAAAGAAGCCCCCATCACTGTGCTTCAATAAGACTCCTCCATAACCCCTCCCTGAAGAAGCACCACAGCCCACTTGCGACCTCCCCAAGTGATACTGCCAACTTTACGCCAGTTAGAGTTTTAACTTGAAGCTGCGACTGAGGCCCAATACTGAAGCAGAGCGATGGATGTCCACTCTGAATCTAACCCATGCCTGCGTAGATTATTCCAAAATGATTTGATGCAAGACAAAATTGGGCCTCAGGGTCGGTGGAAAAGACATAGCGCCACCTTGTCCCCACCAAATCTGCACCACTATTCCCCATGACAGAACAAGTGCAGAGCAAGTGGACAGTATTACATACTTGCAGTCCCATTTTGCTGCTTGCTGGTGGGAATGGGCACCGCATTGGCAGGTCTTGACTGGAATGAGCTGGTGGTGTTGATTGTGGTGGTTCCCGCTGCCACTGCAGCTGCATAGGCAGAAACTGAGTTCGTCCCTTGCGTCCTGGAAAATAGGTATGAGAAAATCTTCAGTGACACCCATTTCCTCAAATCATTGAACCAATCTGAACAAGAGCATCACGGCATGTCTCTTCCTGAGATGGATCCAGGCTGTAGCTCCAGCCGCCTCCCAAGTCCATTCAAATTCCCGCTAAATTACATGAAGCCACCTCTTAGAAATAGATCTTTAGTCCATCAATGATGTTCTGCTGAACATGTATGACACAGGTGATTTGCATCTTGAATCCATTATATTGGATCGGTGATGTTTAACATCTTCGGAGAACAACATTTTTCAACCACCTCAACAGTTTGAAGAGTTTTCTAAATTTCCAGTCTGCAAGAATTGCTTACGCACATCACCCCACATGGGCCTAATACTGAGGTGAATTCTCCCTCGTTCTGATTGAAGACACCAAGTTTTGCTCACCCCTCAGCTTCAACGCTGAGAAATTATCCTCAAATTTGAAGCCAAATAAAAAAAGTTTTAAAGCACGGTGAAACTCAATCCCCGGAACGGATTACGGCAGCAATCTCTGGCTTACTAATTGCGTTTGAGGGTTTTAGAAAGTCACCAGAAAAAAGCCCCAAAATATTATTACAATCCCTGATATTTACTTCTCTTGCATTAGGTTAAACAACAAAACCATTTTGGGGTATTTCCCAAATCAGTCTCATGAATTATTTTAGAGAATACGTACAAACTCTTCATGCAAGGAAGGCAACACTAACACCAACAGCTCAGCAAGAATGGGTATCAGGCAGAGTTACACAGGAAAGTGAGGGCCACCAAATAGGAAGCAGAGTTCAAACATTTTCACCAGTGATTATTGTTAATTAAACCATATAACTCCATAAACCATAGCCATTTACCCTTTTACTTTCCATTCCTCTTTCGCCCCGTATATTGTTGGCTAACAGGTGGGTGACCTGGCAAACATCGCTGCTCTGCACCCATCAAACAGAAGCTAACGTGAATCTGAGGAAAGCGAACAGGCTCCCCTGGACATTTCCTAAGCTTCTGTAACTCTAGAACACGGCGTGCATACATTCAGTGTGCGTGCGAGCGTGTATATATTAATTGAAGGCACAATACAGACAGGCCAGCTGCTCCCAATAAATAAACCTGATCACTAGAATATATCCCAGTGCAGAATCAAAGAACTGCAGATTTCAGCGGGTCAGGCAGCATCTCTGGAGTTACAAACACTGAATTCTCCAATTTTCGGTAACTAACCTACAAGCACCGCCTCCACCTCCCATGTTTCCCTCGTCCCTGTGTCCCATCTAGATACACACCCATTTCTCTTTTCCCCGCCCCCATCCCATCTCCTTATGCCTACATTCCGTCGTCTGGCTTGACAATTCATGCCTCCTCTATCCTTATCGCACTTTTTGTCTTTTCATCTCTAGCTTTTGTCCAACCACCTGCCAACCAAAACTGCCTCCCACCCCCCCGTATCCACCTATCACTTGTCAGACTTTGTTGCACCCCACATCTCTTCCAGCTTTCTCTCCCCCCCCCACCCCCAAATAACACAATCTGTCTGAAGAAGGGTCTCGACCTGAAACTTTACCTACCCATGTATTCCAGGGATGCTGCCCGACCGCTGAGTTACTCCATCACTTTGTCTTTTCTTCTAGAATATACTCCAACTGTATCACAGAACTACCCCTACCTCAGATGTCCTTTGAAGCAACCAACTTAGTCTCTAGTGAAATAGTTCTGTATTTTGGGCCCAGATATACCCAAACACTTGCCAGAACCACAGTAAGAACTGGGCTGAATGTTTAAACCTTCTCTTTGGACGTAAACATGACGGCAAAAAGGCGGCCATTTATTTATTCATTCATGGGATGAGAACATTACTGGCAAATTGTCCATCCCTAAAATCCCCTGAATTAAGGAGGCAGTCTGGTATCAACGACATTCGCAATTCCGGAATCTCAAACAAATCAGACTGAGTACGTGTCACAAATTTCCTTCCCTGGGGAACATAATTAACCAGATGGTTTTAATCACCAAGTATTTTTACGATCACTATTATTTTAAAAAAATCCAAATTCTGGATGCTTAAATCTAAACCACAAAACTGCCAGGGTGGAATTCAAACTCTAGATCAATGGTCCAGCAACATTCAAATTACACTATTCTACACCTATTAATTATTAGTCTGACTGGCTTCAGAACCTCTGGCAATGTAAGGTGCTTTGTTTGAACAGTGCACTTATTTTCCCTCGATACACTTCTGGTTACAGGCCTTCCACAGGCTCCAAAAGCACAGCTTACGGACTCCGTAAGCTCATATTATTAAATTCTAAAGTCCGACGTATGGCAGCTCATATGAACAGCAAAACCCGTTTCCCTCCCCAACCCTCCACTTTAAGAAATTTCTTTACATCATGTTTAAAATAAAAAAATCAGTCTTGTGTGCTTTTGATGCTATTCATTACAATGCTGTGATGGCACGATTACCGGAGTGATTTTTGTGTAGTTTATAACTTATGGACGTCTGTAAAAATGGAATGCATTCATTCCACTGGGCACAGTCTGTACCCTGTAGGGCTGTTAACTTTCAACGTTACACAGCAGCCACTTTAGACCCAAGATCCCAAAGAAAGCAAAGATGAATAGTTAAGGAACTCTTTGAAAGAAGAAAGTTAAGCTGTGTACATGTACATTACTTCTTATAAGTACAATGGCCACTAAATCACTGAAGTGGCACCTCAGATAACAATATCCACTCAGTTTAGATCAGAGGGAATCATTTTTTCAGCTTTTGATGCTGTAGTGAGAAAACCACCCATTGAATCAAAAAGTAAACTTTTAACAAAACCATTTGATTTGGCCCAGAGTATTCGCTCTCCTTCATTAAGAGTTATACAGAACTCTTTCAGAAACATCAAGTATTTTCACCGTACTGTACAAAGCTTATGTTAAAGAACAAGATATTTCATGCCATTGCCAGAAGCAGAGTTAAACTCGCTGCTTATGTGTCCTCACTGAGGTGTCTGCACTTACAGAGTGTAGCTTTTGCTGGTTTGTAGCAGTTTGTTTCCCCCGTTGCTGGATCCATTCGAGGGCAGGGTCGGCGTTTTTGTGGTGATCGACCCCTGCGCACTCTGAGAAATAGAAATGGACGGAGGGAGGTTGTTACCATGATGCGTCTTGCTGCTAAGAACTTTTGCAGGGGACTGAGGGTGGAAAAAACAGAAATAAATGTGTGAATACATGGCAAACGGAGAGGAAACAGACATTTCATTCACTTGGTGCCCCAGACCATTCCTATCACCCTTCCCCCACTGTGTCTCCAAATATACACACTAAAATCACCAAAGCAACAAATCCTTATAAAATATGAAACTGAAATAGTGTTTCTCAGCCACAATCAATGCCTAACCTGATGAGCGATTTTGTTTATGATGAAGAGCAAACTTGCAGAAAAATTGCCCAGAATGTCAAAGGCCACAAGGTTGGGGAACTTCAACTATCAAAATTTAGACTTGCAACACAAAATGGAGTACAGGAGGAGAAGTAGGTGCCGAATTATGTTGAGAACTTTGTTTTTGAGCAATTGTTGATCAAAATGGCCCAATGTGGAAGGTTTCATTGCTGGATTTTGCTCTGGGAAAAGAGCATGGCCAAGTCAACGGAGCATGAATGAGAAACAGATTAGATCAGAAATGCTCGGAATATTTATAGAAAAGTTAAGACCAGTTCAAGGGGGAAAACAATCAATTGGATCGGTATCAATTTCAGTTGTGCGAGAACAGAACTAGCCTGGGTGAATTACAACCCAAGCTAGCAAAGCAAAACTAATAATGGAAGGCCTGTAAGTGGAGCGGTGTCTGCCACAGTCCAGGTACATTCCCGTGAAGGAGCAGGGTTAGGAAATTAAGGCCGTGGATGATCAAAACAGAGAATAAATGAGCGCATGGTAGATGGCTGGTTGGAAATACTGCTGGAAATTGGGGGCGATTATAAGAAACCCAGAAGAGAAGTGAAAACAGAAATGAGATGCAAAGGAAGCATAAAAGGCTGTCAGTAAAAGTAAAAGGAAATCCAAAAATATCCTGTAGACACGTGAACAGTGTGCAAAGGAAGAGGTGGGGCTGATCAGAGACCAAAACAAATCTATTCATGAAGGTAGGGGGCATGCTTGAGAAAATAAATCAATACTTTGGCCACAAGATGCTGGTTTACACCAAATAAAAGTGCTGGAGTAACTCAGCAGGTCAGACAGCATCTCTGGAGAACACTGACATTACTCATTGGGACCCTTCTTCAGACTGATTGTAGTGAGGTGGAGAAAGCTGGAAGAGAGGTGGAGACAGGGCTACATCCGGCAAGTGCTAGGTGGAGACAGGCGATGGGGATTTGATGGTCGCACAAAGGCCAGAGATAAAAGGACACGGGTAGATAAGAAAGATGGATCCGAGCCAAACGCAGGTAGGTGGGACTAGTGTAGATGGGGCACCTTGTTTGGTATGGGCAAGTTGGGCCGAAGGACCCGTTTCCATGCGGCATGACTCCATGACAAAAGGCTGCGAGATAATGAGATAAGGAGAGAGGCAGCATAAAGGGCCTGTCCAACTTGTCCGTCATTTGCGCGCCATTTACGCAACCTGGTAGCGTTTGGGTAGCGTGTGGGTGGCGCGGGACGGGCGCATGGAGTGGCGTGGAGGAGTGTGGAGTTGCGCGCGGCATCGTGCAGCGCTCCAGGATTTCTTTCTGCACGAAATCTTCGCGCGCCACCGGCCTGTCGTGTAAATGACGGCCAAGTGGGACGTCTCACCTCCAACAGCAGAAGCAGGCAAGCGATCGTCGAGCTCGGCCTGGGGCTCACGGCCGTTGCGGATCCGGATCCGCCCCCACTTCTACTCCCAGAGCGGGGCCAAGACGATTGGAGATAGACACAAAATGCAGAAGTAACTCAGCGGGACCGGCAGCATCTCTGGAAAGAAGCAATGGGTGACGTTTCGGGTCGGGACCATTCTTCAGACTGAAGAAGAGTCTCGACCCGAAACATCATCCATTCCTTCTCTCGAGATGCTGCCGGTCCCGCTGAGTTACTCCTGCATTTTGTGTCTATCTTCAAATGACGTCACGCGCTCCAGACGGCTGTGCGGATGCATGATGACGCACGCCACCGTCGCGCGACAGTCACTACCAGCCTGTCGCGTAAATGACAGCCAAGTGGGACAGGCACTTAAGTGTGAAGCCAGGCAGTGATATACAGTAGGTGGAAGGGGAAAAGGGGATAGGACTGTGGGCAAAATAGGTGCATTTCCAGGTTTGGCACAGGGAAGAGAGGGGTGCAAAAGTGTGAGCGGAGGGGAAGGGCTTGTTTGTTGGTTAGTTATCTAAAATTGGAGAATAAAATGTTCATACCATTGGGTTGTAAGCTTTAAATGAACACTTTACACACTGGTATCCACCAAGGAAGAAGCTATTGCTGGAATCTTAAAGCAGGATGTAAATATGATTCAGGATGGGACAAGAATTTCTGAAGAAAAACTGAAGTGCGTACTACAGCTAGCCCGGAAGGGATATGTCCTGGGTCACTGAGAAAAGAGGAAACTACCGGAGGTTCTGACATCTACAGAATTAGGGGTGGTGCCCAAAGACTGCAAATATTACACCCACAATCAAAAATCGGTTATATATAAACCCAGAAACTGCACGTCAGTCGGTTTAATCTTGGAGGTGAGAAACGTTCCAGAAACAATCATGGACAGAGTTAACTTGTGTAATTGCACATTAATGGAGAAAGCCAGAACAGATTTCTTAAAGGCAAAGTGTGTCTAATTGACTATTTTTGATGAAGTAACAGAAATGCAGTTGAAGTGTTATATAAAAGTCTGCGATTGGGTGCCAAATAATAGGCTTATGACCAAGACTGAACAACAGAGAGAAAAAAAAAAGGGCTGCCCAAAAAGAAAACTGGCTAAGGTATAATTAGAAACAGCAATAGTGTAAGCCTGGCTTTGGGACTGGAGGGAAGTGTGCAGTGGAATTCACAGGGGATCAGTACTAAAACCACTGATTTACTTTCTTGTACTGACTGTGGACTTGGGTGTACTTGGCAGAATTTTCCACAACGATATAAACATATGAGCCTTAATGAAATTTAACGCAAACAAAAAAGGCGTTACGTCTTGGTAGGAAAAATGAGAACATAAGCTGGAGGGCACAATTCTAGAGTCCATACATGCATTTTTCTTTGACACACCAGCTTGACTAGGTGGTTAAAAAAGCATTGGGATACCTGGCACTATAAATCGAGGCATGCAGTACAAGATCAAAGTCATGATGAACCTTTAGAAAAAGCTGTTTTAGCCACAACTACAGTGTTGTATCCTGTTCTGTTCAGTTAAGTTTAAAGATACAGCGTGGAAAGAGGCACTTCGGCCCAACGAGGCCGCACGCCCAGCGATCCCCGCACATTAATACTATCCTACACACACGGAGGACAATTTATAATTATACCAAAGTCAATTAACCTACAAACCCTGTACATCTTTGGAGTGTGGGAGAAAACTAGAGCGGCCGGAGAAAACCCACGCAGGTCTCGGGGAGAACATATCAACCCCGTACAGATAGCACCCGTAGTCAGGATCGAACCCCAGGTCCCTGGCACTGTTAGACAGCAACTCTACCGCTGAGCCAACGTGCTGCCCAACCTACCACATTTTGGGGATAATGTTCAAGCTTTAAAGGGTACAGGAGATATTTAGCAAGAAGATATATTTTGCGGAGAGGCTGGAGAAGCCTCAGAACAGAAGTGGTTGCAATGGGAGCTGATAAAGGATCTTGAAATCACAAAAGGTATAAACAGGCAGATAAAAAGATTGCTCAAGAAGGAACTGCAGATGCTGGAAAATCGAAGGTAGGCAAAAATGCTGGAGAAACTCAGCGGGTGCGGCAGCATCTATGGTGCGAAGGAAATAGGCAACGTTTCGGGCCGAAACCCTCGGCCCAAAACGTTGCCCATTTCTTTCGCTCCTTAGATGCTGCCGCACCCACTGAGTTTCTCCAGATAAAAAGATTGCTCCCACTGGTGGGGGGGGGGGGGGGGGGGGTGGGGATAAAGAACTGGGTGACATGGAATGAAGAACCTAAAATGACAGGAGCTTGAACATTTTTAAAAAAACAAGTAAATGATTAGGAGCAGAATGCATTACTGGCGAAAGTAACGGAGGCAGATTCTATAGTATCACTTAAAAAGGGAGCTGGATAAGTATCTGAAAGGAAAGAGTTTGCTAGGCTTTGAGGAAAGGGCAGGGGAGGACTAGCTAGATTGCTCCTTCAAAGGGCTAGTATGGACCCAACAGTTCACCCGACTATCTTACACTCAGTGTGATTCTGCCATCTCAGATTTTCAGCACCTGCGATACTTTGCATAATACAGGTTTATTTTCATAGATAATGAGAAACTATGGGACGTGACAGAATGTTGGCAGCTCCGACAGTGTGAGCTACAATTCCCTGCAATGCAAGCTTCAATGTATCAGAGAGGCAGTACATGAAAGGTGGATATTTTCCTCAGGGCTAATGGGAAAATGTGGTACTCCCAGCACCAAGCTATGGAGCTGTCCCAGAGAAAATCTATATCAACCCTTTGTGAATTGTCAGGGAAGTAAAACCCTACAAATAGTACCCGAGGGGTAATTCTTTTTATGCAGAGGGTGGTGGGTGTATGGAACAAGCTGTCAGAGGAGGTAGTTGAGGTAAGTACTATCGTAACGTTTAAGAAACATTTACAGAGATACATTGATAGGACAGGTTTAGAGGGATATATGGGGCAAACACAGGTAGGTGGGACTTGTGTAGATGGGATATGTTGGTCGTTGTGGGCACGTTGGGCAAAAGGGTCTGTTTCCACGCAGAAAGACTATACGACTACAAATACTGTAAATACAAATTTTGATGATTATGCTCCATTTGTACTGCAGTTCCCAAATGTGCAGATTTTACGCAGCAAGGCACAAATCAGGGCCCCAAGCTGAATTTGATGACAAACATTCTTTACAATACAGAGTGCAGTTTGCCCACTCTGAAAGCAGACTGACCATGCTCATTTCACTGTCCGACCTACTCCGCTTCCTTTCATCTTCATGATTTTCCTGAGGGAAAAAAAAAAGTATTTAAAAATTAGCACAAAAATAGCTTAACGTTCCAATGATTCCATGATTCAGTGCATCCTTTCTACGAAATGTAAGTAGTTTTAGGTCTATTGTCACATGTACCATTCTTTCTTCAGCCCCCTTTGGTCATGGCTGACCATGGGTATCTCCACGATGCTATTCCCTATATGGAGACGCCAGTGTGTGACTTTGTTTAATGTGGGGAGACTGGTGCACAGACAGCCACCTCAAGGTCCTTGACAGATCTGGGTTAGGATCCAGTGGTATGGAGTCCAAGATGACCGAAGACCCTATTCTGCTGCAGCCTTCATCCGCCTTCCCAGCCATTGTGACGCTCCACTAAGGTTAGCCATCATCCTCCGCCTGTTCCACCATTGAGGTCTTGGTTGGATTGCTCTTTGTCAGAGACCTCCCCCTCCACCTTACTGCCATGGGTGGCCCTACCAGGAGCATAGCTCCAGACGGCATCGCTCTCAGGATCTCAGGTCCACACAAGCTTCTCCACCACGACAAGGAGACAATCCAAAGTACAGTAAAAAGCTTTATTTCGCATGCTATCTAATCAATTAACACTATACACAAATACAATCAGGCTAAACTGAAGTACAATAGGCAAGGCAAAGGTAAAGATAGAGTTCAGAATAAAGGTCTCAGCATTGTAGCACAGCTGTTTCAGACATAAAGTCCAATGTACCCATTGAGGTAGAGGTGAATCAGATGGTACCCTAGTTTAGGGCAGGACTGTTCAGAATCCTTCAGTAAGATAGTGCTCAGGAAGATATTTATCCAGATTGATCCGAGAAAGGAGACCCCAAGCATGTAGCAGGTGCAAAATAAATACTCAATCATTGGTTTGCATGATCGGCTTGAGACTTCTACGAATCTTTCCTCAGTGCAGAAAGCCCATAATAAATTGATAAACGTGACTGTGATGCAGTTATACAACAACAAAGACTTGAACAATTATCATTTGAACCAAGATACAGCAAGATGAATGCCACATAAAAAAGCACCTCTTAGCACATTGCCACTGATACAATGATAGAGCCAGAGTAGCAGAAATACTTCCTCAAAATAAGAGCAATATCCTAACTTGAAATATTTAAATTAGAAGATAGTCTTACACCAAAAATCTGTATTTGACCAGCATCTTACTCTGGAATAGCAAATGCAACAGACCTGCCCAGTCTGTGACATCAAGGCCTCTCTCATTACCAGCTGAGACACAACAATCCAGAAACATGCAGTGCAAAATATATCCTCCACCTGATATGATCCAGTGGGCGGATACCACAAGTTGGAGAGAACATAGCAATGAATTACAGTACGAGCCAGTACTTGGATCAGCATTCGACTTTCCCCGCATCATGGACAATTCCTTCTGACCTTGCCGAGCCAGGAGACATTGCAATTATTTTGACAAGTTCTTCTCTCAAAGACTTGTAAACCAGAATCGGCACATTTAGCACAAAGGACATGGAATTTACTCACCACGGACGGGTTGGCTGGACTGAGGGGTACAGGAGAACTTGAGGTTGTAGAGGTGGGAGTACTGTTGCACTGGTTAAAAAGTTCATCTTCCACATTGCTGTTACTGTTGCTTGCTGGTGATGTTGCCATGATTGATGTTTGTGCTGCAAACATGGAATGAAGTCTATTAAAACCGAAAGGTGTAATTGGTCAGGCTGCTGCCCATGTCTGACAAGGCATTGTGATGGTGCAGGAGCAGAGGGTGGATTCCCTCCTCACTCAGCACTGTTGACCGGCTGGCCAGCCAGCCACACTCCCTGCCTGCCTTCCTTCCTTCTTTCCTTCCCTCCCCAGTCTCCCAGGGCTAAATTAGCAGCACCTGAACGTCTCCTGATTGGAATCTCCTGATAGGAGTGTCAGAGACACTCTTATAACACCCAATCAACAGTGCTGTACTCAACATGTCATTAACTAGCTAAATAAGCTAATTCAAAGTCCTTTTCTCAGCTGTTTGCAAGTTTAGAAGTCTTCCTTAAACTATCAATCTTAATCTGGCACATTATCTTGAGTTTCTGTTGATAGTAACCTGAAAATTAATTTTCCTAATAGCTGCTGAGTTCTTTGTTGCCCATATAGAGAACATGTTGACTACAATTATCCCCCTGACATTTAACATCCAGATTTTTCAACCACTATCAGTTTTATTTCATTCAATAAATGGTTTAGCTGATATCAGCATTTGCTACTTCAGTTTAAACAGGTTACCTAACATTTCCAACAGCACACCATACAATTTATCTGTCAAACCCTTGTAATTTTGATTCCTTTGTTCGTACTCCAACTTTATATTGCATTCTCTCTCTGTGCCACACGGTGGAGCAGTAGAAGAGTTGCTGCCTTACAGCACCAGAGACCAAGGTTCAATCCAGACCACGGGTGTTGTCTGTGTGGAGTTTGTACGTTCTCCCCGTGGCCTCCCCGTACCAAACAGTATGCATGGATTTTCTCTGAGTGCTCTGGTTTCCTCCCACACTCCAAAAACATACAGGTTTGTAGGTCAATTGGCTTTGGTAAAATTGTAAATTAAGTCTGAAGAAACGTTGCCTATTTCCTTCGCTCCATAGATGCTGCCTCACCCGCTGAGTTTCTCCAGCACTTTTGTCTACCTGTAAATTTTCCCTAATGTGTGTAGGACAGTGTTAGTGTGGGGACTGCTGGTCGGTGGGCCGAAGGGCCTGTTTCCTCACTGTATCTCTCAACTAACAAACTAAAGTCGTAAAATATCTCCAAGCCTCAATACTACTTTCTACAAAGCTACCTTATCTCAATCTATTGCAATGTAAATGAGCTGCCAACTGACAGGTAGACACAAAATGGTGGAGTAACTCAGCGGGACAGGCAGCATCTATATTGAGCACGTGTAGTGATTTACCAGCAATCATCTCTTTTTCTTCCTAAACTGCTTGCTAGTACTGACAACAACTGACAACAACAGCCTGTTGGCCATTTTACATGGTACAAAGATAAAATATATTAAATCAGTTCAACAAAAAGGGCATTGAATTACAACTCAAGCTGTTGTAATTCATTATTACAATCAATAATATAATTATTATGTTAAAATCAAAACGTTAATGTTAAAATAATGTTAAAATCTTCCACCAGTGGGCAAGGTTAACGCATGCACGCTCACACACAATTTCCACTGGCTGGTTTGAAGTAGTTTAGTCATTTGGCTGAAAATAGTCTTACCTATGTCCTCAAGATCAAGATCATCGTATAAAAACTCATTTTCCTTAAAGTCTGGGTCCTGAGAGGAATCAACATAGTATTCAACGTCATCTTTGATCTTCTTAATCTGGTCCACTTCTATTGTGCTGTTGTCTAACATGCGCAGGAGAGTTTCCAGCATTTTAATGTGGTACCTGTGTCTCTCGATGTAATGCTTCAATTCTTCTAGCCTGTCCTGTTTCTGCAGGAGGATTTCCATGGATTAGATAAAAAGCTGAGCAATCGGATCATCGTATTTAAATCTTTTAACCAGTCTCGGAAGGCCCATCATCAGCAGCCCCCAATTATTATTTCAAGAGTAGTGTACGTTCACTCATTTTGTGTCATTAGTGGAGAGACTGGGAAACAAAGTTCAGTTAGTCCATCAATGATGATTTGCAATCTACCATATTAAAATACAACAGCTTGCATTTAGATCCCTATCCAATTCGTCAGCCAAATTACTGACTTTAGAAATGTATTTACAGTCATTTTAGAGGGAAATACAAAGGTTGATTTGTATAAATCAAGAACCCACAAACAGTGATAACACCGATCAATTAATTTTTTTTTCGAGTTGTTGGTTGAAGGATAAAATATTACCAGGACACTGTTGTTTTCACAAAGTGCCGTAGTATATTTTATAGCTATCTGAATAGAGAGGTGCTGATTCAGTTTAATGTCTCACCCAGAACCCTGTCAAGCACATCTGACACTCCAGTAAGTGGTCTTACACTGAAGAGTCAGCAAAGATTATGAGCCTCAAGGTTTGTACCAAGATAACGGCTCGAACCCACAATCTTTTGATTCCAAGGTGACAGTGTCGACAACTGTGCCAAATTGACACAGCCTCACACCCGTGACATATTCGCAGGGGGCTTTCTGACATGGAACCTTGGTGGAATCTCTGCGAATAATCCGCTGTTGCTTGGCTGCCAGGCAGAAATGTCACGGTGCATCTTTTAAACTGCGTAAGACATACCAGACAGTATGCTCAACACTCATAATGCCGATCTAAAAGCTGTTTGAAAACACATTTATTAAAAGTACCGCAATAAATAAAAATTGTAATTGTAATTGTGTAGGGCGGCACGGTGACACAGCGGTACACAGCGGTAAAGTTGCTGCCTTACAGCACTTGCAGCGCCAGAGACCCGGGTTCAATCCCGACTATGGGTGCTGTCTGTATGGAGTTTGTACTTTCTCCCCGTGACCTGTGTGGGTTTTCTCCGAGACCTTCGGTTTCCACCCACACTCCAAAGACGTACAGGTTTGTAGGTTAATTAGCTTGGTATAAGTGTAAAAATGTCCCTAGTGTGTAGGATAGTGTTAATGTGCGGAGATCGATGGTCGGTGTGGACTCGTTGGGCCGAAGGGCCTGTTTCCGCGCTGTATCGCTAAAACTAAAAACTAAACTAAAGGTTCTTGTTTTTACAATAGATTTGGTAATGGTACTAAATCAGACTATAAATACCATCAGATTGTATTTCTATAGCGCCTTTGGCATAGAAGAGCAGCCCACACTACAAAATAAAAAAAGACGCAGTTTTACAGCACCTTTCACATTCCTTTCAGTATGTTTCCAAGTGCTTTGCAACAAATTAAGTCGCGGTTTATACTACTGTACATTGCTTCTAATAAAAATATATTTTTTAAAAATTATAAAATTAAGTCATTTGGAAATTTAGGCTCTGTTGTTGTAATGCAGGAGACCTGGCAGCTAATTTGCACGCAGCAACCTCCCATAATCAGTAATGTGACAAGGACAGGATAAGGTTTATTTCAGTCATGTTGAATGGCAAATAAATTTTGTTCGAGGCGATAACACTCCAAAAGATTGGTTTGGGATTTTTTACATTCACCTGACGAGCTCATGAACCTGAGTTTAACATCCAAAAGGTGGTGCTTGCAGCAAAGGAGTGTTCTTTCAAAATACAAAGTGCCAGGATTAGCTTTTCAGTACAAGCTTCTGAAGCAGTTTGTGCTGCTTGAGGTTTCTGACTCAGAGGCATGTATGACACACAAGGTTTCACAGAAGTACAATCAAAGGTGAGAATGTCAATAACGGTGCCATGCTGACACACGCTCTGATCCATTTATTCATAAGAGGTCTCTGACAGGGAAATTAATCCCTATCTACTTCTGTGAACAAAATGGTCACTCTTTTCTTCTGAAGGTTGCTAAGCGGGGTGATCAGACATTTTATCTTGGGGAATGGTTAGGTGAAGGAGGATGAGTGACAAGGTGTTAAGGGGGGAACATGGGGATGGGTCCCCTGGTGGTGTGCACATACTGAGATGGGGGAAGTGCGAGGACACATATGGTGGCAAGAAAGCAGCATTGGGGCAAAGATGCTGAGTCCACATTGCATTCTCTCCCCCACATTTGTCCTCCCAGGATTGTATTGGAGGTAAGAGGACAGTTTGAATTGGGAGGAAGGATGGGTTGCGTTGACAGAGTCAGGGTGCATTGGGTTGAGTGATGAGAATATTAGGAGAAGTAAAGAGAATGGGCACAAGGGTGTGGATGACAAGTTGGGTGTTGGGGTTGTATTGGAGAGAAAAGCCGGCCGCTGAAGGGATAAGGGACAGCTGATTTGACGATGAGTCCCCAGTATTTTTGTTTATTATTGAGTTCTTGCAGGACACAGGAAGCTCTGGACATTAATCTTGACCTACTCCGATGCATCCAGAATTGGACCATGTGTGCTCACCTAAATCGAAGCTTGCGCTTGCAAAAACAAAACGTAGCCTGTCTCTGCTCATCAACAGGGACCTTTCTGGCTGTTGGCTCCATTTAATGTCTGTACATCCGGTGTCAAAGCTGCAGGCCCATGAGGATTCAGCAACCTGGAAGGTGTCTGGGCAAGCTCTTGAGATGTTTCCAGATATGATGGGCTGAAGAGTTTTGGATGAGCTGACTTAAAGAAGGACAGAACTGGTTTAGCGCAGTCTGGAGATGACAGGGATGGGTGAGAAATATCATGACTGCAGCTATCTATGAAAGGAATAGCATGTATGGATAAGAAGTGCAGCTTTGGGTTTAGCAGGGTCCTGCAATTGCTAATAGTCTGGTTCTGTTTAAGACTGTGGATGGAGAGAAGAATTAAGGATGATGACAAATGGGCAGAGTTTGCAGCAGGGACTACAGGTGATGTTTTAATTAGACAAATAAAGGAATCTCTCTAATCTCTAATGTTTTAATTAGACACATTTTCTATTCTATATCAACACATTCTTGTGGCATTTTTAATCTAGAATATAAAAAGGAAATATTTCTTGACAGCAAAACGACCACAATTAAAACAATGAAGGTTGGTGTATATGGGGAATCAATAATCGGAAAGCATTACTGTACAAGATCAACAATCTTTCCATGGGTACTTTACCATGGAGTTTACAGTAGCAAGTGTGCAGCACAAAACATAGAGCGATTCAGGGAGTACCATAGAGGGAGTACAGAGAAGGTTCACCAGACTGATTCCTGGGATGGCAGGACTTTCATATGAAGAAAGACTGGAGACTCGGCTTGTATTCGCCAGAATTTAGAAGGTTGAGGGGGGATCTTATAGAAACGTACAAAATTCTTAAGGGGTTGGACAGGCTAGATGCAAGAAGATTGTTCCCGATGTTGGGGAAGTCCAGAACAAGGGGGTCACAGTTTAAGGATAAGGGGGAAGTCTTTTAGGACCGAGATGAGAATTTTTTTTTTTCACACAGTGAGTGGTGAATCTGTGGAATTCTCTGCCACCGAAAGTAGTTGAGGCCAGTTCATTGGCTATATTTAAGAGGGAGTTAGATGTGGCCCTTGTGGCTAAAGGGATCAGTGGGTATGGAGAGAAGGCAGGTACAGGATACCGAGTTGGATGATCAGCCATGAGCATATTGAATGGCGGTGCAGGCTCGAAGGGCCGAATGGCCTACTCCTGCACCTATTTTCTATGTTTCTATTCGGTAAACCGTTAACAGGAGTGAGACTTGCCCAACACATTACAGAAACAGGAATGCTAGGGGCATACGGAGTGACACGGCAAGAGGAATATGAGACATACTCAGACCACGCAGTAGCTGGGATGTGAGTAGCAGAACACAACTATTAGTAATATAATTGAGGAGTTAGCGAGAAGTTTGCATGGGTGTTCGCAGGAAATTGAGTATACATAGTAACAAAAATTTAAGTTGTATGCACCAGGTTTTTCAGTAACAAGCATTAAACAAATGCTCAACATTATCCAATAACAGGCACATATGTTCCAGATAAACATGTAAACTGAATGAAAGCACTTATTCCTACCTCTTTCTCACCCTTTTTTTTCCTTGTCACCGCTGACAATGTTTCCATTTCACTTTCAAAGAGATCAACCTGGGAAGGGCAACATGATTACCTTCATTGATCCGAACAGTGTAGCAAGAGGCTCAAAAATAAATCAACAATCATTCAGCTAAAATCATTTCAAACTAAATTAGCCATGCCACTCACCTGCATATTTAAAGAGTCTATCGTATTCTGAAATGGAAGACGACACATTGCGGGATGGGGAGGGAAAGAAAAAGAGATTTATGAGATTAATTAGAATCACTTTCTAAACATCAGATATGATGCACATAAGAAAGACTGCTGTCAAAAGTTCTTTGCCAGAGTGTAACGGTGCAGGGCGATACACAGGGGAGTAGATTACGCTGACAATCTTGTAACAATCATCGGTAAGTAGAGCATCGGTTAAGTAGAGACATCTTTTCCAGATGGTCGTAACAAAACATTAATCCAACAACTCAGGCATTCATGATCAACCAATAGTGTAATCAAAGAATGGGTCTAATAACTACTGAAATATCAGCTCCAAACCAGGGTTGGTGCCATAAGCCAAGTTTTTTTAATCTTAATTGCTTTGGAAGTTTATCGGAAGGTTATAGTTACAAACACCGACAGGGAGAATGTAACTGCAAATCGGCTTTATAGGTAAGATTTTCAATTGGAACAGGCTTGAAATCCAGAGATATTCCAGGGCCGTTACAGCCACCTACTCATGCTAACATTCTCCCCTTCAGGTTCCTAACTGATATTCTACTACAACATTGAGCAGCACACTAAGTTAATGCAGCACCACTTGTGGGTAAATGGACGGTGGCTGTTTCCAGTAACTAAGCCCATACCTGGGGAAGTCAGGGTAACATCAGATAGAGGTGACAGTAGTATTATATCGCCAGCAGAAGCAGCGTTTACAACAGGCTTGTGAACAAAGAGCAACAATTTTCATTGATTAGTGCTTTTCGTATAATAAAACGTCCCAGGCAGTGGAAGGTTAGATTGTCATCCTCTTGTTTTGCAGTGTGAATTAGCTAAGATTGAAATAAAAAGGGCCAAAGGGAAGCAATCTCAGAAATGCATTTAAGATATAAAAGAGAAGGAAACAAGGGAGCGAGACCAGCAGCATTCCTGAAGTGGGAACTTCAGACTCACCACTTACTCTCCTCTTCCCTGAATGTTACTGACATCCGGGATCAGTGGCATTGGGATTTCGCAGACTGATTGAAGTGTGTCGACAAATGTTTAAGCATTTAAAATTATCCCAACGTTTAAGAAACATGTGGACAAGCACATAAATAGGACAGGTTTAGAGGGATATGGGCCAAAAGAATTAGGTAGGACTGGTGTAGATGGGACATGTTGGTCGGTGTGTGCAAGTTGGGCCGAAGGGCCTGTTTCCACACTGTATGACTCTATAACTCTAAACAGCACTACGCCTCTGGAAAGTCTCTGACTGCCCTGCCATCACTTACCGTCAACCACTGACAGATTTCTTCCTTCTCCTTCTGTGCAGGATCCACCTTTGTCGCCGATCCCAGCCCTTCTTTAGAATAGGCTTTGGTCTTTGTTTCTCTCTCCACTATCTTGAACCTTTCCATTTGCTTTATAGAAAAGATTTAAATACTTGAACTGCAAACTCAGATTTAAAAATTGTACCCTGCATTCTCTATAGCCCAGCCCACTTGCTTCCCTACCATCAACCTCCTTCGGCTGACCAAGACATGCCACAGACTCCTCCGAGACTGACTGACATGAGCTACGCTCACAGGGAGGTGACAGATTTTCTTCTCACTCTCGCAGGTGGAAGTCTGAACAATCAAAAAATAACCATAGGAGAACAGGTCAATCTCCCAACAACAGAAGCCAGCAGATTTGAATGTCAAGATGGCCCACCATTCAAGCCTGAAACCTCTGCATAACATGGGGATGCACAGAGCCTATTTAGACCTCTCCAGTACTGAATTAGAACCACAATATTAATATAAATATTACCACCAAAACACATGAAACAGATGACTTCAATAAATAAAAAAAAACTCATTCTGTGGGCAAGTACGTCACACAGGCGCATCAACGAAATTTGCATGCAGCAGCCAAGTGCCGGTTACATACGGTACAGGGACAAGGGAGTGTCTGTATTATTCTGCCAAAAACAAGCAGGAAGTGGGGCTTTAAAAAGAGTGGGCTATGTTAAACATGACAGTAAGAAACGCACAAAATGTTCCCGCAGTCTTACTGAGGACAGTTGTCCAATATCAGGGTAGACACTGAAACCAAAGGGGAAGGTATTTTTAGACCATAAGACCTAGGAGCAGACTTGGGCCATTAGGCCCATTGAGTCTACACACCATTCGATCATAGCTGATCTATTTTTCCCTCTCAACCACATTTTCCAGCCTTCTACCTTTGACACCATTATATAGCAACATAGAACGTAGGCGCAGGAGTAGGCCATTTGGCCCTTTGAGCCAACACCGCCATTCAATATGATCATAGCTGATCATCTAAAATCAGTACCCTGTTCCTGCTTTTTCCCCATATTCCTTGAATCTGTTAGCCCTAAGAGCTATTATCTAACTCTTCAATACATCTAGTGAATTGGCCTCCACTGCCCACGGAGCATCTGTAGATGTTATGCTTAACATCCTGGATGACCCACTTACACTTCAGTTCTGTGCGTGCTAAGATGGCTGAAGAAGCTAATATAGGATCCGCAGATTCTGCTACAGGTGGGGCAACGTTGCTCACAGGCAGATGTATTAGCATAGCAGGAGATGCATTCCTTTCACCATTTATATTGGATTTCTATGCATTCCCAGCAGATGAATTCAGTTCCTTGTGTCAGTTTAAACATTCCTGTCTTTTTAGGTTGCCATGGACCTGAGATTTCCATATGATTTAGGAGTTGGGCGGGGGTGAGGGGGTGTAGTGAAATGTGACACTATAGAACTAATTAAGAATCTATCAATCTCCCCTTTAAAAATACCCAATGTCTTGGCCTCCACAGCCGTCTATGGCAATGAATTCCACGGATTTACCACCCTCTCGCTAAAGAAATTCCTCCTCATTTGTAGGAACTGCATTGTACTAACTGCAGAAAGGGGAGGTCAGAATTTACTAAGTACAGGCCAGATTACGTCACTTTTCTAGTTGGCGCTATGCTCATTGAATGCATACAAAATGTAACTGCATTATAACTGTGCTTTAGAACAATGTTCTCCTCACTGTTTGATGCGCACGGGCATTATAGCAAATGACAGGAAGGTCAAGGGGAAAGTTCCCATGAGCAAGGATGTGCTGTCTTACATAACATGAAAATGCATCATAAGATGGGGACATAGTAAAAGAAGTGCCAGGAGGTACCAGACATGATGTGACTGAGCCGACAGGTGCTATGGAATGGAGCAATGGCACTCGAGGATGCCAGGTGACATATTACCGTCTCAATTAGTTTCCTGTTTTCTTGCAGCTGCCTCTTGTCTTTAATTTCGTTGGAGGCCACCCATGTCTTTATTTGGTCTCGCAACCTCTGTAGACATAAAAGACAACAATGCAATCAAATTGAATTGATATTGTACGTAAGAATGAAAGGTATATCGTCTACTGCTTTTTTGTGTAAATCTATATTGTCTCCCAAGTATGTTTGAGAAAAGAACATCGTTTTAACGGAAAACTAGAGGAAAATGTTTGTTCCAAACTGGGATGACATATCTGTGTAGTCCTCTCGGCAGTCTCCTTATTCGTTCATTACTTTGAACGCCAATGATTCTTCCTAAATGCTTTATTTAACAAATATTTTAACAGGTTCACAAATAGTTTTGCTATGGGGGAATTCATCTCAAAACTCGGTTTAATATTTCAGTCACACCTAAAAGCAGTAGATTTTGTGAAACTCTCTGTCATGTTCAAGGAGGCAATACGTCAGATATAGACAGCTGGGATCAAGTGAATCCCTGGAGTATAGGGAGTATTAGAATACACACTAGGAATATGTGGATGAAAAGGAGACTGGAAATAGCTTTAGCAGACAAGGAGAACCAAAAGATTTTACAAGTATATTAAGGGCAAAATAGTAACTATGGAGATAATTATAGGGCCCCTTAAAGATCAACGACATTGTTAATGTGTGGAGCCACGGGAGATGGGCAAGGTGTTAAATGAATCATTTCTCGTGTATTTACGGAGAAAGACAGGGATGCTAGAGAAGTTGGGAAAGTTAATAGTGAAAGCTTGAAGAGAATCGACATAACATAAAAGGTGCTGAAGGTCTTAAAACTCACATAGATAAACCCCTGGGACCAGATTGAGTGTATCCTAGCACATCGTGGGAAGCTGGAAAGAAATTGCAGGGACTCTGGCAGAGACAGTTATTTCATGGATAGCATGAATGTGGTGACTGCTAAGTGGCTAAAGTGTGCATCTATTTAAGAAAAGCTGCAAGGAAAAGCCTGGGGAACTACAGACAATCAGTCTAACATCAGCAGTGGGTAAGTAATCAGCGGAGATTCTGAGTGACAAGATCTACATGTATTTGGAAAGGCAAAGAGTGATTACGAATAGTCAGAATGATTGCATGTGTGGGAAATCATGTCTCATGAATTAGAGTGATTGTTTTGAAGAGAGACCATAGTACAGAAGATATCTACATAGACTACACAGCAAGACCATTAGCAAGGTGCCACCCTGTAGGCTGTCTAGAAGGTTACATCACGTGGGATCCAGGGCAAGCTAGGTAATTGGTTACAAAATTGGCTTGAAGGCAGGGGAGAGAGGGTGGTTGAAGAGGTTTTTTTTCCACACTGGACACCAGTGATCGGTACTGGCTTCATTATTTGTTATTTATTTATATGAATGATTTGGGTGTGAATGCAGGTGGCATGGTTAGTAAGTTTGCATTTGACACTAAAGGTGGGGTATAGTGAAAGTAATGAACATTATCTAAGATTATAACGGGACCTTGATGGACTGGGCAAATGTCAAAAATGTTTTATTGTCATATGTCCCAAAACGGAACTATGAAATTCTTACCTGCTGAGGAATAGCAGATTGGTTTAATTTAGATAAGTGTGAGGTGTTTGTATTTTGGTAAGACAAATCAGGGCAGGACTTTTCAGTAAATTATAGGGCCGCAAGAGGGTTGTACAACAGAGAGGCTTAGGATGGCAGGAACATAGTTCCATGAAATTGCTGACACGGGTAGACAAAGTAGTGAAGGCAGTGTTTGGCATACGATACGATGGCACTTTATTGTCAGAAGGCATGCTTGCCTTCATCAATCAGGATATTGAAAACAGGCATGGGTTGTCTTTAACAACAGTACAAGATGTTGGTAGGCCACATTCAGAGTACTGTGTACAGTTTTGGTCGCCCTGCTACAGGAAGGATGTCATAAAGGTGCAAACAAGATATATTTAAGAGAGAGTTAGATATAGTTCTTAGGGCTAACGGAATCAAGGGATATGGGGAGAAGGCAGGAACGGGGTACTGATTTTGGATGATCAACCATCATCATATTGAATGGCGCTGCTGGCTCAAAGGGCAAAATGACCTACTCCTGCGCCTATTTTCTATACACAAGGATGTTACCAGGTCTGAAAGGTTTGAATCACAAGAGGTTAAATAGGCTGTGTATTTTTTCCTTGGAGCATACAAGGATGAACAGTGACTTTAGAGAAGTTGATAACATCATGAGGAGCACAGACAAAGTGAATAGCCATGGTATCTTCCCCAGAGAGGGGTGTCGAAAACAAGAGGGTGTAAGTTTAATGTGAAACGGAGAAGATTTAAAAGGGACCCAAGAGGTAACTTTTTTTTCACAGATGATGTGTGGTCCATATAGGGAATAAGCTGCCAGTAAAAGTGATGAGAGGCAGGTACAGTTACGATATTTAAAAGGCAATTGGCAGGTACATGGATAGGAAAGGTTTGGAGTGATATGGGCGAGGCACAGGCAAGTGGGGCTAGCCCGTTTGAGCAACGAGGTCGGCATGGACGAGCTGGGCTGAAGGGCCTATTTCCATGCTCTATAATAGTTCTATGTCTCTATCCCCTCCACCCTGTATACACCACCCACTGTTTATCCAAGTACCTATTTGTGAATTTCTAGTTCGTTCAAGCATGACAAGGATGAGCTCCAACACTTTTATATTCTTCCTTTTGAAGCTAGGGAAGTACACGACTGAACCAGATGAGGCTCATTTTGCACTAAAATCTATTCTTTTCATTCTACTACATCTCTTTGACACACATTGTGACCATCCTTAACATTCTTGAGTTCATGCTGACCAGATACTTAATTCTGCCACCCACAACAAAATTACAGTATTCCTCTTACTTGCTGCTGCTACTTCATCATTTACAATAGATAAATTAATAGTGTGATGGAATATTCTCCGCTGCTTAGATCAATGTAGCTCCAACAAGAATCTCCACACCATCTGAGACAAAGCAGTTCCATTTGTTTAACATCCAATCCTCCGTTCTAAAGGGCCTGTCCCACTGTACGAGGTAATTCAAGAGCTCTCCCGAGTTTAAAAAAAAATCAAACTCGTGGTAAGTACATAGAATGTACGGAGCGGGTACGTCGGAGCTCGGGACGTCTCTTAGCAGCTCGTAATGCTAATGGTAGGTACTCGGGAAACGCGGTAAGCTCGTGAAGATTTTTCAACATGTTGAAAAATGTCCACGAGAGCCCCGAGTACCTACGAGCGGCTATTACCGTAATTCTCCGAGTTCGAATCAGGGGAAACTCGGGAGAACTCTTGAATTAGCTCGTACAGTGGGACAGGCCCTTAAACATTCTCTCACATCACCAAAATGTATCACAACAACTCACCGTGAATCCTTTGAAACACAAACGCCTGACCTCTACCATCTAGAAAGGATGGCGTCCAACACATGGGGAAATAACCACTTGTTAGCTCCTCTTCCTAATTTGGGTTCATGCTGCTGTTTCTTCATTGTTGTAAGAAAAATCAATGGAACACTCTGCCTATTAACATTGTGGTAGCAACTTCACCAAATGGACAACCATGGCTCAAGAATATAATTTACCACCATTTTCTCAAGGACTATTAAGAATGGCAATAATGGTAATAATAAGCTGGCCTTGCCAATGATGTCATACACCTCTAACAAAATATTTTATCCGGTCATTATCTAACCTGTTTGTCAAATGCAGCTTTCAATCAACTATAAATCCTTGGGATAACATGACCCCCTCACTGAGTGGCTTTAACATTAGTGAGGCCTGTAAAGCTGCAAATGCAGCATCGCAGCACATCGATTCAGCCAATGAAGACAATAGGTCTGAGAGAATGTCAGAATGGTGCAACGCCTGTTCTGTTGTGTCACAATTCACAGCTTTTGACAAAAATCAAACCATTCATATTCACATCAGAACCATGAATTTCTGCTACATTCCAAGCCAGGGATCCTTCAGTGCCCTGGTCTCCTGCTCAGCTTTAAATTGGTGTTTGCACTTAACAATATGCTGGGCAGCAAAAAGATGCCATAGAGCAGTGAGTAACAGGAAGGAGAATTGAAAAATGGAATTGCATTCTGCACAAAAATAAACTTATTGCTTTCACACATTATCATATTGGTTGGAATCACACCGAGCATAAAACACAAAACTGCATTCACCTATAGGTTCACATGGAGAGTGTGGGTTCTGACAATATCAGCGTCATGCATACGCTGTATAATTTAAACTGTTCTGGCACACATGGATGTGAAGTTGGCAACTTTTGAGGAGGTAGGGCGGCATATGAGAAACACAAGCTATTTGTTGCAGAGAATGCTGCCTGGATTAGAGCGTTTCAGCTTCAGAGAGAGGTTGGATAGACTTGGATTGTTTTCTCTGGAACTTTAGAGGTTGAGGGGAGGCTTGATAGAAGTATATAATATTGTGAGAGTCAAGAGGGCTGACCAAAACTTTTTCCTCAGGGTGGAACACTGAGGGCATAGCTATAAGGGGAGAGGGGATAAGTTTAATGAAGTTGTGTAGGCCAAGTTTTTTTTTACACAGAAAATGGTGGGGGCCTGGAACGCATTGCCTGGGGTGGTGGTGGAGGCAGGTACAATGGTGAATATGTATAAACACTGCTGTAATTTCTACATGGTGAAACCAAAATGTATAACCAAAATGTATAGCCAAAATGCCTTTTTTTTAATCTGACAATGTGCACTTTAACCACATCTGATTTTTTTCTATTACAAATCTGAAATTGTGGAGTACAGAGGCAAATAAATAAATGATGGGTCTTTGTCCCAAACATTGTGGAGGGCGTTGCAAGAGGATTTTAGATAGGCACATGTAGTGCAGGGAATAGAAGGATATGGATCAAGTGTAAGCAGATGAGATCAGTTCAGCTAGGCTTTATGTTCGGCACAAACATTGTGGGCCGAAGGGCCCATTCCTGTGCTGTACTGTTCTAAACTCTAGATCAGGGGTGGGGAACCTGCGGCCTTAAGGCCACATGCGGCCTTCTAGGCCATTAAGTGCGGCCTTTTGAATTAATCCAAATTTTGTAGAACAAATCCTTTTATTTTTATTAATATGTTTTTGTTCGTCTTTTATTATTTTTATTTTTATCTTAAAATGAACGTATTTAAAATACCAAAGAGTAAAAGAAGATTCAATGAAATAATCCTATATCTAATTTCTTGAAGTTTCTTGGATGCAGCCTTATTAGATTATAGCTAACTTAATGCGGCCTTCCAACATGAACAGGTTCCCCACCCCTGCTCTAGATTAACGGTGTAAATTCAAAATCTGTCTGCTTGCGCCAGTGATCTCCATTCGAACAGTGCTGCACCAAACCTACCAACTTCCTGAGGGCAGCAAAGAATAGCCTCTTCAGTACCTAAGGCCAAACAAAGCTTTGTTTATTTTCTCTCACCTGTAGTTTCTTAATTTCCTTCTTCAGGTCAGCTTCATATTTTTCCTTCTGATTTGCATTTGCTGCGCTGTGAACCTGATCACAAGAAGATTGTTAGAATGGGTCATCGCTCAACCAAGCCTACCTACCTCACGTTACCGGTTCAGCATTCCCAGAGTTTCTGTTTATGCTATGCACAGTTAAATGTAGCTTTGATAAACAAGTCATGATATTTAGCACTGGGCTTGGCAAAGGTCACTTACCCATCTGTACTCTTAAAATCCAGTGAAATCCAGAGTCTTATGTTTTAATTTGCAATTAAACATGTGGTCTGAGGGGAATTGAAGGGAATGTGAGGTAAAATAAAATGGGATCTGTGATGGATTGGGAGCTTGATAATCAGCATGGACTTGTAGGGCCAAAGAGTTTTTATGCTCAGTGGCTCTTTGGCCCTAAGTAGCACAAATCGTCAGCAAGTGAATTTAAGAAATTGACTTTGAAGTAATTAGTTCCATAGAAATGGTGAACAGTGCCTTGTAACACTTCATTTCAAAATGTTCCATCCCCTTACCCACTCCAAACCTTTCTGATTATGAACTGGGGCAAGGGCAGGTTTGGAGTGGGGAGAGTAGGCAAAGAAGGCGTATGTTTGTTACCATATTAAGTTTGTTAACAAACAAGGTTAGCCAGACAATGAAAACATCAAAAGAGATGCTGCCTGAGTTACTCCAGCATTTTGTGTCTATCTTTGATTTAAACCAGCATCTGCAGTTACTTCCTACACTTTGAAAGGATAAAACAATATACCGCTTTACAATTGATACGCAGAAAGAAATTTCGAGGATTTTATAACAATCTTTAATAGAAAAATTATATTTGGCTTTTGAGGGATTAAAGTTGGAAATGTTTGCTAATGGGGTATAACTAGCAAATCTAGAAAATGGTTCAATGGTTCCTGGCATCTAGAAGAGAGCACCCAATGAAAAGAGTATGGGCCTCTGAGCCAGTAGGTACTGGAATGGAACAGCCAACTTTCACCAACTCTACCTTTTGCCAGATGTCTTCGAAGGTTTCCACACCCTCACTGACTTTCTTCAGACAGCGATCAATTTCTCCTGGCGAATAAAAAAAAAACCTGAAGGAATCAGCCTTTCATTTGAACTAAAGTTTCCACTCGAGCTTGTAATGATTCAATATTCCAAGTTACATTCAATCTGGTGGGATCTGAGGGTGGAATGTCACCCCACCTCCAATCAAAACCGTAAACAATAACTTTAGATAATCTAGGAACATATTGCAGCATATGAATTACAGTCACTTATTTTAATTAAACAATAGGGCGGCACAGTGGCACAGCGGTAGAGTTGCTGCCTTACAGCGCCAGAGGCCCAGGTTCGATCCTGACCACGGGGTGCTGTCTGTATGGAGTTTGTACATTCGCCCCGTGACCTGCGTGGGTCTTCTCCGGGTGCTCTGGTTTCCTCCCAAAATCCAAAGACGTACAGGCTAATTGGCTTGGTAAAATTGTAAATTGTCACTAGTGTGTGTAGGATAGTGTAAGTATGCGGGGATCGCTGGTTACTGCGGAATCGGTGGGCCGAAGGGGCTGCATCTCTAAACTGAACTAAACCAAACAGGACAGAGGCAGCTAAAAATGTGTTTAAAGATGCATATTCCAAATAATATAGAATGGTATCTGGTACATTAGTCAATGATTCACTTTATTGGAATACTTTTCTCAATGCCTCTTCTTCTAAAATCCCTCGCACCTTTTGTTCAGCAGGATTACACTGACTGCTCGGCACCTTATCCTGAAACTCTAGCATTGACTACTCTATCCAATGTAACTCCAGCCCCTCTGTATAACTTTCTTCCCCTCCTTCTCCTCACCAACTTGCGCCACTTCCCCCTCAGCTCCTTGAACAACTCCTGCACTGACTTTCCCCTCAAAGACCTGCTTGAACTCTACAATGCCTATATTTGCCTCTCTCCATAGTGAAGCATTGTATTTGCAGAGTGAGGATCACACCCAGCATCTGTTGATCATCAACAGCATCTGTTGATCATCAGCAAATCTATAATCACAGCATTTTTCTAAAACTGTTATTAAAATCATCCTTGATCAGAATAAAGCTTGGCAGCACATGAGCCACTATTCTCATTAGAATTCGGTATATTCCACACGGACTGATAACCATAATGGAATTTGCAATCATGACATGAAAATACAAAGAAGCCATTCTGAAAGTTCCTTTGTCTTCTATTAAGAATTTGTGTTTGGTGTTTCTTTTATTCAAGCTAAATTAACTTTTCACTCATCTGTTACTGATCCTATAATTGGACAATATTAAAGCCATTTCTGTACTGAGCAAGAGCTGGCGAGTGGGATGGGTAAAAATAAGATATAGATCATATTCCATAAGAATCCCACGGGAAATTGAAAGAGTGTTTATGAGGATCTGATAAAAAAAAATGCAATTACCATCAACCTGACATGAGTGTTTTCTAATCCTGAACGGTGACCTGAATGAACCATGTGAGGGGATTTGCCCAACAGTCTGAATCAGGGAGATCAAAAATCTGCCTCACACTCTAACAAATTCAGGTATCCATTATCACAAATCTTGCACAGACAAGACGCATAGATACTTTGTTTTTGGTATTAGAAACAGTACCAACATACTGCATGCAAATGGCCCTTCCCAACAAATTGTCACAAGCCACATAATGATCTTACCTTGTAATTTCCTCTTATCAGCCATGACTGAACGATCAGTCAGTGCCTTAAAACCATGCTCCAGTGCGCTGTAAGAGAGAGTTACAGTTAGCAACTCTACAGATTATCATAAACGACATTCATCACAATCAAACAGAGGAAAAATCATAACAGGTAACTAACAGTCAAAAATGTAATCTGGTACATAACTCCATCACACTAATTGACCCTTAGCTCAACACACTATAATGATCCTCAACCTAATATGCCCTAAATCAGTGTGACATTTTTAACAGAGACACTACTGCTTGGCTACATGGAAGATGTCACAACCCGATTCACTGTAATCCAAATAAAATCTGACACTGTGTAACAAAAATCTAACAGGTTAGCATGCTTTGATGTGTTACAACCCAATTTTGTTTTAATGTCAACAATTTGACACATTATAACAGCCTGACAAAGGGTCAGATCATCCACGCAGCATATGTTGGTATTGTAGAAACAAGGAGCTAGCTACTGGTATTTATCTTCTTTACAGGCTGGACAGATGGAATCGCTTTTCAAAATGGTGACCAGTTCATCCACACAAACTCCCAGAAAAGAGTTCCTGGCTTTGATGTTGGCTGGTGACTCCAGGTATCAGACATGAACACTCCAAGGTTGTCCAATGTAACTAGACTGCATGGCTACAGGAGGTCTCAGTGAATGAGATCCCACAATTGGATTCTCTGGCTCAGTTTGCGACTAGAGTGAAGGCATAGGGAAAACTTTATTTTGCTTTCTGGCTCCTGGGATGAACGTCTGCAGAATCTTACATCCATTCATTAGGGGATTGCTCACTTTAGAAGTGAAGAAGGCAACATATATTCACTGACTGTGCCTAATAAAAACATCTATGCCATGAAGATGTACAAAAGCTCTTTTTAAAAAGGATATTGGGATGAGGATAGGTGACTTTGAGTGGGATATTTGTTATACTGATTGTATTGGGAAGGGTGATTATAGGGTGATGGGTTGTACAGTATATATGACTAAGAGATACTGTATAGTACAGGAGGTTTTTTTCTTTTTCTTTTTTCTTTTTGTTTCTCTCTTTTTTTGTATGGCTTTGTAAATATTTGATTAGTGTATAAATGTAAATAATTTGTTGCACATATGGAAATAGGTGTTTATAGCTGCTAAATTTGTATAAGATAATTATAAGCAGTTGAATAAGGGGTAAGAATTAATAAGCTTTGGCTTCTTCCTGCTCCTTTTCGGACACATACGATTCATTTATTTATAAATATCATTTATGACATATTATAAATATTCTTGTTTTTTTTTGTTTTTTTTGTATGCTGTTTCACACTTGCTTTTTATTTTTTTTAATCTGTTTGAAATAAAGTTCGAAAAAAAGAAAAAAAAAGAACAGTATCCGGGAGAGAAAGGAGGTGACATGTTCACAAAGGTGAGCTCCCTCTTTCCACTCAGACCCATCAGATCAACTTTTCTGCAGCCTTGCACAACACAATATTTATTTCTTACCTAAAGACCACTAACTAATAATAATTCCTGACAATTTGTATTGAAGCCCCTACAACCTTTTATTCTCA
Organism: Malacoraja senta; assembly: GCA_038087875.1. Taxonomy (NCBI): domain Eukaryota; kingdom Metazoa; phylum Chordata; class Chondrichthyes; order Rajiformes; family Rajidae; genus Malacoraja; species Malacoraja senta. The sequence goes on along the minus strand of CM075996.1, from coordinate 6,314,164 downwards.
TTCACTTTATTACACTGAACATTAAGTGGCAATTTCAACCCTTATCGAAGCCAAGAATGGGAAAATGGTGGATAAACTAATGTCATGGCAGGACCAAGACAACCTCACTATGGAATTGGCTAGGTAATACAGCCACTTGGTCAGCCCTACACTCTTTAAGAATCAGACCCCATCTGAAAAATGATTTAACTTGATGACTTTACAGATGCTACTTAAAAAATAATTCACATTGATAAAATAATTTGGTGACAATTATAGATTTGTTATACTATGATAGAGCATAAAACTATGACATTGAATAAATTCTTAACAGCACACTTTTTCTTAGATTGCATTTCCCAATGATGTTTGCTTTACCTCCATTATATACTAATCAAAATGTCATAATCTACCTTAGAATTAGTTAGGTTACCAGCTACATGATTCTTCTTAAAATTACAATGGGATTCATTTTATAAAGTGGATTAATTTATTTAAGATCTGGATGTGACTGTGCTTACTGCCATAATCAGAATTATGAAGGAAAGTCAACTTTGAATTGAAGTAGTTTTCAGCTTTTGAAAAATCAGACATGAAAGATTCAGCACAACTGTAAAGTATCACTCAATGATGTGAAAACAAAGTTTTCTTTTAGGGGAAAAGGACACAAAGTACTGGAGTAACTCAGCGGATCAGGTAGCATCCCTGGAGAACATGAATAAATGACTTTCGGATTGGGACCTTTCTTCAGACTTTTCTTTTGGGAAGGTGTGTGGGGGGGAAGAAACAACAGAGACAGGGACAATATCTCATCCCCTGTACGAACAGTGTGGGACTTGCTATTAGGAGGGACTACAAAGTTCCATCATAAATCTGATGCAATTGGTGAGATGTTGCCAGGCAATGCAAATAGCAGCCATTCATTCCAGTTAGGATGCCAGCAAACGGCAGGATGGATATTGCAGCCCATGCTGTTAGACGTCACAAGCTGACACAATGAAGCACCTACTGTTGTCTGATTATAGACACTCAACAAACTGTACCTTAACAACTCAACACACGGTAAGAGAACTAACAGAAACCAGCACACTAACATAGATGCTATAGTCTGACACCGTGCAACATGAACAGATTCCAACCGACTACAACACCATCACCAACACTGCCACACGGACACCACCAAACTATGACATGCTACAACCGATTATTCAGAAAAGAAAATCATGGTTCACTACATCACCTCAAGTCATCTCCAATTACTTCATGCCATTATAAATGCTCTGGAATTTTCATTTAGACATAAATGACTAACTTCTAAAAAGCAGATGGATTTTCTAAGAACAATGAGATGTTCATTAATAAGGGCGGTACAGTGGTGCCGCGGTAAGTTGCTGCCTGACAGCGCCAGTGACTCGGGTTCAATGCTGACTGCGGGTGCTGCCTGTATGGAGTTTGTACGTTCTCCGTGACCCCGTGGGTTTTCACCGGGTGCTCTGGTTTCCTCCCACGCTCCAAAGACGCACAGGTTTGTAGGTTAATTATAGAGTCATAGAGTGATACAGCGTGGAAACAGGCCCTTTGGCCCAAATTGCCCACACCGGCCAGCTACACTAGTCCCACCTGCCCGCGTTTGGTCTATATCCCTCCATATTTGTCCTATCCATTGGGATAGTCCCAGCCTCAACTACGTCCTCTGGCAGCTTGTTCCATACACCCACCACCCTCTGTGTGAAAAAGGTACCCCTCAGATTATTTTCCCCTTCACAATCCTGTCCTCTGGTCCTCGATTCCCCTATTCTGTGCAAGAGACTCTGTGCATCTACCGGATCTATTCCTCTCATGATTTTATACATCTTTATAAGATCACCCCTCATCCTCCTTCGTTCCAAAGAATAGAGTACCAGCCTACTCAACCTTTGCCTATAGCTCAGACCCTCTAGTCCTGGCAATATCCTCGTAAATCTTCTCTGTACCCTTTCCAGCTTGACAACATCTTTCCTATAATATGGTGCCCAGAACTGAACACAATACTCTAAATGTGATCTCACCAACATCTTATACAACTGCAACACGACCTCCCAACATCTGTACTCAATACTCCGACTGATGAAGGACAATGTGCCAAAAGCCTTTTTGACCATCCTATCTACCTGTCACTCCACTTTCAAGGAACCGTGTACCTGTATTCCTAGATCCCTCTGCCCTACAACACTCCCCGGAGGCCTACCATTCACTGCGTAGGTCCTGCCTATGTTAGACCTCACAAAATTCAACACCTCACATTGCTTTGTATTAAATTCCATTAACCATTCCTCAGCCCACCTGGCCAATCGATCAGGATCCTGCTGCAATTTCTCACAACAATTTTTCACTATCTGCAAAACCACCCACTTTTGTAACATTAGCCAACTTGCTAATCTTGTCATATATGTTCTGATCCAAATCATTGATATAGATGACAAACCGTAACGGGCCCAGCACCATTAATCACAGGCCTCCAGTCTGAGAAGCAACCTTCCACCATCACCTTCTGCTTCCTTCCATGAAGCCAATTTCCTATCTATTCAGCTATCTCTCCTTGAGATTCTGGCTTCTGTAAATTGATCCTAATGTGTAGGATAGTGCTAGTGTACATGGTGATCGCTAGTCAGCACAGACACGGTCGACCAAAGGGCCTGTTTCCCTGTTGTATCTCTAAAGTCTAAAGAGAAATGTTGATCATTGTATTTCCTAATTCTCTTCAAAATATTCCACTTGAATCAACAGAACAGGATACCTGTGCCAGTCCAGGTTGAGAAGTATCTTCGACCTAAAATACTAACTCCATTTCCCTTTCCACTGATGTTGCCTGACCTGCCAAATGTTCCCAGAAAAGTTAATAATGAGTTTCCAAGTGTGGAACCTGTAGGCTCAGGCACAGAGATATGATTGCCATCACTGAACCACAATGATATTCCACATGGGCTACTTGTTACATTATAAATAGAGAGAGATTGCAGGCTGTGGCAGTGGGTGTAAGTGAACATTCAATAAAAGACAGATTTAGAACTCTGGCTCTAAGCTACTCTTTGACAATACTATGACCCTACACCATAAAAATACGTTGGAGATCCCTGGAATTTATTTGAATCTCTCACAAATTCTGCAATTTCTACCATGATGCATTAAAAACTGGAGATTGCTACATTAGAGCTTGTGATAACTCCTAATATGCTGTAGACAAAAGTGCTGGAGAAACTCAGCATCTATGGAGCGAAGGAAATAGGCAACGTTTCGGGCCGAAACCCTTCTTCAGACTGACATCCTAATATGTTGTGATCAACCTTGACATTCAGATGGAATCATATAAACAAGTTATCACCTGAGCCTCCTCAACTAAATTTCTACTTTTATACAACCTCTCTGCATTTGCAAGAAAATTTGAAATCTGAGAGTGGTTAATATGCTTCATAAAACCAGCTTATTCATGCCTCCATCTGGTTTTGCAAATGGGCATACTGAGATAGCACCCACTGTGTGGTTCAACTGAATTACTTGGCATAACAGATTTGAATTTAGTTTAGAGCAGGCCCTTTGGCCCACCGAGTCCACGCCGACCAGCGATCACCCGTACACTAGTTCTACTCGAGACACTAGGGATAATTTACAGGAGCCAATTAACCTATAAACCTGCACATCTATGGAATGTGTGAGGAAACCGGAGCGCCCGAAGAAAACCCACGGGATCACGGGGAGAACATACAAAGTCTGTACAGACATTACCCGTAGTCAGTATCGAACCTAGGCCTCTGACAATGTAAAGCAGCAACTCTACCTCTGAGCCACTGTGCCACCTCAATTTTTAAGTACAACTAGGGTTTTTATTTAGTTATTGGATTATGCAACATTCAGTTCATCAAGTGCTGTCTAGGAATAGAAATCACATCTATATTTCCATGTGGGTAAATACACCACAAACTACCTTTCAAGTGAATCTTTGATCCTTATGAGCTAAGACTGACTCATTTTACTGATCCCATGAGTCAATGTTAACCCTTCTCACTGCATTCGAGAATCTGTATATATTATTTAACATTGAGTACCAATGGCTGCCTCGCCAACAGTGTGTCTGTCCTTTCCTTCTTTGTGCTTTAATAGTACCTGTTAAATGTATGGTTTTAGTGTTCTTTAGCTTGTTTTATGTGAGGGGAGGGGGAAACTTTTTCTAATCTCTTAACTCGACGGAGATGCGATTTTTTTTCGTATCGTATCTCCATCCGCACTGCAGCCTAACAACGAGGAGTTGGCGGCCTTCGCTGGAGACCGACTTCGAGAGCTCCACCGCGGGTGCCTACGGGACTTTAACACCGTGGAGCCCGCGATCCCTTTGCCAGGGATCGACCTCAGAGTTCCAACCGTGGGTGCTTGCAGACTTAATATCACGGAGCCCGCGGTCTCTCGTCAGAGACTGACTTCGGGAACTCCAAGCCACGGGAGTCTAGATCCCCCCGACGCAGGAGTTTAGATCGCCCCGACGTGGGAGCTTCGACCGCCGGCAGTTTGAGCTGCGATCGCTCTGACGGGTGGTTCGTCTGCCCCCACTGCTGGAGAATAAAGAGGAAAAAGACTGGATTTTTTTAACCTTCCATCACTGTGAGGAATGTGGGGAATCCGCTGTGGTGGATGTTTATGTTAACTTTTATGTAGTTGTGTGTCTTGTTGCTTTTTTTTCACATGGCTGTATGGTAATTCACATATCACTGTACCTTAATTGGTACATGTGACAATAAAAGACCTTTGGAACCTTTGAACACTTTAATAAGGATGGCAATGCCTGGAATGGTACAGAAGAGATTTATTGAAAAGCTACCAGGGATTTTGGATTTGGATATGTAGAGAAATTTGTGACTTTGGTTCTGTTCTTGTCTAAGAGACGGTGAAGTGAATATTCAGGTGAAATATTCAAAAATGATCACTGATTTTGATAGATTAAATAAATGAATTTGATAAGATTAAATAAAGACATCTTGTTTCAAGAAGTCATAGATTCAAAGCAATTGGCAAAAGAACAAGGGCTCACGTAAGGAAACTTTGTTTTACACAGTAAATTGCAGTGATCTAGAACAATTTCCTCCCAAGAATAGTGGAATCAGATTCAATAGGAATGTGTAAAAGTGAAATAGTGATAAAACTATGGGAAATGGGAATAAGTGGAGATTTTCCAGGAATTAAGATGATTGCAAACAGTCCATCACGGGTACTGACTTCCCCACCATCGAAGGGATCAACTGGAGTCACTACCTCAAAAAGGCAGCCAGCATCATCAGTGACCCACACTACTCTGGCCATGTATTCATTGCAGTCCTGCCATCAGGAAGAAGGTACAGCAGTCTGAAAACTGTAACATCCAGATTCAGGAGCAGCTTCTTCCCTACAACCATCAGGTTATTAAACACTACAACCTCCAAATAGGCTCCAAACTATATAGACTTTATTTTTGCCCTGTTATTGTCTATTTATTGTTTATATATATATTATATTATATTATATATATATATATATTGTTTATATATAATTTATATTATATTATATTCTATCATATAATATAAATCTCTCTCTCTCTCTATATATATATATATAGGACTTTGTTGTTGTTTATTATGGTTTTACAACATACTATGTTTACATGTTTGTTGTGCTGCTGCAAGTAAGAATTTTATCATTCTGTTTCGGGACATATGACAATAAAACATCTTGACTTTTGATCAGATGGTGGCACAGTTGTGGGAGAAATGTTGGCCAGTACATCATATCAGACTTCCTCTTCTTCATATGGTACCATGCGGTCTATTGTAATCAATTTAGCAAACAGAAAATAGTTTAGTTTAACATTTAAGATTAAAAACTATGGAGATGGTGTGATAAGTTGCACAAAGGGAAGTAGTTGTTGGATGTATTCAGACATCTGTCATTGGCCTGACAATTTATAGCTGATTCATCAATGAACATTTCTCCGGTCAAAGTCAAGCGTGTGATTATTTACCAACAATTCTATTCACAACTTTTCTAACTACAAAGCACTTCCATTGATTTATATCAAGTCATAGGTCAAACTTTTGAGGGATTAGAAAATTAAAATTGTTATTGTCAAAACTACCTTCACCATTTTCCATACTTGCAGAACACAAAGTTATTTTTGATGACAAAGCAACTGGGGCAATGTCTCCATTCACATCATGCATTGGCACAACAAAGCAACTTCTTTAGTGAAACATACTCTGGCACAGGAGAAAACAAGAATTTGTCTTGAATAAAGCAGAGCAACTGGCCATATTGCAACACACTATATTGTAGCCAGTGATGGAAATCTTTCTGAATAACCCAACACATACCCTCCACACCTCCCAGGTCCACTCTTTTCCGCTTACCTCAGAGACCGTTCTCTCCGCAACTCCCTGTGTAAATTGTCCCTTCCCACCCAAACCATCGCCTCCCCAGGTACTTTCCCCTGCAACATCTGTCCCTATACCTCCTCCCTCGACTCCGTCCAAGGACCGCAACAATCTTTTCAGGTGAGGCAGAGGTTCACTTGCACCTGCTCCAACCTCATCTACTGTATCCGCTGTTCCCGGTGTGGACTCCTATATATCGGTGAGACCAAGCGCAGGCTCGACAATCATTTCGCTGAACACCTCCGCTCAGTCCACCGAAACCTACCCGATCTCCCGATTGCTAAACACTTTAACTCCCCCTTTCATTCCCATACTGGCCTTTCTGTCCTGGGCCTCCTCCACTGTCAGAGTGAGGCCCAGCGCAAATTGGAGGAACACCACCTCATATTTCGCTTGGGCAGCTTACATCCCAGCGGTATGAATATTGACTTCTCTAACTTCAAGTAACCTTTGCTTTCCCTTTCTCTCCATCCCCTCCCCTTCCTAGTTCTCCGACCAGTCTGACTGCCCCCCTGATTAATTTTCATCTCTGTATGCTTCGTTGTCACCTTCTCCTAGTTAACAATGATCTATTCTACATTTTCCTTGATCATCTCCTTTTTTCCAACACCTTACCCTTCTTTATCCCTGTGTCTCTCTCTCCCCTGACTGACTGCAGAAGGGTCTCGACCCAAAACATCACCCATTCCTTCTATCCAGAGATGCTGCCTGTCCCGCTGAGTTACTCCAGCATTTTGTGTCTATCTTCGGTGTAAACCAGCATCTGCAGTTCTTTCCTACACAGATCTGCTTTTTAGACTTAAACAGCAAATTAACAAAAACATGATAGAATTTTAGATCTCCTGGCAAAGATGGAATAACAGAATCTGTCATAGTGTTCACAAGGGACAGATCAGAAACAGGAAGTTTATAAATTAGAAAGTGATACAAACTTTTCACTGAAAAATGATAGATTTATCCAGTTTTATCTGCTACTAGTTTTATCTGCTGGTGAAGGTGTTCTGACATTGGTATTAACATTGTAATTTCCAGTATTCAGGTTGTGGATTAAACAGAAGACAGATACAAAAAGCTGGAGTAACTCAGCGGCTCAGGCAACATCTCCGGAGAAATAGAATAGGTGACGTCTGAAGTCGAGACCCTTCTTCAAACTGAGAGTCCGGGGAAAGGGAAACAAGAGATATAAAAGGTACATAGCATAGAGCTACACCCCCTCTGTGATTCCTCCTGCTCTCAGGCTGAACATATCCACCATGGATGAAGAAATTGTACCCAGTTTAATACGTAGGAAGGAACTACAGATGCTGGTTGAAACCGAAGATAGACACAAAATGCTGGAGTAACTCAGCGAGACAGGCAGCATCTCTGGAGAGAAGTTTGAAGTCTGAAGGGTCTCGACCCAAAACATCACCCATTCCTTGTCTCCAGAGATGCTGCCTGTCCCGCTGAGTTACTCCAGCATTTTGTGTCTATACCTAGTTTAATACCATCTTTCAAGATAAGGTCCGAAGCCTCTGCGTATCATAGCTCTTCAAGTGAGCATCCATGTACCCATCATGAGGATATCTCCCTCTACCACCATGTACATTGTCTTTCTTCCAATTCTTCCATCAATTAATCTAAGTCTTTGCCCTCTTGTTTTTTAACTATATACAAAGGGAAATGAGTCCTCCCTTTTATCTGGGTTGCTCATAATAACACCTCAATTCAATCTCCCCTCAATCTCTTCTGTCCCAGGCTAACCAAGTTTTCCTCAGTTATATCTTGCCAGTCCCGGTAAAATTCGTATTAATCTTCTCTGCGTTCTCTTTGGTACAATTACACTGATGCTGATCAGAACTGCCCATTGTATACAAAATCCCCAAAACTACAGAATCTGAAATACAAACTGTAAGTGCTGCAAATACTTAGAAAGTCCGACAGCACCCGAGAAGCCAGAAATATGATCAACAGTTCAGGTTCATAACACTTTATCAGAATTCAAGTTATGATCTAATTAGTGTTGCCTATAATTTTCGCCTAACATTCTTGCTTTTACATTTTGTATCTTGACTAAATAAAGGAATGCATCTTGTATGTTTTCCTAACCACACCATAATCTATTCTGCTACATTTATGAATTTGTGGATATACATCCAAAAGTTCCTCTTATCCTTCACACGTCTCAGTATCCTCCAGTTTACTGTATACTCACATTTCTCTAGATGGAATTCCAAATGTAACTTTTCTGCCCAACTGACAAGTTCATTGATATCCTTTTACATCTTAAATCTTTTCCCCTCAATATCAACCATGAACAACTATTTTTGTATTATCTACAAATGTCTTTGTCATGTCCAAAACATTTATCCAAATTATTAAAATGTATTACGAACAGCAAAGTACTGAATACTTGGACCTGTAGAATCCTATTGAAATCAGTGTCACAAATATATCAATTACTTGGAACGAGCGACTGAGTCCATTTTTCCAAACCTCCTGATCAGCCTACCATTTGGACCTCATCAAAGCTGCATTGTAGACTACGCCAAACACACTAGCCTCATTTACCCTCCTTGTTATCTCATCAAAATAGACCCTATTATTTCCTTAGTTGTCCGTTTGCTCTTGAAACGTTTTGAATTTTAGGTCATAAGGTCATAAGTGATAGGAGCAAAATTAGGCCATTTGATCCATCAAGTCTACTCCGCCATTCAATCATGGCTGATCTATCTCTCCCTCCTAACCTCATTCTCCTGCCTTCTCCCCATAACCCCTGACACCCGCACTAATCAGGAATTGTCTTTGTAAGCAGGGACACAAAGGCCACCAGTGCTGGAATCTGATAAATAAGGAAGGGAACATTAGGGGGGGGGGGGGGGGGGGCAGATAAAACTAGAACCAGATTTGGGAGGATGGTGAGCCTGTGGATAAAATGTGCGTGTGCAGCAAGTGCATGGAAACACAAGAGGGGGGAGATAAAAAAAGTGTGATGGGTGGCCTGAGGGGAGGGTAGTATGGGAAAGGGGACAAAAGTGGGAAAAATTGACAGGTGGGGAAGGTTGCCCAAAACTGTAAAATCCAATGTTGATACGTTTGGAATGTAAATTAGCCAAGTGGAATATGACAAGTTGTTCCTCTAGTTTGCAATGGGTCTCACCATGGCAGTGGAGAAGGCTATGGAGGGATATGCAACTGGGAGCTCGGGATAACAATCGCAGATGGAACACAGGTGAGTCCAAGGAGCAACCATTCATCAGCACTCTGTTTCTGTTCCTTTGCCATTGCTCCTTGAGCCCCAAAGGTTCCACTATAGTTATCACCAAAGAATCATTGATGAATCTGACTAGACATGCACCATTATCAATGAATCTAGTTAGATGCAGCATCGTTAAGGAATCTGCTTGGAACACCCCTCAATTATGAAACATGTAATACCAATGAATCTGATTAGACAAGCAGCAATGAATCCAATTTGACATATACTCTCATCAGAGTCTGATCGGACACATATTCTCATCAATGAGTCTGATTTCACACACGTGATCATTAATGAATCTGATTTACCCAATACCCTCATCAGTTAATCTGATTTAACACACATCCTCGTCAATTAGATATGCACATTTATCAATTAATATTGTCCAGTATACTCCATCAATTAATCTGATTTGACGCATCATTATTTAGAAATCCACCCTTGATCCATTAATTTAATTTGACATAAATCTATCTATCATTAATCTATCTGCTTGTTCTGGCACCACCAAAAACATATCTACTTAGACAGAAACTATCGATAATAATTCTAATTACATGTGTAATTTCAAAAATAAATTTGATTAATTAGGCACCAACAACAACAAACGTGCTTAGATAGGAACCCATCAACAATGAACCTGGTCTCACACACACAGACCACAATGAACCTGGTCGCACAAACACCAATAAACCAGGTCACACAGCATCTCGGGATAGAAGGAATGGCCATTCCTTCTCTCCAGGGATGCTGCCTGTCCTGCTGAGTTACTCCAGCATTTTGTGTCTATCTTCGGTGTAAACCAGCATCTGCAGTTCCTTCCTAGACAAACCACACAGACAGTTAACAATGAACCTGGTCAGACAGACACAGCCAACAATGATCCTGGTCACACTAGCACAGACTACAATGAACCTGGTCACACAGACAGCAATGAACCTGGTCACACAGACAACAATGAACTTGGTCACACAGGCACAGCCAACAATTAACCTGGTCACACAGACAACAATTAACCTGATCACAGACAACAATTAACCTGATCACAGACAACAACGAACCTGGTCACACAGACCACAATGAACCTGGTCACACAGACCACAACGAACCTGGTCACACAGACCACAATGAACCTGGTCACGCAGACAGCAATGAACCTGGTCACACAACCAACAGTGAACCTGGTCACACAGACACAGACAACAATGAAAATGATCACACAGGCACGGACAACAAGGAACTGACCACATAGACACAGACAACAATTAAATCAGTCACACATTGTGCATAGCTTCCTGCGGCACATCACTTGTTATATCATGCCAACTTAAAGATGATCCATTTATGCCTACTCTTGTTTCTCTTTTAGCCAGCAAATCTTCAAGTCAATATGTGATCCATGCCAATATGTTACTACCTACACCATTATTTTCAACATAATCTTTGACGTGGTACTATTTGAAATGCCTTCTGGAAATCTAAGTACAGACATCTCCCCCCCCAACCATATTAATGTTCCATTTTGTGATATTCTATAACATGATGTGTCATCTGCTCATATGTTGAAAAACGCAAGTTGAAAAAAAAGTTTTCAAATAAATTCCTTGACAGCAAATTTTATTCTGCATCTCAGATTTTTGGTTGATATTTGCTAATTCTGCAAGGGAGAAAGGCATCTGACTAGCCACGGCATTGGGATGGCCTGTACATCCACCAGGTCCTCTTCTGATCAAGTACATTGAACCATCTCCAGAGTATGATTACATTCACAGTGATGTCTCGGGAATCTGAATTTAATAAAAGATAATATTATCTTCAAAATCAGATTAAATAGGAGCACCATTTTACAATTTTGATTGAATCATCCCAGGAATCTAATTATATACATCACATAATCTGATTAATTCTTCAGCACTATCCTTGGAATCTGATCAAATATGCACCATCTTCTCTCGAACTTTCTTCAATATGGAGCAAGATCACAAAAATCCTGATTCTGTATACATCTATCTCTCAAAGGACAGAACAAATACATCCCACTCACTTTAGAGTTTAATTGATTAACAGAAGCATCTTAACCATTTGACTACCTGCACAGCATCTCCAGAAGCCAGTCCACAACACCTTCTCTAGAATTTAATTAGTCCCTGTGAACCGGTTAAAATACTTCACCATGCATGGAAGGTAATTAAACAAATATCGTCTGTGAATTAATTACACAGCACTGTAAAGCAATGTGTTTAAATACACAGCAGTATTTCTGGAATTTGATCGTCTTCTTTCACAATGCAAGATATGCTACAGAACCTCATTCTGAAGAAGGGTCTCGACCCAAAATGGCACCCATTCCTTCTCTCCAGAGATGCTGCCTGTCCCGCTGAGTTACTACAGCATTTTGTGTCTATCTTCGATTTAAACCAGCATCTGCAGTTCTTTCCTACACATATGCAACACACATGTATGTCCAGACAGTCAATCCAAGCAACTGCTTCCTAAAATGCCAAGTGGAGAAAACAGATTTTAATGGGTAGGTTGAGGTATCGTGTTCCTTGTTTTAGCGTCACTTAATCAGCATCAAGTTTTAGATCACCAAGTGCTTTCCATCTGTGGAGAATGCGGCAAATTGCCCATAGTCTGGATGAGACCAAGTGAGGAGCTCAGCAGACTTTATCCACTGAGTTTTCCAAGTTTGTTTTTTGCTCAAGATTCCAGCATCTGCAGTCTCGTGTGGCTCAATTGAAGAGGGTTGCAGCCAGTGATTCATACTGAAAGATCAATGGTGAAATATTAATGATTGTACTGGATGTGCCCCACAGATCCTTCCATATGGATACTTGGTTTTTACTCACAATAAGGAGGTCAGCAGCTTTTTCCAAAAAATAATATGTGCGATTTAAAGTACATCTGTTGTGGATTTCCAAGCCTTTGAAAGTGGGGATGTTGATCCTATCTTGTAAGTTATGCTGGATAAGTAAATAAGTAGGGCTATGTTGTCCAGAACTGGCAGCTACTCTGTTGGTGTGAACATGCTGGCATCTAATTACATTTCTAAGATATTTATGCATAACATAAGATTGGACAATAGTACACAACACTGCCTCTAGAATTAGATCAGCCACACAGCAATGAAAGGATAGAATCGGAAGAAAAGACAGAAAGGAAAGGAGATTAGGAGTTGGGGTGTGGCCACGGGGGGAAGATGGCAGCCCTACCGGCAGTCTGTTGCCTTTTCATTGCTTTTGTTATTTTTTAGTCTGTTAGAAGTTCATTTTAATGTTCTTCTGGTATGTTTTATGGGGGGGGGGGGTTCGGGGGAAACTTTTTTCAAGTTCTTACCTTCCCGGAGATGTGATTAATTTTCGGATCACATTCTCTGGGCTCTGCGGCCTACCATCGCTGGAGCTGGAAGCCTCCTCGGACTGTCGTGAGCCCCACCGCGGGGCGTGGACTTACATCGGCCTGGGATCGCTCCCACCGTGACCACAGCGGACTTTATCACCAAGGGCTCGCAGTCTCGGGGTGAGGCTGGTCGGGAGCTCCAACGCCGCGGAAGGCTCGTCCTGCCCCGACGAGCGGTTCGTTCGCCCGGCGCGGGGGAACTGACATCACCCCCGATGCGGGAGTGGAGTGCCTTGATGCGGAGGGCCCGAACACCGGCTACGGGAATCAAGATCGTCCCGTCAACGGGGGCTCGAGACCCACGACCCCGGAAGATCAAGGGAAAGGACAAACTATATTTCGCCTTCCACCACAGTGAGGAGTGTGTAGGAGTCACTGTGGTGGATGTTCAATGTTAAACGGTGTTTTGATTGTTTTGTCTCCAAGATGGCTGCCGGAAGAGAGAGTGAACGCTGGCGCGTTAAGCTGCCGCTGCTCTCTCTTTGAATTGTGTCTTGTTGATGTCCCTACTATTTTTTTTTGTTGTTGTTTTATTCTGCTTATATGTTTTGTAATCTGCTTATTAAATTTTGTAAGGCGTCCTTGAGAGTCTTTGAAAGGCGCCCATAAGTATAGTGTTAATAATAATAATAAATAATTATAATCAATCCATCAAACCAAAAGATGGGAGTTATTGTGCTAAGGTGGTAAATGTACAACAGCATGTCTGAAACTTGATTAATTACGTGACATTGGTGCTGGAATCAAATCAAATAACAACTCTGTTCTAGATTCTGATTAAACACAGTGCACCATTTCCAGAATCACATCAAATAATATTGTCTTTGGAAAGGCACAGTAACTTCTCAGGAATCTAATTAGACAGCAGCGCTGTTTCCAGAGTCGAATTAAATGTAGAGCATTGTTCTAAAATCCTGTAAAAAAAAACTGTTGCCATAAAACAGATAGAGCATTAGCACTGTTTCCAAAATCATATCAAACACACAGCAGAATCTTTGGAAATACATGGAACCATCTCAAGAATCTGATTTAAATAACACGTAAAGTTGGTTTGATAATAGGAGACAGAGGGTGATGGAGCAAAGTTGGTTTTGCAATTGGAAGCCTGTGACTAGTGGAGCACAACAGGGATCGTTAATGGATATTAATGCAGGCAATATGATTAATGAGTTTGCAAATGACATGAAAATTGGTGGTTTAGGAAGGAACTGCAGATGTTGGAAAAATCGAAGGTAGACAAAAATGCTGGAGAAACTCAGCAGGTGAGGCAGCATCTATGGAGCGAAGGAATAGGCGACGTTTCGAGTCGAGACCCTTCTTCTGAAAATTGGAGGTTTATTGTTTGTGACGGGGATACTTTAAGGCTAAAGAACAATAATGATCAACTAATAAAATGGGCAGAGCAATGTCAGATGTGTCCTGATAGGTATGAGGAGATACATAAGAGCAGTATATACACCATGAATTGTAGGATCTTAGGGAGTTTTGAGGAACAAAGTGGCCTTTATGCACAGGTAAACATATCCCTAAAAGTGTTGAAGAAGGCATTTGGGATGCTTGCCTTCCTTATTACCCACGGCATAGAATGTAGGTGCTAGTCAGGCCACAGCAGGAGTATTATGTGCAGTTTTGGTCGCCAGACTATACAGAATGTGATTCCTCTGGAGAATGTGCAGAAGATTTTCCAGGTTAGAACACTTCAGTTATGAAAATTGGTTAGGTTGGATTGGTTTTCCTTTGAGCAGAGAAGTCGGAAGTGGGACCTGATGCAAATATACAAAATTATGACAGGCATTGATAGAGTGGACAATAGAAACTATAGTAAAAGATAAACAGCAACAACAAAAACCACATCGGATAGTTTTAAGGTTCGGAGTTAGAGGGGATCTGAGTATGTGTTTAGTTTACTTACAGGGCAATTGCACTCTGGATGCACTACCTGAAAAAGTGGCGCAGACAAGTACTCTCATAAGATTTAAGAACTGGACAAGCACCAGAATCGGCATAGAGTAAAAGACTACAGATCATATAATGATCAATGGGATCTACAGACCACGATGGTCAGCATGGAATGGTGGCCTAAGGTCCTGTATCCGTGCTGTACTACTCTCTAGAATTTGGTTAAATATAGGGCACTGTTCTAAAATTCAGTTAAAAGCACTGTCATTAGAAACTGTTTAAATACAAAGCACCACTTCCAAATGTCATTAAATGTATGGCATCATTTTTATAACTAAATACATATCAACAATGTAATATTCAATTAAAAACACAACACCATCTCTAGATTCTGATTAAATAAAAATACATCCTTGGAATTTATCGTGTATCTATACACCGTAAATTGATCGATTGTAATCATGTATTGTCTTTCTGCTGACTGGTTGGCAAACTACTAAAGCTTTTCACTGTACCTCGGTACACGTGACAATAAACTGAACTGAATGGACTGACTGACAAATGCGCTGTTCTGAAATCTTTTGCCAGAATTAAATGAAACACAGAATGTCATTCTACACATAGCACCATCTATATAATCCATTTCAATACAACATAATGTTTCTGGAATCTAAGTAAATTCAAAACACTGACTCTTCAACCTCTTGGGTGCCTTATTGAAGGC
Organism: Malacoraja senta; assembly: GCA_038087875.1. NCBI lineage: Eukaryota > Metazoa > Chordata > Chondrichthyes > Rajiformes > Rajidae > Malacoraja > Malacoraja senta. The sequence goes on along the minus strand of CM075996.1, from coordinate 6,298,494 downwards.
ACTGCAATCTCTCCAATGTATTTTTAAATATTCAGCAACTTCTCCAAAGTTAAATTAAAAAAATTAATACACAGAACTATTTCTAGATTCCGATCAAATTGCTAGCATCTTCGCTAACAATTATTAAATATGCAGCGCTACCTCTGGAACCAGATCAAGTAGGTCGAGATCCTAGACTCTAGATGGCAAACTCCACAGTCAGCGAGTAGGCATGCTATGAGCAGGGATGCCTGCTTCTGCGAGAGTAGTCCACACATCTGGGGGCCTTGTATATGCCAGTGCTGCAATGTTCTATGCACACAGCAGCATCTCTACAACTGATCGTGTACGCAATATTATTGCTAGAATTTAACTAAATACAAGTGGGCGGCACAGTGGCACAGTGGTAACGTTGCTGCCTTAAAGGGCCAGAGACCCAGGTTCGATCCTGACTACGGGTGCTGTCTGTACGGTGTTTGTACGTTCTCCCTGCGACCGCACAGGTTTTCTCCAGGTGCTCCGGTTTCCTCCCACACTCCAAAGACGTACGGGTTTATAGGTTAATTTGGCTTTGGTGGTAAATTATCCCTAGTGTGTAGTGCTAGTGTACGGGGATTGCTGGTCGGCGCGGACTCGGTGGGATGAAGGGCTGAATCTCTGAACTACACTAAACTAAACCTTGTAAATACACAGAAACATATCTGGAATTCGATTACATACATCATTGTCTCAATCTAATTAAATACACATTTCCAGATTCTGATTAAATGCACAATAGCATTAGAAACTGAAAAAATACACATCTTAGAATTAAATTCACAGTTATTTTCTACAAAATGTCTAAAATAATATACTCTCCCTGATAAAATATTTGGATACCCTGGAATGTGTCTAAATAAATTGTGCTCTCTAAATTCTCGTTAAATATGCAGTGCTCTCTCCAGAATCCTATTCAATGCACAGTTGTCTTAGCTAACAAACTAAAAGTGCAGTGTTAAAGAAGGAACTGCAGATGCTGGAAAATCGAAGGTACACAAAAATGCTGGAGAAACTCAGTGGGTGCAGCAGCATCTATGGAGCGAAGGAAATAGGCAACGTTTCGGGCCAAAACCCTTCTTCAGACTGAAGAAGGGTTTCGGCCCGAAACGTTGCCTATTTCCTTCGCTCCATAGATGCTGCTGCACCCGCTGAGTTTCTCCAGCATTTTTGTGTAACTAAAAGTGCAGCATTGCCTCCACATTCAGATTATATAGATGCCACCATTTCCAGATTTATATCAAATGTGCAGCACTATTTCATAATAAATAAAAATGCAGCAATCTCTAGGTTGCTTATCAGATATAGAGGGCTATCACTGCTATCTCATAAAATACGGTTTGCTTTAATACTGCCTGACCCGCTAAGTTCCTCCAGCGCTTTGTGTTTTGCTCAAACTTTCTCTAAAACCCATTTATAATCAGAACATCTCCAGACTCTTATCAAATATACAAAACTGACTCTGGAATTGGACCAAATGTAGAACAGAGTCTAGACTCTGAACAAATACTCTGCATTCGCTCTAATCTAATTGAATACACATAGACATCTCTAGAATGTGATGAATGCACAGTAACGTCCTGGAATTCTGATATACTGCATGCACAGAATTTAAGTAACTCAGTCCTTTCCTACATTTCCTGTTTATGTCTATGTAGCTGATATCCTGGTACTTGCCTGTCCTTCCACCTTTTGGCCATTATTCCCTTTTATATCAATATTAATTAAACATGTGATATGACAGAACTGAATCCAGTCCTGTTCTCACCTGATGTCTTCTGTCAGGCTCTACAGTAACTCTGGCCTCCTGTACAATATAAAATATTGAAAAGGAAAATTATAAGCAGCAGCATGTTTATTCAGTAGGCTTCAGTAGTGCAATCACTATTCCTAGTCTAAGCAGCTGCTTCACCCCTTGCGGGGGACGCTTGGCTCTATGCTTTGAAAAGATACACATCCATTTCAAAGCTAATCTGTCACGACTGTGATGCACCAACAATGCTACATCAATTGATTCTGTCAACAATACTCATGTTAGAAGTCACATTAAATCGCATGATTAATCACAGATCAATCTCTCTTTAGTTAACGCAGCAGGGCAATGATAGTCCCCGTGTCCACACAGCACCAAAAGAAACTTTACTGAAAACAAACGCATCCACCAGACTTCAGTCTTATCTGCCAGTTCCTACAACAAAGACTTGAAGGCTGGAATAAAAAAGGAAAACAAGGCCTCGCCACCGCCAGATGCCCCTCCTCTTCCCCACCCACCACCACTCCTGGAACAAAGCCTCACACAAATACACTAATCAGCTTAGTCACAATCAAAATCCTCCATTTTTCCACTTTCAAAGCACTGTTCAAGTAACCAAACATGTTAAGGGGGGGGGGGGGGATTAAATAATTAGGGACTAAACTACAAACTTGCTTAAAACTTTGCTGCTCCTGAATTTATGTTTATTTGTTCCTGAGAGCTTGTAATTTCTCTCACAGTGAAAAACAGAGAAGCCTTCATTAACCACAACACAAGTAAGTAACCTTTACTTCTATCTGCTCCAACATTGTCTTTTATTGCTTCTATCGGTCCTGTTATCTGTTTTTTATCCTCACCCTACATCACAACCAGTATTAAATTTACTGGAAGTCAATATGCATTAATTTCACTAAAATGTACAGATTCTACATTCTAAAGTGACTGAGGTGAAATCACATAATGCCAATTTTATTCTCACTTTTAGCTTGATTGATCAAACAGAGCATTCAAAGTAGGAGTTTGCTATACCAAACTGATTCACTGTAAAAGACATCGCTAAATTTCAAACAGCATTTTCTGTCAAACACGGTGCACCACTTGTCTTCATACCTCCCCTTATTAATCTGTACATAATAACACCCTTACAGGGACAGAATCCCCCTAGTCCTTACCTTCCACCCCATCAGCCGTCACATACAACACATAATCCTCAGACATTTTTGCCACCTCCAACGGGATCCCACCACCAGTCACATCTTCCCATCTCCACCCCTATCCGCCTTCCGCAGAGACCGTTCCCTCCGCAACTCCCTGGTTAACTCATCCCTTCCCACCCAAACCACCCCCTCCCCAGGTACCTTCCCCTGCAACCGCAGGAGATGCAACACCTGTCCCTATACCTCCTCCCTCCACCCTGTCCAGGGACCCCGACAGTCCTTTCAGGTTAGGCAGAGGTTCACTTCCACCTCCTCCAACCTCATCTACTGTATCTATTGTTCAAGATGCAGACTCCTATACATTGGCGAGACCAAGTGTAGACTGGGCGATCATTTCGCTGAACACCTTCGCTCAGTCTGCCTGAACCTACGTGATCTCCGGGTTGCCAAACACTTTAATTCCCCTCCCATTCCCACACTGACCTTTCTGTCCTAGGCCTCCTCCATTGTCAGAGTGAGGCTAATCGCAAATTGGAGGAACAGCATCTCATATTTCGCTTGGGCAGCTTACAATCCAGTGGTATGAATATTGATTTCTCTAACTTCAAGTAACCCCTACACTTCCGCTCTCTCCATCCATCCCCCACCCAAGTCGGACCAGGTTCCCGTTCTCACCTAGCAAACAGCAAACAATGGCCTGTTTCCTTTATCATCGTTACTTTTTTGCATATCTTTCATTCATTTGTTCTATATCTCTCTACATCACCGTCTATATGTCCCGTTTCCTTTTCCCCAAACTAGTCTGAAGAAGGGTCTCGACCCAAAACGTCACCCATTCCTTGCATCAGGCGGAGCATAGAGCCAAGGCATGTGGGCACCAAGTATCACTACCTGCTGAGGTTCTACCAGTCCCCGGTGTTGCGAAGGATGGGCCTGGGCAGATGCCACGCAATGTGCCAGTCAGCTGGACATTGCCGCACCATCTGTCGCTTGTGGAAAGGTTCTTCCGGACCAACACCTTTGACCACAAGTCCATCAGGCAGTGATCAGCACGGAACGTCCTGCAGACACTGCAGGGAAAGGACTCCATGGATCCTGTGGTGTGGTTCCCAGAGCAGACTGCCCAGTTTGTCTGGCAAAATGCCTCATTGCCAGAACTCACCAACAAGCACCAAGACCTGGCTTGGCTGGTGGTGAGGGGAGCCCTCCCAGTCAGATCCTTCCTGCACCGTCGAAACCTCACTGCCAGCGCACGCTGCCCTCGGGACAGCTGCTATGGAGAGGAAACGGTTGTCCACCTCTTTGCAGAGTGTGGATTTGCAAAGCGAGCCTGGAGAGGTTTGCAAGGGTCCCTGTCACGATTTATTCCGAACAGCTCTGTCACAGAGGACTCTGTGATTTACGGACTGTTCCCAGGGACGCATTCAGAGACTGACATCGAGTGCTGCTGGAGGGTCATCAACTCGGTGAAAGACGCTCTTTGGTCTGCCCGAGCTTTGTTGACCTCCCAGCGGAGCGAGATGTCCATCCGGGAATGTTGCCGAATGGCCCGCTAAAAACTGCAGGAGTAAGTACTGAGGGACACACTGAAGCTCGGTGCAGCCAACTCCTAGACTCTGTGGGGGAGGACCACAGTCTAAGGTCCTTGCGCTGTTGGACATGGAGGACAGGGTGTGGTGGAGATGCCCCTCAAAATTAGGGAAGGGTGCCTTATTTGGTCAGTGGGCCACATGAGTGGCAAGGGTGGGGGATAAATTTGTGTAATTTGTGTAAACTGTATTGAATGTTTGGATAGCCTCTGAGAATGTCAGATGAATTTTTTGCACGGTTCCTGTATTGTATATTATTACATGAATAAAGTCTATTTTGAAATTTAAAAAATCCTTCTCTCCAGAGATGCTGCCTGTCTCACTGAGTTACTCCAGCACTTTGTGTCTCTCTTCACCCCTATTCTCTCAGTTATATGCAATTCCAATATACAGATACCTCTCTTCTAACCCAATTATACATTTACCACAATTATGTTCTTACCTACTACCAAGTAAATAATATTCCAAAATAATCCCAAAATAAACCAGTATTTAGTTCACATTTAATATTTAGTTCACATTTTGATTCACTCACACTGTTTACACCAAAAGCCATTTGAGACCAAAATGAGGAGAAATGTCATCACTCAAAGGATGTTGAATCCTTGAATTTCTTTACCCTGGAGGACTGACAACATTAGCCTCTGATTGTGCTCAACACCGGGATCAATAAATTTGTAGATGTCCATGAAATCAAGCAAAATGTGGATAGGATAAGAAAATAGTTTTTGATATGGAAGTTTCACCATGACCTTGTTGAATGGCAGAGCAGGCTCAGGAGACTGTTGCCTGCTGCTGCTCTGATTTTGTTTCCCCTTGTGGCAGTTTGAATTACACATTTATCCAAGTGCTTCCCCATTCTAAAATGCAAACATCAGACACATCCTGGACAACATCAACATGGAGAAGGGTCTGAACAAGGGTCTCGACCCGAAACGTCCCCCATTCCTTCTCGCCAGCGATGCTGCCTGTCCTGCTAAGTTACTCCAGCATTTTATGTTTATCTTCGATTTAAACCAGCATACGCAGTTCTTTCCCACACATCAATATGGAGTTTCAATTCAAACAAATGTAAAGGACATTTTCAAGATCAAATTCATCAGATAGCTGCCCTAGCATTTTCAGATGAATGGCTTTGTATCCATGCAATGAGTAAATGAGTAAGGAAGAACTGCAGATGCTGGTTTAAATCGAAGGTAGTCACAAAATGCTGGAGTAGCTCAGCGAATGAGGCAGCATCTCTGGAGAGAAGGAATGGGTGGCGTTTCGGGTCGAAACGTCACCCATTTCTTCTCTCCAGAGATGCTGCCTCACCCACTGAGTTACTCCAGTATTTTGTGTCTACCAATGAGTAAATGAGCAAGCCGGGATCATTATTGGCTTCCCATTAAAAAAAGCAAGTCACGGCGTAACATGCAAGATGCTGGCTTACAAAAAGTATCCTTTTCGCATATGCAGCTCCTTATTTCTACTCTATGCAAGTGTATCATTTCCGTTCCTCAATACCATGCAGTGTTATTCATGTTCCACAAATGGTGATGATCATACCACTAAAACCATTGAAAATGAAAAAAAATGTAGATGTTGGAAGGTAAAAAGCATTGTGAACATTCGACAAGTCAGCCAGCATCCGTGGAGAGAGAAACTGAGTTAACATCTTGGGCCTGACAAGTTAATTCTATTTCTCTTTTCATAAATGTTGCCCGACCTGCTGATTCCAGCATTTTCTGCTTTTATAACGAAAAACATTGCTGGTTTATTTACAGAAGATCAGGTGGTGGAGAACGATGAGGCTCGCTGGTCACCGCCACCCAGAAATGACCAGCAAACAAGGTTGTGCTGTGGGAACCCACCCATGGAAGACGTGACCCGGGACGGCCGATCAAGACAAAGCTGAAGACGTTGATGGAAGACGCATGTGTAGAGACAAAAGAGGAGCTTGCCAGCTGCATGGAGGACAGAGATGTGTGGTGCGTCTGTCACCGTGCCCGTCGGAAACCAGCACCACTACATCACTAATGTTTTCGACGATGATGTTGATGAGGATTATTTACAGTTAGATTTCCATGACAATGAACTAAAGTGATGAAAGAGGTAACAGAGGCAAAGATATTAAGCTACAAGCTGAAGGGAGCATAGCTATGAGGGTAGGGGCTGCAGAGGGAATGGGGAATGACACTCATGCCATCAGTGGCAGGGAGTGCTTGCACGTCAGGTAATAACAATTATGGGCATACCAGATAAGAGGAGCATCAAGAACTGGGTCACTGTAGATGGAGCTGCAGAGACAATAGCTAGCAGGATTAAAGTGACACAAGGCCTCCTTAAATATGTTGCGTGACAAGTGATGCAAAAGAGCAGGACAATGGGAATTACGAAGCCACGGTTAGCAGGACTGCAGAAGTACCCAGGTGATAGGGGCTGCAGAAATGATGAATAATACGTAGAATCTAATGACCTGACTTGAACATAATGGGATGTGGCTATTATGTGTCGAGTTAAGGGGACGTATATATAGAAAAATATAATTCAGCAGGCTTGAATCATATAAGTTTAAGAAAGAATTGCAGATGCCGGAAAATCGAAGGTAGACAAAAATGCTGGAGAAACTCAGCGGGTGAGGCAGCATCTATGGAGCGAAGGAAATAGGCAACCTTTCGGGCCGAAACCCTTCTTCAGACTGAAGAAGGGTTTCGACCTGAAACGTTGCCTTTTTCCTTCGCTCCATAGATGCTGCCTCACCCACTGAGTTTCTCCAGCATTTTTGTCTATCTTGAATCAAATCAGATTGGGCCTGCTGTGGGACATGCTGAACTGAATGCTTCGCAAGGAGCTGTGATGCCCTCCAGAACATCTTATGTACGTTAAATGAACATTTATACACCTCAAGGCCCCTTCCTCCAATTTTTACTTTGTTTAACAGAGCCAGTGTTGCCAAGCTGGAAATGAGTGTAAAACCAGGAATAGTCCACTTATTGTCAAGCAGTTTGCGGAGTTCAGAATTAACTGTTTAAAGCAGTATAAGAAGTGATAATGAAACACCAAATTTTTTAAATTTAAAAATGGACAGTACATAACATGAACTTGCAAAATTTGATAGCATTTGAAAGAGATTCTTAAAATAATTTTTTGTCAGTGATAAACTTAATATTTCAAAATATAGGGCAGTCGGGCAAAAACACTAGAATATTGTGTGTTAACAATAGGTGTGTGTTAGACTGTGTGTTAAACGATTTCCTCTTTAAAAAACTATTAGGCAACAATATAGGATTTGTATGAGGACATGTAAAACAGGCTGTAGATTCTACATCGTTTCTCATTTAGGATGAGTTCATAGTGTACAGCCTGGATACCTGATTTTAAGCCTGACAGTACGTGAATGAATGCATCAGGTTTGGATGACGTTCAATATTTTATAAAATGAGAATCTGGGCTTAGGTTAGGGTCAGACTGGCTGGCAACAGGCTGGTAGCTATACGGGTAACAGATGCTACTGATACATGGAACTCCAATGGTGCAAAAGACAGCACTTGCAGTACACAGGCTCTGGCTGCACATGCAGATTCTGGCTAATGGTGGCTGCACAGACAATGAATAAAAATGCTGAACCTTACACCAGCAACACTGGTTATCATGAACAAGGAAAGGTGAGAAGTTGGCGACAAGCAACTCCAAAGCAAATAAATGATAGTCTTGCTGTCACACTGGCTAACAAGAGTCTTCAATTACACTGGCAGGCTAAAGCTGCAGAGCTACAAGTTGGCAGGGGTGCGATCATATTGTGTAAAGCATGGAGTACTGAGACATTACAGATAAACTGGCATCACAGGGATACCGGGTTAGTGCATTGGGGGAACAGTATAAAATGGACTGCAGAACACGAGAATCATGGGCTACACCAGCACTAGAGACAGTGGCAATTGGGGCCTCCAGAATGCAATATTGCAGGGACCATTAAAACATAGCTTTCACTTAGGAATTCAGCTAAATCAACCATATGTGAGCTTCATTAGTTAAGCAGACCAGGAACTAATTAGGTGCAGCAATGAACGATGTAGTATGAAAGAGAAGGAAGACAAAAGTGCTGGAGAAACTCAGCGGGTGCAGCAGCATCTATGGAGCGAAGGAAATAGACAACATTTCGGGCCGAAACCCTTCTTCAGACTGATGTATGGGGGGGGGGGTGAAGAAAGGAGAAAGGAAGAGGAGCCAAAGGGCTGAGGGAGAGCTGAGAAGGGGAGGAGACAACAAGGGCTACCGGAAATTGGAGAAGTCAATGTTCATGCCGCTAGGGTGCAAACTGCCCAAGTGGAATATGAGGTGCTGCTCCTCCAATTTACGGTGGTGCTGACTCTGGCCATGGAGCAGGCCCAGGACAGAAATGTCGGATTCGGAATGGGAGGGGGAGTTGAGATGCTGAGCCACAGGGAGATCAGGTTGGTTAATGCAGACCGAGCGGAGGTGTTCGGCGAAACGATCACCAAGCCTATGCTTGGTCTGACCGATGTAGATCAGCTGACATCTAGAGCAGCGAATGCAATAGATGAGGTTGGAGGAGGTGCAGGTGAACCTCTGTCACACCTGGAACGACTGCTTGGGTCCTTGAATGGAGTCGAGGTGGGAGGTAAAGCGACAAGTGAAGGAACCTAGTACAATGGTCACACAGGTACACTGGAAAAATGATGAGGTATGAATAAACAAAAGGGCTATAGACGGTAGCTTCAAACAATGGTCATGAATAACATCTAATATATGAGAGGCAAAGACCAGGAATGATTTTAAGGTTAAAAATAGATAAATAGACATGCAAAAAGGCCTGTGTAATGAAAAAACAGAATAGACACCAGATTAATTATACATGATGTGAGGGATGTGAATAAGGAGGGAGATACATGTCTTACAATTCAGACTCAAATTCACAATAGACTAAGGTTGATAACAATGGGTATGGCCTGAATACATGAGTGAGTGGACAAAGAACTAAATGTGATATATGTTGCAGGGGATTTGGCTGGTTCAATAACTTGAAATTAAGACCAAAATGCGAGAGATCCCAAGTTTGGAACTCAGTGTCAGCAACAGGAAATATTGGGACAAATTCTAAGTGCCTGTCCATTGTTCTTCAATAAATCTCCGCGTGGAGTTACTCCGGAAACTCCGGTTTCCTCCCACATTCCAAAGACATACAGGTTTGTAGGTTAATTGGCTTCAGTGAAAATTGTCCTTAGTGTGTAGCATTGTGCTAGTGTATGGGGTTCACTGGTTGGCGCGGACTCGGTGGGCCGAAGGGCCTGTTTCCGTGCTATATCTCTAAACTAAACAAAATATTATTGTCGTCCTAATGAACCAATTCCATCCTGAGTTGGACTTGCTAAAAGGGACATGGCCAAGTAAAATCAGAACATGATGTTGGAAAGCTGCTGATAATCCGTTGCTAACATTGGGAATAATGAGCAAAGAAGGAAGTGGTGCTGCTGTGGTGCACTGCTTCAGTGGCTTCAGGGATCATCAGAACACAGCACTTGGAGGATGCCAAGGGTCAGCAAGGAAAAAGGTTGTAAGAATTAATAAAGATTACTGCAGTTGTCTCATGCTCGAGAGAAATCCCATAAGGAGAATGACCATGGTGAGACAGAAATTTAACAAAAGAAAAATTAAATAGTAAAAAGTAAAAGGGCAAAAAATAAAGTCGCACACTCATGACAAATTATGCCTATGCGTGGGTTTCAGACACAAACAGAAAAGGAAGCTATATTATCAAACACAATGGTTAAACAAAACTGTCTCGGTCTTCTAAAGCTTCAAGGTAATGTAGCAACCAAAGGCACAGGTGCAACATGACAAAGCCGATCATGCTAATGTCAACAGGAAATCAGCATATTCGTGTCAGCTTTCAGCCCAGAGAGGCATATTATGCATCTGCGGTGATAGAGCATTGAGAAATGTTGAAGAGAACAGATGAATTAATTGGGATTATGCAGCCAAATCTGCAGATTTCAAAACTGGTAGATACCCTGTTGACAATTATGACCCATGGGACAGGTTCCCACCTGAGCTACCACCAGAACTACTCCATGTCTGCCTATGGCACCATGAAGAACAACCCAGGCACACAATCAACACGATAAACCCACATTTGCTACTCATATTTACCAATGCACTTGCATGAAAGAGGACTTGGAATCCAAGGAAGAATACTCATTGTGTGTGCATGTTAAATAGGGAGTAGAAATTCAGTTTACTTGTAAGTCGATCCAAATATTTGCATGACCATTTTGTTTTTGTGAGAGCATTTCTTTAAAAGATAATAATAATAATAATAGATTTTATTTATATAGCGCTTTTCAGGACTCAAAGTCTGCAAGTTGTCTTCAGTAATTTTGCCTACAACCAGAACCTGTTATTTCTTTGTTTTAACTTTCAGTTAGTTGATTTGTTTAAGTTTGGTAAACTAAGACCTGGAGGGAATTTTGAACTAATAGCTAAAGATTGGTTATATCACAATTTTGATCATAAACTAGAGAACTATTTAAAAGTTATTTTGGAAACTGACAAGCAGAGAAAAAAGATGTATTTGATTTAAACAGTATGGAAGACATCCAGTTACCTTTAATCAGTCACCATTGTAATCAGTCATCATTGTCTCTGAAGAACACGACTATTACTTTAACCATGGGGGATCATAGAAATTGGCAAGCAATTACTTCTAATGACTCGTTTGCAATGATACTCCATTAAACAATGTAACATGCAGATAGTTCTGCAATAACATGACAGTTACGTTCCTAAGAAACCTCGTGTTATAGAAAATCGTGTTATAAAAAAAATTAGAAACATAGAAAATAGGTGCAGGAGGAGGCCATTCGGCCCTTCGAGCCAGCACCGCCATTCATTGTGATCATGGCTGATCGTCCCCTTCTCCCCATATCCCTTGATTCCACTAGCCCCATGAGCTCTATTTAACTCTCTCTTAAATCCATCCAGTGATTTGGCCTCCACTGCCCTCTGTAGCAGGGAATTCCACAAATTCACAACTCTCTGGGTGAAAACGTTTTTTTCTCACCTCAGTCTTAAATCCCTTTATTCTAAGACTGTGGCCCCTGGTTCTGGACTCGCCCAACATGGGGAACATTTTTCCTGCATCTAGCTTGTCCAGTCCTTTTATAATTTCATATGTTTCTATAAGATTCCCCCTCATCCTTCTAAACTCCAGTGAAGACAAGCCTTTTCAATCTTTCCTCATATGACAGTCCCGCCATCCCAGGGATCAATCTCGTGAACCTACGCTGCACTGCCTCAATCACAAGGATGTCCTTCCTCAAATTAGGAGACCAAAACTGTGCCTTAATTGTGTCCATGAGGACAAAAGGGGGTTGAGGACGAGAGGGTTCCAGCCTTGCAATAATAATGTTAATTTTCCCTGCAAGATTTTCATAAAATTAAGGTATTTTAGTAGCTATTAGTTTATACTGCAACACCTATTATAGCAAATGTGTTGAAAGGCGCCCATAAATAAAATTTATTATTATTATTATTATCAAGGTGATGTTGGACAAGCAGATTTTCTAAACTATTGGAATAAACTATTCTAACTCCTGTCACCCAAATATAATTCTATTTCACTCTCTTTTAAATATGTTATCCAGTAGTTAACAAAGAATTCCAGTGAATTTGGTGAGTTTCCATTTTGTAAATTCCGGCTTATCAAAATAAGCTGAAACATGCAAGCTTCCGGACCCCACTTCAAACCCACGTTCTGGACCCCGTTCTGACCACAAATCTACACACATTCCAACCCCAGTTCTGGCTGCACACTTGGCCCACACACCCAGTAATATACGGCCAACCTAGCAACTACACAGTTCGCAGACAATAAAGACTTAGTGTACTACCAAGTAAGCCAGATGCCGAAGTATTAGGATTTCCGAACAGTCAAATACCAAATTATCAAAGTGTTATGGTAATTCTATTTTTGGTTCAGCTAGAAAGAAAGACCCTCCAAGGAAAATCGAAATGGTACAGCCCAGAATTGTGTCATTTATGATGCATGATATTTGGTTGATAAATCAAACCTGTCATAATCAATACACCATACCAAGGATATCCCCTTAAGAGTGGAAGGCATTGCCTTGGAAAGAAAAGCAAATTGCACCATGCACTCTATATCAGAGAGAATTACTGATCTGGCTATAGGAGATTGGAGATGATGGGACCTTTGTTTAAAGCAATTAGGAAAAACACAAGCTGAGATTCGAAGACTCTGCACAGTAAAAGTCCTTTATAAACATAGTCAAACAAGATTTAGCCAAGGACATAATTTACGTTGACTGTTTCCTCCAGTGCGGTTATGAAATTTCAGTTAAGTAGGCACTTCTGAGAGGCTGATAAACCCAGAGCTCATCCCCATCATAACAACTCTTTAGTGATAACTATTAGCATAAAACTAATTGGATTAAGGTGCATGGAGATGTGCATTTACAGGGAATAAAACTAGGTATGGAAAAGGGCAATCACAAAAGAAGCAGCGTGCATCAATCAATTGGCATGGGCCTAATTTTTCTGTGAATATAAAAAGAGAAGAGAGGGCCGGGCACACAAAAAAAGGGGATACATATTAATACACTGTACATCCCTGCATTATGATTAGACCTACTACAATTAATGTTGGTGTCCATCCTATTAGCAATGTTGTAGGTGAAGTATAAGAATGACAATTGGGGAAACGGTCAAAGAACTAGCAAGTATGGAGTTATGTGTAGGAAGGAACTGCAGATGCTGGTTTAAACCGAAGATAGACACAAAAAACTGGAGTAACTCAGCGGGGCAGGCAGCATCTTTGGAGAGAAGGAATGGGTGACGTTTCGGGTCGAGGCCCATCTTCAGACCCGGGTGACGTTTCGGGTTGAGACACTTCTTCAGAGTTATAACAGTCACAAAAATAATAAGTAATGAGCATTGTAGCTGGGTATACTGTTATAATCAATAATCAGCTAAGTAATTGACTTTGTTAAATATAAGTGAACTGATGGTAAAAGCAATAGAAGGACATGTTGAAACAATTAACAACATTGTTAAGACAGAAGAAGAGTAATAGAAAGCAGTATCAAATGTTATGTGGGAATGAGATAGTAGTGCAAGTGACAAAGAAATTGAAAATTAAATTGAAGGAAAGCTCTGAGTTAGGTTAAGAAAGTGCAGCATAACTAATCTAAAGATAAATGTATACATAGGATGGCACCTAATGTGGGATATGGGATATGTAGAAAGTTGGATCATATGAGGACTATAATTATGGGTTTAATATGGGATATGTAGAAAGTTGGATCATATGAGGACTATGATTATGGTTCCTGATCAGCAAGGTGATCAGGTGACAGAAGCTCAAATGACTGGGATAATACAAGGTAAAGCATGGAAATCACGATGTAACCATATTTGCCATGGAGAGGAACAGACTGCTAATCAAAGCAAATTTAAGCCAAAATATGCACATCATATCCTATCTATGCTAAAGTCGTGATCTCTATGTGGACTTAGAGACTTTATAGTTAGTTATACCAATGAATCTGACCAATGCACATCACCATCTCAAGGGTAGCATATAAAGGGCACAGGACATCTCCTACTACTGCAACATGAAAGACATAACTATATGGAAGAATACCTATATGAAACAAGTCATTGTAAAATTAGGACAAAGGAAACTGATTAATATTCACACTCAGTCAATCATGGTTATCAACATTTTGAAAATTATCAAAGCTGAACTAAGTCAATATTTTAAACCATGAGGCCACTTCTACACACTTCACCTGAACATCTAAATGAAATCCAAGAGTGATTCCACAAAGTGTCTCCGTACAATGGATTCAAGAAGTCAGAACAAAAATAAAGGGTATAAAAACACCTCATGGGGTGGTTTATGGAACTGGTTAAGGAGCAATGTACAAATCCACTCATAGCTTTACATTGTGCATGTGTATTAAGGATATACCTAGCATAGAGTGATAGAGGCTTTATTAATCAGTTATTTGAAATATTTATTTAGTCAAATTTTGTGTAAAATTGTCTGCATTAGAAGCAAATACACCACATATCATTTAAGCCGAAAAAAAGTTTGCATAATCAAAGGGGAAATATAGCAGAGGGGGCTTCAGTTTAGGATTCAACTAAGTCAGATAGATGTGAGCTTTGTTGGTCAAGCAGGCTGGGAACCGATTAGGTATAGTTATAAAAGATGTAATAGGGAAAAGCAGAACCAAGAATGAAGGTCACAGACACACGATGAAGTATGAGCAAACAAAGAAGGCATAGATAGAAGCTTCAAACAGATTTCCACAAATAACATCTCATATTCAAGGGAGGCAAAGACATTTGGAATTATCTTAAGGCTACAAAATAATGGAGAACAGACAGGCAAGAAGGTTTGTATTAGCAGAAAAACAATATTTGGATACACACAGCATAACTAAACAAGATGAGTAGAATGTGAATAAATTAGGAGGGAGGTATGTGCTTCACAATTCAAACTCTGAATTTACAAATAAAAAGACTAAGGTTGATAATGATGGACATGTGAACAAGATCATGCTCGGAGGCTTGAACAAACTTATAAGGGTATATAAAAAGACATCTTGGGCTGGTTCAGTAATGCAAACCAAGGACCAACATGCGAGAGAGGTGTTCCCGAGTTTGCAACTCAATGGATGTTGTACATTTGGCCTGATCAACTCATGCCAGTAATGGAGAACAGTATGTCGGAACAAGTTATTGTCAATTCACATCTCCATTTTACAATGTTGTAATTGAAATAGCAAAGTTATTAGGTGAGCCATAAATTTCAATAATAACAAAGTTATTATTCCAGTGATTAAGAAGGAACTGCAGATGCTGGAAAATTGAAGGTAGACAAAAGTGCTGGAGAAACTCAGCGGGTGCAGCAGCATCTATGGAGCGAAGGAAATAGGCGACGTTTCGGGCCGAAACCCTTCTTCAGACTGATGGGGGATGGGGGGGCGGGGAGAAGAAAGGAAAAAGGAGGAGGAGCCCGAGGGCTGAGGGAGAGTTAAGAAGGGGAGGAGACAGCAAGGGCTAACGGAATTGGGAGAATTCAATGTTTATGCCACTAGGATGCAGATTACCCAAGCGGAATATGAGGTGCTGTTCCTCCAATTTCCGGTGTTGCTCACTCTGGCCATGGAGGAGGCCCAGGACAGAGAGGTCGGATACAGAATGGGAGGGGGAGTTGAAGTGCTGAGCCACCGGGAGGTCAGGTTGGTTAATGCGGACCGAGCGGTGGTGTTCGGCGAAACGATCGCCAAGCCTACGCTTGGTCTCACCGACGTAGATCAGCTGACATCTAGAGCAGCGGATGCAATAGATGAGGTTGGAGGAGATGCAGGTGAACCTCTGTCGCACCTGGAACGACTGCTTGGGTCCTTGAATGGAGTCGAGGGGGGAAGTAAAGCGACAAGTGTAGCATCTCTTGTGGTTGCAAGGGAAAGTGCCCGGGGAGGGGGTGGTGCGGGAGGGAAGGGAAGAATTGACAAGGGAGTTATGGAGGGAGCGGTCTTTGTGGAAAGCAGACAGGGGGGGGGGAGATGGGAAGATGTGGCGAGTGGTGGGGTCACGTTGGAGGTGGCAAAACTGTCGGAGGACTATTTGTTGTATGTGACGGCTAGTGGGGTGAAAGGTGAGGACTAGGGGGACTCTGCCCTTGTTGCGAGTGGGGGGATGGGGAGAGAGAGCAGTGTTACGGGGTATGGAAGAGACCCTGGTGCGAGCCTCATCTATAGTAGGGGAGGGGAACCCCCGTTCCCTGAAGAATTAGGACATTTCCGATGCCCTGGTGTGGAACACCTCATCCTGGGAGCAGATGCGGCGTAGACGGAGGAATTGGGAGTAGGGGATGGAGTCCTTACAGGAAGCAGGGTGGGAAGAATAGTAGTCTAGATAGCCATGGGAGTCAGTGGGTTTATAGTGGACTATTTGTCTACCTTTTATTATTGCAGTGATACTGGGTAAAAATGACCAGGCTTAGGGTTACTTCAGTAAAATTAGGCTAAAGGTGGAAACTGTCATCTGTATGTCCCTCTTGCAAACATACAAACGCAATAACACCTCACTACTTTGTCTGCCAAGATCTTAAAGCTTAGCTTCGGACAATCTGAAAAAGTTTATTGGATTTGAACCAATCATTAAAACTGCACGAAAACTATACAAATGACCATAAAGAAGTTGTCAATTATGATGGTTAAGGAAATAGGAGTGTCATCCTAATACAATATTTAATGCTCTAGGGCACTGTGGTGCAGCAGGTAGTTCTGTTTCCTCACTGCTCCAGGGACTTGAGTTTGATCCTGACCACTGCTAGTCCCTAACAACAGCCGAAAATCACCATGCCAGCCCTGAGATCCATATCTTAGTATTAAGTAGCCACACTGCTTATCACAGGTCATTCAATATTAACCCTCACAGGCAGCTTCTGCACATTACCACAATGGTTCACTACACACCATACCATGCAGGAATGAGATCAATCTTTCATTGATGTGGGAGCATCAACAGAAGGCAGGGGCTTGATCCAGGTTCCCAAGCAGTTGACAGCCCAAGTGAATGTCTTTTTTATAGTACCCGTGGGTGCTTTATAATCAAGAAGACTCTGATGAACCATCAATCTGCACGATAACACAATGTTTTACTTCAAAAACATGGTGCCTTAGTAAGCTTTTATTTGACATAAAGAGCAGGCAACTAAGATTAACTCTGATGTACAAGCAGAGATAAACAGACTAGATAGAATTTCATTCACAATGTGGTGCCTGAACAAGGAGTTAACATGATGATGATGTTGTAGAAATGACAGAGGTAACAGTAAGCCGGTGTCTGCAGGTATCACTTCATACCTTGAAGTTAACTTCCCCCCGCTATTGTAGTGGAATTGAATCTCACAACGACACATCAAATTGTTTCTGTACTGTATAATCTATGATTAAGTACTGGTTCTGAAATCTCTCCTGGACACACTGAACATTCCAACCCCACTAGACTTCTCACACTAAAGTAATCACAGATAATATTGAGGACGATGGCATCCACCACCACTGTAGTCCTATTATGCTCGAACCTCTTGATGATGTCTGCATTTCTGCTCCTCTATTCGCTACTGCCTGCCAAGAGGCTGTAGAATACCTTCTGCAATGTGAGCAGTCCCTTTCTTGTTCCCAAGTTCTATCCATATGGACTAATATGAATCTTCTAGTGTCCCCTTCCTCATTACCACAGTAATTGATTCCTTACTCAATATTGCAATGTCACTTCCTCTTTTACATTACGTTCCTCACCACCCCTTTTCCCTGCCTGAAGATTCTGTACCCTGAACCGACGTGTTGTCAGGTTTCAGGTTCCCTTCTTTCAACCTCTGTGATGGAACATTGGAATATATATTACTGCTGAATTCATTTGCCTTATTAGTCAGACTTCTTGCATTTTAAAATGATATATAAAAAAATAATTCTCAAGGGGTACAGGGATGGAGGGGATGGTTGACAAGTGGGGGTTGATGTTTATCTTGTTTACTATCGTTGATGTTTATCTTGTTACTATTGTTGATGTTTATCTTGTTTACTATTGTTCACTTATGTTTGGGTACTTCAAATATGAAGATTGTATGTACATAATAGTTGTATGTATATATGTGTCTGTAGGTATTATGGGAAATTGCCTAGGGCAGTATTATTATTAGTAAGGAATTGATTTTTAAATATGATAGAAGTGTTGGGGAAAAGGGGTGAGATTTAATAAGTTATTCTTCTTCTCACTCCTTTTCGAGCTTGTACAGACTCAGAGTTGGACATTGGAACCTTGATTTTGTTCTTCTCATTTGTAAATGTTGATTGCAATGTCCAATTGTTTGATAATTTCGATTTTGTTAATATTAATGTCTTTAATGTCTTTACTTGTTCGGAATAAATAAATAAAAATAAAAATAAAAATAAAATAAAATGGATGCAGATCCTCCCATAACTATAGCCTGCTTGACTGACTTGGTTTTCCTTCTCTGACTATGTTCAAGAACAGGTTATACCCACGCTATTGAACAAAACAAACTCCAACTAACTGCCTGGGCTGCACTAGCGACTTTGGACTTTATTTTGTTTTTGCATTATATTGGATATTTTATTTATTAAACTTTTTTGTTTGTTGGGTTATCCATTAAGTGCTGTGTTTACAAACCTGTTGTGCTACAGGTACTAAGATAAGTAAATAAGTATCTAACTGAAGAAGGGTCCCAACCCAAAATGTCACCCATCCCTGTTCTCCAGAGGTGCTGTCTGGCCCACCGAGTAACTCCTAAACTTGGTGTCCTTTTTTTGCTGCAAGTAAGAATTTATTTTTTCTATTTCTGGACATATGAAAATAAAACACTCTTCACTCTTACATTGTACTTGTACCCCCCCCCCCCCCCCACCCCCCCCCCCCCCCCCCCCCATAAATTGTACATCCACTCTGTGTCCCATTCCATTGCCTGAATAGTTTTAAACCACACTGCCAAAACCATGGAAAACCTCCTTGACTCTGGTTTAGGTGCAACCTGGTCTATTTGTACAGGAGCCATCTTACTTAATGTCTAAGTGATCTGAAAATCTAAAGCCTTCCCTGTGGCACACATTCATTTGATTTATTCTCCTATTCTATACTTATCAGAATTAAGACAAAGATTACAACCATCGAGATACTGCTTTTTAATCTGTGACCTAAATATCCCGAATTTATGCTGCAGGACTTCATCCTTTTTGTAACCTGTGGAGTTAGTACCAATGTGGATCATGATATCTGGCTTCTTGCCAACCAGAAAAAAAGTGATGTACATTTGTCTAATCTCTTGTTTCCTGCTAGCAGCCAATCCTTCATCCACACCAACATGCCTCCACGTAAATAATGACCATTTATTTTCTGCAATAATTTTTGATGCAACACCTTACTGAATGTCTTCTTCAAAGCCATAGTATACCAACCTAGTTCACTTTAACTACAGTACGTTACTTATTCAACTAACTCCAATAAATTGTCACATATGATATTCCTCTCACAAAACTATGTTGACTTTACCTGATGATCTTGATTTTTTACTGTGCCCTGCTGCAATGTCTTTAACAACATGCTCTAATATTTCCTATGGCAGATGTTAGGCCAAGTGGCCTGCCATTTCCTGTTTCCGTCTCCCTCTCTTTTGAAATGAAAGAAATTACATTGACTATTTTCCAACCAAACATAACAATCGCTGAATCTAGGGACATTTAGTGATCCGCTGATATTAAAACCATGTTTAACTATGATCATGGTATTCTGTTGCCTCCATTTACTTCCTACCTCAGTATTTTAAATGTTTCTCTTTAACCAAGGGCCTTGATATTTTTTTTGTGCATTTACCAACCACAAGAAGATTGCAGTAGTCCAACAGGAAGTGGTAGAAAAGGTTAACTGTAAGGTTCTATAGACATCCTGAGGAAACAAAATAGTGGCCTTCAACAGGGAAGCTGTTCAAATTTTGTAATGAAGCTCAGGAACATACAGTAATGGTGTTTCTTACTGCAATTAGTATTTTATTGTCCTATTGTCCTATTACACCAAGAAGAATATCAAGAATACCAATTGTTTATGGAGTGAAACAGTGAATAACTGACAACAGCAAAGATTATGCAAAAAACATATTGTTCATTGCATCAAAATGCAGTTCAATCAGCAGAATTGATAGGGTGGTGATCGGTGGTAATCGGAGGTAAAGAAGACATATGGCATGCATGCCTTCATTGGTTAGAGCACTGAGTATAAAAACTGGGACGTGGTGTTGCAGCTGTACAAGCTTTCGTTAGGGCACATTTGGAGTATTGTGTGCAGTATAAGTCACCACTGCATAGGAAGGATGTGGTAGCAATGGAGAGGGTGCAGAAGAGGTTTACCAGGACTTTTTGCCTGGATTGAAATAAATTAGCTACAAGGAGAGGTTGGAAAAATTCAAGATTATTTTCACTGGAGCAACAGAGGCTGAGGGCCCGATAGAAGTCTAGAAACGTATGAGGCATAGATGAGGTAGATGAGGTATTTGATATTTCTCAGGGGAGAAATATCAAATGCCAGAGGACATAAGTTTACTGTGAGAGGGAGAAAGTTTAAAGGAGATTTGTGAAGAAAGTTTTTTTTAAACAGTACCAGGTGCCTGGAATATTTTGCCAAGGGTGATGGCAGAAGCAAATAGAATAACATTTAAGGGGCATTTAGACAGATCCACAAGCAGGCCGGGAACAGAGGTATACCGACCGTGTGCAGGCAGATGGGAATAGTTCAGCTTGGTTGCACAAACATGGTGGGCCGATGAGCCCATGGGTTGATGTTCCTGTGCTTATAATGCTCCAAGTTCCATAATAATTTTGAGTAGAAGTCCAATAACTTGACCACTAAGTCACCATAAACATAGCTCTAAAACCCCTCCGTTTGAGAGTACACCTTGATGAAGCATCTTGGCACTTTTTATACTAACTGTGCCACATAAATGTACAATGTGAATGATATCAGCAGAGCATGAAACTGGCCACCACATACGTCATTCAAGTATCTTCCTTTCCTTATCCTTATGGCCTTGACTGCTAGTTTGCAAAGTGCATGCTTTACAAGCTTATCGTTCAAACTCAGTGGGGTTAAAATTGTTAAGAGGGAAACTGGGGTCTAAGGAAATTGAAGTCAGAAATTAAAAATAAATAATTAAAGATAATGAGTTAAATCCAATAAATATTTTGGTCAGGAGTTTCCACATAGCAAGGTGCATATCGGGTTTTTTATATTGGAGGATCTCCTACACTGTAATTGGCAACAATATTATATCAATTCACTATCTGCAATGACAACATTACTGCAAAACAAAGTGCTAGAAGAACTCAGTGGGTTAAACAACATCTATGGAGGCAAATGGAGAAACATTTCAGGTCAGGACTATTCTTCAGACTGATGGAAAACAGCTTTCTCCCCTCTACTCCATCAGTCTGAAGAAGGGGCTCGATCCAAAACATCAGCTGTCCATTTACCTCCACAGATGCTGCCTGACCCGCTGTGTCCCTCCAGCACTTTGTTTTTTTGTTCGAGATTCCAGCATTTGTAGTTTGTATCGACAGATATTACTGCTATTCTTTTGGGGATCTGAGAGTTTAAATACATTCTTGGTGTAATCGGAAAATAAAATACTTACACAGAATCTCTAAATATTACCTATTTGGATTATAGAATAGATTAAAACTACTTTATAATCCAATGTTTTCCTACTCTGTGCATTGTTTGGGTACAAAACTTTACTCAATATTATGAGCAGTGATTGTGATCAATCCTACTGCAGTTCCAATACCCATTCCTTCTATTCAGAGATGCTGCCTGTCCCGCTGAGTTACTCCAGAATTGTGTGTCTACCTGCAGTTCCCAAATATTGATAAATGAGGATTTGGGTAATAATACCACATCTGAACAATAAGATGACTTGGTGATGGAGTTGGAAAGGCAGAGGAAAAGTCAAGACAGATTCTTCAGATCAAAACCCATACTTTCCATACATTATCACAACATATGCAAATAATAATTTTAAAGAATACTTCTTTCTATTAATTCCAAAGTTAATGTAGAGTATTCCCATAGTAGGAGCTATAACTCTTCTCAATTTTGATCTGAGCTAACTATGTGAGGTTGCTCAAATGCAAAATAATCTAGGTGAATCCTGATCTAAAGTTAATTACAAAAGATAGAAGCCCCCCGCAAGGTTAAACTATCCAGCAGCAACCAATCTCCTTTAATGAAGGATTCAACAAGGATTCACCAAGCATGACCATTGCAAGGACAGCTTTAGTGGCTTTTACATTCATAAACTTAGAGACAACCTTGATACTCATAAGCATAGAACCTGTATCTCAGTCAACCAAGCACCAGTGTTTTCATTTCCACTTTTTCCTTCATTTCTAATTTGTTCCCTATAATTTCCCTCGTTCTCAATCTCGCTGCTTAGTTTCATCGTTCTCATCATCAACCAATTATCCATTGTCCTCAACATACGTGGCCAGGAATCACATCTCCAATCGTATAAAGTTGCTGTTATTCAGAACGCCAATTACCAGATCCTGCCAGTTTTTAAATCTTGTAATTAAATATGGGCACTCAGCATATGTTCTGCACTCAACACTGCTGCTTATCATAGCTCCCATCAACAGATATGACCTTCAGTATATAAATATCAATTAACATCCACAGATCATTTTTACTACGCTCATTACAAGCAGGCCATCTGGGACTAGGATGACCAGGGACTTGCATCCATTACCTCCTGTGGTGACTGAGGAGTGCAAACATTGCAAATTTGCAACCGTGGAGCTTGCTAGAGCGGGTGAGATAGTTGGTGGAGATGCTGCACTTTCCTTTCACTGTTTTCACTTGGCCTCCCCAAGCTCCTACTGTCAAGTCTTGAGATACATAGCACCTCCTGAATGCTCTTGAGTGGTATGGTCAGGAATTCGTCAGAAGCAGTGAAGATGCTACATTTCTCCAAGCAGACACTGAGAACACCCTTGATGTGGCTTTTCTATCCTGCAGACCTCTTATGAGAAATTTGCCTATGCCACGGCAGCAATCGCGGAGGACCAGAATAACTCACTAATGAAAATAAAGCTGACTTCAAGATGTTTTTCCTTGGGAAACCGGCACCTACAGTTCCTTGTTTCTTCGAGAAGATGGTATTCATCTTCCGACTTGCCCTTCCAGGTGTACTGCCACCTTGCTTTCTGAACTGGTCTTTTCTTGTGCCATGTCTCACTCAGGGCATTCATGTCAACAATGGAGTATCCAAGTTGTCAGGTTATGATAAAGGGTAATAATCTAGTCTATCACTTCGGTAGACAAAAGTGCTGGAGAAACTCAGCGGGTGCAGCAGCATCTATGGAGCGAAGGAAATAGGCAACGTTTCGGGCCGAAACCCTTCTTCAGACTGATGTAGGGTGGGGAGAAGAAAGGAAAAAGGAAGAGGAGGAGCCCGAGGGCTGAGGGAGAGCTGAGAGGGGGAGGAGACAGCAAGGGCTACCGGAAATTGGAGAATTCAATGTTTATGCCGCTAGGGTGCAGACTGCCCAAGCGGAGGAATATGAGGTGCTGCTCCTCCAATTTCCGGCTCACTGTGGCCATGGAGGAGGCCCAGGACAGAGAGGTCGGATTCGGAATGGGAGGGAGTTGAAGTGCTGAGCCACCGGGAGATCAGGTTGGTTAATGCGGATCGAGCGGAGGTGTTCGGCGAAATGATCGCCAAGCCTACGCTTGTTCTCAACTTAGTCTATCACTTCAGTCTGTCCATGAGGTCCTGATGTTTCAGGTCTTGAATTCACGTCGAGTCGTTCAAGATCCACCTGGTTGCTCTTTCATAATTTGGGGTGACCGTTGTACATCAGTTACAACACTTTTGGCAGAATGAGCTATTGATAATATGGCAACTCATATAGAAACCAAATTCTGCTGCACTTACTTAACATGTATTCACACACAAATGCTCACATTCCACACTGACCTCGCGCACAGATTAAAAAGCACAAGCTCATTTGATCTTTCCCCCACACTCTCTTCAGTCCAGACCCTTCCCCTAATCCACTCCCTCCTCAGACTCATTATCCCCAACATCATCTCATTTGCCTTTCCCTCTAACCTTCTTCACTCTGTCCTTCCTTCCATTCAGGACCTCCCCTTTCTCATGTTCCACACCTCCATATACCCTCTCTCTCCTACTCTTCCATAGCCAGCCCCCTTGTTCTTAACAGGAACACTACCATACAGCTGCATCATTCAAGACCTCTTCTCACTATGTAACAAGTAGTAAAAACACCGCCAAACCTGCCTCGGCAGAATCTACCAAATTCATTGGAAGAATAAGCGAACCAAGAACAGTGACTTCTCCCAGGTCAAATTTCACAGCATTAAGGCCCTAGTTGATATCGGTCACGTCCTTTGCGTGCCTAACACCAGACCCCTATTCCAAGTTCTGTCACTGGGAGTGATTATGAGGTGGATTGAGGAAAATAAATTCAAGGATTATTCTTAAAGCCTCCTCAAAGAAATACAACGGACTCTTGGGAGCCTCTAACCTATGACCACTCAAAGTGGAGAAGGAGCATTTAGGATGATATTGAGAACCTTGAGGCCATACATCCAGAGCACATAGAAGCCCTGCGTAAGTGGCGGAACTAGCTGACTACATCACAAGCTGTCCATCCACCTACCCCATCTAAAGAACAATCTAGGCCTCTTGCAATGCACGATTTGCCATCTTAGAATCCATAACACCAGAGTGGAAGTAAATCCCCTTTGATTCCATGAGATTGCCTTAGAAACAAAGCTCAGTATCAAGTATAACAAGACAGTGGAATGAAAAAAAGCTCATTGATGAAACTATCTTTCCCAACCTCATAAAAGTTCACTTCTGCCCTGAAATTATACTGTTTTCACTACTTGAAAGACAAAATAGTTTTATAAAAAAAACAGTGCACAGTGGTAGAGTTTCTGCCTTACAGCGCCAGAGACCCAGGTTCAATTCTGACGATGGGTGCTATCTGTCCGGAGTTTGTACATTCTCCCTTTGGGTGTTACGGTTTCCTTTGGGTGTTACGGTTTCCTCACAAGCTTCAAAGAGCCTACAGGTTTGTAAGTTTATTGGCTCTGGTAAAAATTGTAAAATTATCCCTAGTGTGTAGTATAGTGTTAGTGTATGGGGTGATCGCTGGTCTGCGCAGACTCACTGGGCTCAGACAAACAAGGGCCTGTGTCCGCATCTCTAAAGTCCAAAGTAAAGTAAAATCCTTCACGCAGCAATGAAATAAATGAACAGATCATTTCCTACACTAAGTGTTAGTTCTGCAATATATATTACCCAGGATTATTTTGTAAACTTGTAAACCACTGATAATTATACCACAGAGAACAATAAAACGTAGATAATCAGAGCTCCATTTTATTAACTAACTAAGTACAAAACTAGGATTGAATCTAGGTTTTTTTCTGGTGAGTAGAGGGCATGAGTTTTTTTTATTGTAACCAATAAATAAAGGGGCAAAGAAAATCCTCCTCCCTAACCCAACTGCTGCACTGTAGACACTGAGTTGGAGTAACTCAGCAGGACAGGCAGCATTTCTTGGTGAGGTTTCAGGTCAAGACCTTCCTCAAACTGAGTCAGGGGATAGGGAAACTAGAGATATGGAAGGGTAAGGTGTGAAAAAGACAGATTAAAGCAGACGATGTCCAAGGAAATGTAGATTGGTTCATTGTTGGCTGAACGGAAGGTGACGAGGCATGCAAACAGTGGAATAAAATGCTGCACTGTCCCAGCTTGTACTTGCTATTTGTGTAAACAAAGCTCACAGAAAAGCACAGCCACCATCACTGGGCGGTCACGGTGGCGCAGCGGTAGAATTGCTGCCTTACAGCCCTTGCAGTGCTGGAGACCCGGGTTCCATCCCGACTATTGTCAGTACGGAGTTTGCACGTTCCCCCCGTGACCGCGTGGGTTTTCTCCGAGATCTTTGGTTTCCTCCCACACTCCAAAGATGTACAGGTATGTAGGTTAATTGGCTTGGTGTATGTGTAAATTGTCCCCAGTGTGTGTAGGATAGTATTAATTTGCGGGGATCACTGGTCGGTGCGGACTCGGTGGGCCGACGGGGCCTGTTTCCACACTGTATCTCTGAACTAAACTAAACTGGGTGTAAAGAACAAACTTTAATTTATGAAAGCGGGCTTCATGATCTCAGAGGGGGTTTTGGCAAAGTGATTATTTATTTATTTTTGCTGATAAATTTGCGTGCCATGCAGAATTTACGTTACGCCTTCAGAATTCTGCATATGGCTTTTAGAACTCATAATATACAAACCAATCCCACGCGTCTCAAGGATGGGCTGATGGTGGTGGAAAAAGGACAGTGTGCAAGCTCAGACAAAAATGGGACGAAAAACAAGATACGCATAAATATGAGAGAGGAAAAAATGAAGATCTTGTGGTAATAATATTAAGGAGAGGCTGAATTAGACTGGTAATATTGCAGATTTGGAATTTCTGTGGTCACCATCAAAACCACCTGTAGGGTTTCCAGAATAAATCAATGCATTACAAACAAAACTTAAAAAATACAATCTCAACTTCAAGAGCTGCACAGATATCAACTGAACTGTAACTAAAAGGAAAAGAAAGCATCAAGAAGGGGATGCTACTCATAATTTTGAGTGAGCAGGAACCACAATGAATTAAGCACTGAATTGGGACTCACTCTATTGCTTTCTTTTCCACAAGAAGCTCCAGCAACAAGAAATCTACCATTGCATACCAACTTGACAACAAATATTTGCCAGAGGTTTTTGAAAACAATTTTGTGATATGTTGCAAGCATAGCAAATGATGAAAGCCCTGAGATACATGACAATCCAGTTGGGCATCCCATTTGTGGCCAAGAAAATGCACCAACGCCTCTATTCTCTTCAGAGACAAAGGAACTACAGCATGTCTCCAATGGTTCTTACCAACTTCTATAGAGGTACTGTCGAAAGCATCCTATCAGGATGCATCGCAGCTTGGTTAGGCAACAGCTCTGCTCAAGTTGTAGATGATGCCCAGTCAATCACACTGACCAGACTCCCCACCATCGACTATATCTGCACTTCACCAGCCTCGGGAAAGCAGCCAACATAATCACTTTCACCACAGTCATTCCCTCTTCTCCCCTCTCCTGTCGGCTAGAAGGTACAAAAACTGGAACGCATATATCACCAGATTCAGACACAGCTTCTTCCCCGCTGTTATTAGATCACTGAACGGTCTTCCCGTAATCTAAGGGTGTAGAACCGATCTTCCATCCTACCTCATTGCAGACCTGGCCACTTTTCTTTTTAATCTGCACTTTCTCTGTAACTGCATTACGCTGTACCACCATATTCTGCACTCTGGTATTTTTCACTTTGCACTGCCTGTTGTACTTGTATATGGCTTGATTGTACTCATGTATAGTATAATTTGACAGGATAGCATGCAAACAAATCTTTTCACTGTTTCTCAGTATATCTGACAATAATAACCCAACACTAGCATGTTCTATGAGGGAAGAATAAAACGGAAAGAAAGATTGGAGGATGATGTGGAACATGTGCAAGTATGTAAACCCCTATCTTACTAACTCTATATGGAAAAGGTGTCAACACAGCACTCATAACGAACAGTTCGAATTATACTGTCATACAATGCACACAGGCCCTTCCGCCCAATATATCCGTGCTGATGATCACTCATTTATATGAATCTAATTTACCACCATTTGGTCCATAGCCTTCTAGGCATTCACAACTCGAGCGCATCCAGACAGATCTTAAATGTTGTCAGGGTACCTGCCCCCATCATACAGCAATGTTCCAAATTCTAACCATCCTCCAGGTGATTAAAAAAATCTTCAGGTCCCTCAAATCATCTTACTTCTCACCTTACACCCATGCTCTCTGATTTTAGTTGTCTCTGTTATTTAGAAACAATTCTCACAATTCATTTATACCTCTATCAGGTCTCTCCTCGATTCCAAAAATTCCAAAACCGGTCTACCCAGTCTCCCCTCATTAACTGAAAGATTCTGTCCCGTGCAACATTCCGGAAAATCTACTCTGCACACTCCACTGCAATCACTGAATGGCGAGCAGAACTGCACACAATACTCAAGCTGGTAGCCAAACCGACATTTTACAAGGTTGCACCATGACCTCCATGCTCTTATATTCTATGTCCCAGCTAATTGCTAAAATGGGAACAAGCTTCCATGTACCCACTTCACCACCTTATTAAAGACACAAAATGCTGGAGTAACTAAGTGGGTCAGGCAGCATTTCTGGAGAACGGATAGATGACGTTTCGGATTGGGACCCTGAAGAAGGGTCCAGACCCGAAATGTCAGCTATCCATATTCTCCAGGGATACTGCAAGACCCGTTGAGTTACTCAGGCACGTTGTGTTTTCTTATGTAAATCAGCTTTTTTTAAGTTCAGTTTAGAGATACAGCATGGAAACAGGCTTTTCGGCCCACCGATTCCACGCGAACAATGATCTCCCAAACATTAGTTCTATCCTACACATTGGGAACAATTTACAGAAGCCAATTAACCTACAAGTCATTGGAATGTGGGAGGAACACAAAACACCCAGAGAAAATGCAAGCTCCACAGGGAAATGCAAACTCTGTACAGACAGCACCCATAGTCAGGATCGATCCCGGATCTCTGGCGTTGAGAGGCAGCAACACTGTGCCACCCCAACCTGTAGTGCTCTGTAGTCCCTTGTTTCTACATCACCTTACCAGCATATTCTGCTACCTTTAGGGATATATGGACTCTGTACACCAAGGCCAATCTGTTCCTTGATACTTCCTAGGATCCACTATTCATGGTGTATGTTCTACCTTTATTCCACATGCTAAGTGCCATCACCCGCACTTATCGTGATTAAATTCAATCTACCTTTGATTTGTTAAATTTGCCAACTGATCAATATCGTCCTGTCGCATGAGATTCCCCACTGCGAACAACGTCGTTGATTTTTGTGCTACCTCCAAACTTACTAATCATGCTTCCAACATTCATATAGGTAATTAAATATATATATATATATATATATAAACAGAAAGGCTTTTAGCACCAATCCCTGTGGTCCACCACTGCTGATTATGTATAACTTAACGTATGTAAGCCAAGTTAACTAATTTTGTTGAATATTTTTAAGAAAGAGAAATATCTCCAAACTGAGCCACAAAATAAACACTGAAAAATTCCATTCTTAATTCATGTAATTAATTCCTCCGAAGTCTTTATGAAATCTATTCTGTAGGATACCATGCCCTGTAGGGCAGTGGGCAGGTGCTATAGACCTGCATGGGAAGGTAGACGCACCCGCCCCCACGAGTCTTTGGCAAATGGGGCTTGTCAGCCTGGGAAGGCAGTCCATCTAGGAGAGGGGAAACTCTGATTTAAAACCTCCACTGCCTTGTGGCCATATCCAGTCATGGAAAAGGCTCCAGGAGTAAACCTAAAAAAAATCCGGAGTCGGAGCCCTTAAGGCAGTTCGTCGTTGTCTACAACCTCGCTCCGGCAGCTCCTGCGACGGCGCTGGTGCTAAACTGTAACGGCCCTGCTGTTCCTTTGGATCGATCAGCGACGTGGAGAGGGGGGCGTGCAGCATGGGCAACAGCCTGTCCTCCATATGACATTGCCCAGCCTTGCATCCGACCAGGATGCATCACCCATGGTCAGTCATGACCAAGAGGGGCCTACTACTAGGATATCATGACAACTGAGTAAGCAGTCACTATTCTAAGGTATATTCAATAAAACAATAAGGGAATGGTGCTAAGAAATTCATTATCTTGGTTACTGAACAGTAGCAATAATGCTATATCCCAGTCATGATGGTATCTATTGCCCATGTTTCCCTGCCTTAGATATCTTGACGCACGGCAGCACAGACACATTAGTGAGATTGTACAGTGGTACCTTCACTGCCGTTGCCCTTGATAACGGTGATCCCCCCAAATCTGAGGGAACCTTTACAATTACATGTGTAGGAAGGAACTGTAGATGCTGGTTTACACCGAAGAGTAATCTCTGGATGGAAGGAATGGGTGACGTTTCGGGTCTTGACCCGAAACGTCACTGATTCCTTCTCTCCAGAGATGCTGCCTGTCCCGCTGAGTTACTCCAGCATTTTGTGTTTATTTACATTTACATGACTGCTCTCACACAGATGCCACCATTAGTGTTTACACCACTGGTACATAGGTCAAAGTGTTGTCAATTTTAGTGGCGAGGCTCAGCACTCACCTGCTCACACCACCTCTTCTCGGCCTCAAGAATTGTGGGCTCAGTCCATTAATTCTAAGTCTCAGATGGTTGTGCATTATAGAACCAACCTTTGCATGTGGAAATCTGACAAAACCGCAAGCAAAACATTGGTGTTATTTCAAAACAAGTGGAAAGTGTTGTTACTGAACTGCCAACAAAAGCTGCTGCCCACAATCGGGGGTTCGAGTGTGAACTTCCTTCGTCGGTACTCGACGAGAGCCAGAGGTAACATTGATCTGCACACTGTAAAAGGAGAGGGAGTACGAGTGAATGATGAGCAGCATTGAGCAATGTTTTGTCTATTGTTGCTGCTAAGGCCTGCCCTGTGTAGTAGACCTGTTTGCAAACACTTGTACCAGTTAATTTTATTGAAGCAAGTTATGCTCATGTTCTCTTTCCAAAACACACAGAGGACAATTAGAGTGCAAGTTACCGATGCTAACAAATTACTCTGTTAAGTTTGTAAGTTACTCTGAAAGTAACACTGGTGCCACATGTAGCAAATGCACCACATTGTGACATGTTTGGACTCCCAGAAATACAACAAGAGCTGTATGGTAGAAAGTAAGTAATTTCCCTTGAAATTCTTTGTGATCTCTCCAGATGCTTAACATGTGCAACATTCTCTCTCACTAGAATCACTTGCACCAAAACAATCAGCCTGAATGCAATAAATGCACAAAGATCCTCAGAGTGGATCCTGTGTACTCTTTGCACGTCCCAGTTCCTCTTTCTTACTTGTGGTTAAAATAACTCTGCTTCCCCCAGATGCCTTGGCATCCAGGCTTCGTCCACAGAAGCAATGGACAGAGATGTAGTAAGAATGTGCTCACATCCCTTTGGAGCCCGAGTCTCTCCTTTGCACCCAATGTTTACCTGCCTTAGCTCTCTAGTTGCACCGAGGCATTAGTGACATGGTACAGTGGTACCTTCACAGCCGTTGCCCATGGTAACGGTGCTCCCCCCAAATCTGAGGGAACCTTTCCGGGGGCGACATCCTGTTGGCACCCGGGGAGAAATTTAAGCCCTGGGTCTCTGGATCACGGACCACCAGAGATCGCAGGCAATTGCCGGGCCTGGGGACCAGGCCTCGGCCTTTCTCCAGCCCCTACCGGAGCCAGGCCGCACAGCCTCGGGCTCTCCGCTCCTGCTGCTCCCGAGCCCAATCTGGTTCGCCCCCACTGCCAGCCCACCGGCAAAGCACCCCGGAACTACCACGGGAGGACGGCCAGCGCGGCCCGCCGTCCAAACCGCGGAGGAACCGGGCCACGGAAGACGGTGGCGGGACTTACCGTGCGAGAGAAGCCGGATCCGGGGGCCACGGCGGAGACACGGTCACAAAATGGCGGTGGCTCGGCGGAGAGTGAGCGGCGGCGACGCCAGTGGCGACGCCAGGAACTGCAGGCGAGCGCTCGCCGCGCCTCCCACGGCAACGCCGGGAACTGCAGGCGAACGCTCGCCGCGCCTCCCACGGCAACGCCGGGAACTGCAGGCGAGCGCTCGCCGCGCCTCCCGTGGCAACGCCGGGAACTGCAGGCCGGCGTCTCGCCACGCCTTGCGTGGCAACGCCGGGAACTGCTGGTCGGCGACAAGGGGGGGGGGGGGAGCAGCGGTCCTGCTCTACCCTGCCTCCTGTGGCAACAGTCAGAATCGCAGCCCCACCACCGGCAGTACTTCAGGGATGCCTCATGTCTATGGTGGGAATGAACAGTGACATTGCAGGACCATCAGTCTGAAGAAGGATCCCAACCTGAAGGATCGCCTGTTCATTTCTCTCCACAGATGCTGCCTGGCCCACTGAGTTCCTCCAGCACTCTGTGTTGGCATTTTTGCACTAGTATTGTGGTTATTAATTTATTGATTTTATTTTGTTTATTATGTGTTGTCCAGGGGTGTTGTCCAATTTTTGTGCCTTCCACCACAGTGATGAATTAGTGGTGGATGTTTGTGTTAAATTCTTATTGTGTTTTTGTGTGTTCTTTTTTTCATTGTACCGCTGCTGGCAAATTCATTTCACTTGCACTTTATGTGCAAGTGACGAATAAAACTGATATTGGTATTGATATTATATTGTCTACAGGCCTATTGTGCTGCTGTATGTATTTTCATTGTTCCATTGCTGGTACATATGACAATTAAACACTATCCGTATTAGCAGTGTGAAAACGCATTCCTCCAGATTCACACCTAGTCCACAGCAAATAATGCCTGTTTTCTTTATCATCATTACTTTTTTGCATATCTTTCATTCATTTGTTCTATATCTCTCTACATCACCGTCTATATCTCTCATTTCCCTTTCCCCTTGACTCTCAGTCTGAAGAAGAGTCTCGGCCTGAAATTCACTGGAATTGAGAAGGATGGGAGGGAATCTTATAGAAACATATAACATTCTTAAAGGATTGGACAGGCTAGATGCAGGAATAATATTCCCGATGTTGGGGGGAGTCCAGAACAAGGGGTCACAATTTAAGAATAATTTAGAATGTATGTGGCTGGTAGAATCTGGGGAGATGTTGATGAGAAATGGGGAGAATTAAATGGAATTGTTGTAGGACGAACTCGATGGGTCGAAGGGCCTGTTTCCATGCTGTGTCTCTCTGACACCATGTAAGATGTAAGTTGCCACAGAGTGGTTCCCACTGAGCTCAGACCCTGTGGAGACAAATTAATTCAACTGAAGACCCCTCCGCTGGGCGGCACAGTGGTGCATCAGGTAGTGCTGCTCCCTCACAGCTCCAGTGACCTGGCAACCCCCTTCTGCAACCTCTCCCAAGCCTCAACGTCCTTCCAGAACAGAGCACAATACTCCAAATGATATTGGCCTAACCAAAGTCTTACAGAGCTGCGTTTGTAGTTTGTTGGGTGGCACGGTGGCGCAGCGGTAGAGTTGTGGTCTTACAGCGCTTACAGCGCCAGAGACCCGGGTTCGATCCCGACTATGGGTGCTGTCTGTACGGAGTTTGTACACTCTCCCCGTGATCTACGTGGGTTTTCTCCAAGATCTTTGGTTTCCCTCCCACACTCCAAAGACGTACAGGTTTGTAGGTTAATTGGCTTGGTATAAATGTAAATTGTCCCCAGCGTGTGTAGGATAGTGTTGGTATGCGGGGATCGCTGGTCGGCGCGGACTCGGTGGGCCGAAGGGCCTGTTTCCGCGCTGAGTCTCTAAACTAAACTAATATTGACTCTGTTTCTCTCTCCGCAGATGCTGGGTGTTTCCAATGCTCTCTGTTTCTACGTAAGTGGGATCTCGCCTTCCAAAGGAGAGCTGATGGCAGTGACTGAAGCATCGTTTACCACGTGTGACTGTCCACATGAGTTTGCTGCTGATAATGAAACCAGAATCCATAGTGGACACGTGCTCCTGTGGCAGTGGTTGGGGAGCTCAGCAAGACGATTAGTCAAATCCATTAAGTGGAATTAAATCCTACAATGCTATTACCTGGCGGCTGAAATGGGGCTGATCGGCACTGATCTAGTTCAGGTTTTGAATTAGTTGTAAATCTGCAGTAACATCAGCGTCCAAATCTGGTCTCTCATTATATTGTAGTACGTACTCTAATGGTGGTGCCCAGCCCAGGCTGCTCTTTACATGCTCATCACAGGTGGATCTGCAATCACACATTACAAACGCTCCACTCTTTCAAATCTCTACTCCAACAGATCTGTGGATGTGGATGTCTCGACTGTAATCATGTGTTGTCTTTCCGCTGACTGGTTAGTATGCAACAAAAGCTTTTCACTGTACCTCGGTACACGTGACAATAAACTAAACTGAGCTGAAACTACAACTTGCATCAAATATGCATCACTTTCACTGCAATTTTCCAGCTACAATGTGCATCAAATATGCATCACTTTCACTGCAGTTTTTCAGCTACACCTTGCATCGAATATACATCATTCTCAGAAAATGCTGGAGTAACTCAACAGGACAGGCAGCATTTCTGGTGAGAAGGAATGGGTAACGTTCCGGGTCGAGACCCTTCTTCGGTCCGGACTCAGTCCCGCTGAGTTAATCCAGCACTTTGTGTCTATCTTCGGTGCGAGCCAGCATCTGCAGTTCCTTCCCACACATACATCGCTCTCAACGCCAGGTTCACAGCAGCCTCATGTGTCGGCCTCCGACTCAGTGTAATCATGTATTGTCTTTCCGCTGACTGGTTAGCACGCAACAAAAGCTTTTCGCTGTACATCGATACACGTGACAATAAACTAAACGTAAGGACCTGTCCCCACTGTACGAGGTAATTCAAGAGTTCTCCGAGTTTCCCCTGATTCGAACTCGGAGAATTACGGTAATAGCCGTTCGTAGGTACTCGGGGTTCTCGTGGACATTTTTCACAGTGCTGAAAAAACTTCACGAGTTTCCGTGTTTCCCGAGTACCTGCCTTTAGCATTACGAGCCGCTACGAGACATCAACGAGCTCCGACGTAGCCGCTACGTACATTCTACGTACTTACCACGAGTTTGATATTTTTTTAAACTTGGGAGAGCTCTTGAATTACCTCGTACAGTGGGACAGGCCCTTAACAAAACTTACTCTTCATGGTGTATATACCAATGATCTTATGATACCAAATCTGGCTTGAGGTTGATGCTGGGGAAGAATATTGTAGGGTGCAGGAAGATATCAAAGGGTTGGTCATGTAGGCATGTGAAGCTTGTGGTAGCCCATGTGGAGAGAGGGAGAATGAGACCAGGGAATCCACAATAAATGTAAGGTATCTGAACATCCCAGAAGAAGCAAAGTGATTAAGGAAGGATGTCATTCCGTTGGAAAGGGTGCGAGAGAGCTTCACCAAGATGTTACCTGGGCTAGCGGACTTGATGTATTTAAGGTGGCACAGTGCCGCAGTTAGTAGACCTGCTGTCTCACAGTGACAGAGACCCGGGTTTGAATCCTGACTCTGAGTGCTGTCTTTGTGGAGTTTGCACATTCTCCCCATGACCACGTAGGGTTTTCTCCGGGCGCTCCGGTTTCCTCCCACATTCCAAAGACGTGCGGGTTTGTGGGTTATTTGGTGCTTCTGTAAAATTGTCCCTGATGTGCCGGGAGTGGATGAGAAAGTGGGATAACACTTCCAGTCTTCATCCCCAGTGCAGAGGATGCTAAAACTAGAGGGCATAGTATTAAGGTGAGAGGGGAGAGATTTAAGTGATAACTCGGGGCAACTTTTTCACTCAGAAGCTAGTTCCAATCTGAATGAGCTGCCAGAGGAAGCTATAGAAGTGGATGAAATTATCATCAGGGGGCGTGTCCCTGTTTGGGGGAGATCATCCCATGCCAAGAAACTAGACCCAGCGCTGAATAACACCTGCCGCTCAATAACTGGCTGCTTGAAGACCACCAACATAAACAACCTGCACCTCCTCGCTGGCATTGCCCCTGCTGATGTGAGATGGAAAGTCGCCAGCCGAGTAGAGATGACCAAGGCCACCAATGATGAACGCCACCTCCTCTACGGACGTGTACCCCGGCCCAACGGCTGAAGGTCCAGGAGAAGCTTTCTCAGCCATGTCCAGCCCCTAATAGCATCACGGGAAGAAACCAGACTCCAACTATGGACAAAAAGGCTTGAGGACGACCCCCCTCCTACTGACATGGGTATCCCTCCTTCTGAAGCCCTCCCTCCGGGCTCAGAAGCACCATGGGTCCAGTGGAAGACACTCAACCGCCTGAGAACAGGAACAGGGCGATCAAAAGATGCCATGGCCAGATGGGGCTATGAAACTGGCCAAACCACCAGTGAATGTGGAGAAGAGGATCACACAATGCAGCACTGCCTTGTCTGCCCCCTACTACCCAACCAGTGCAGCTCAAAGGATCTTGCAGTGTTCAATAAAAAACGCAAAGGACTGTGTAAAGGAATGGGAAACTGTCATATAGCCAACCAGCTTCAAAGACACGAAAAGAAGAAGAAGAAGAAGAATCAGGGGGCGCCGCACGATGGCTGCCTCGCCAACAGTCTGCCTGTCTTTACGTCTTTTTATAAATTATTTTTAGTGTGTTTTTAAAGTTTGTGTAAATGTTCTCTGGTGTGTTTTATGTGGGGGGTGGGGGAGGGGGTCAAGGGAAACTTTTTTCCATTCGCTTACCTTGCCTGAGATGCGATTGTTTTCCGGATCCTATCTCCGGTCGTTCTGCGGCCTAACATCATGGAGCTGGCGGCCATGCTCGGGACTGACTTTGAGCCCCACCGCGGGGCCGTGGACTTACCATCGGAGCCGATCCCTTGCCTGGGATTGACGCTCCAACCGCGGCTTGTGGATTTCACCATCGAGGAGCTCGCAATCTCGGGTAGAGACCGATATCGGGAAGCTCTAAACGACGCAGAAGGTTTCGACCAGCCCCGACCAGGGGTCGATCGCCAGGCGCGGTGAGCTGACATCCCCCCGATGCAGGAGCTTGATCGGGCTGAGGGCCTGACCGCCGTCTACGGTAACCAAAATCGTCCCATCAACGGAAGGCTCGTGGCCCCCGACCACGGGAGAACAAAGAAGGGAAGAGATGTGGTATAGACACACTGAACTTTTATATCCTGTTCTGTATTATGTTGACATATTCTGTTGTGTTGAAGCAAAGCAAGAATTTCATTGCCCTATCTGGGGACACATGACAATAAACTCTCTTGACTTGACATGAATTTTTTTCGCCAATCTTCAGTTTAACCAGCCTCTGCAGTTCCTTCCTACACATGGAATTTCCTTTATTTTGCATGATACTAGGATGAGATTAGCTTCAAATGGATATTTTATAATTGCTGGAAAAGGATGAGATAGACACAAAAAGCTGGAGTAACTCAGCGAGACAGGCAGCATCTCTGGAGAGAAAGAATGGGTGACTTTTCGGGTCGAGACCCTTATGGAGAATAGGCAAGGGACTGAGTGGGACATTAAAGTGTAAACCAAGGGGAGAATGGAATTAGATTGCGTGCAGTAGGAAATGGTGTGGGAAGATCGAGATTAGACTGGACCTGGGAATAAAGGAAGAATGGGATTACATGGGAGTGATGAAGGAAAAGAGAGAGAGAGAGAGAGAGAGAGAGAGAGGTATGGAGAGAAACGCCACTGCACATTTAATGATCAGAAGTCGTTTCATTAGTGGAACTTTCTATGCAATCCTTGCCTTTTTTGTTCAGAATGACATATTAAATTTCACATCTGCTACAGTTTAAATTACATCTTCATGGATTTGGTTTTCCAAAAGAAAATCTGCTTATAGTTTCAGCAGTTGACTAATAGCTTAAAGTACTTATTAGGGGGAAGAGGGAGCACGCGAGTGAGAGAGCTGCCGTGTGCTGATCTGCAAATAGTCCACATGCCTTGGGTTAATCCAGCAATGTATGAAGGCTCAAGGAATTAAACGGAACAAAATGACAGAGAATGAAAACAAAATAAACATAACACTCGCAGACTGTGATTAATATTGACTTTACATGACCGTCAGTCTCATGTGTGTCTCAAAAACTATTTTAATTAATGAAACTGCCTGTAGTATTAGTGTCTGGCTCAGAATGTTTGTGTCTTATGGAGGAATTGAACATTCATATATAATGGCCGATCTTTCACATCTTCCTTCCACACCTGGAACAGCGGATACGTGAGATGAGTTTGGAGGAGGTGCAAGTGAACATCTGCCTCACCTGCAAGGACAGTCAGGGTCTCCCTCAACACTCTCTCTTTGTCTCTCCTGCGCAACCTCTCCTGAAACCGGTCTTTTTGACAACGTTTTGTTCACCCTACACTCGTATCTCCGTTGTTGGTTTGGCGACTTTTGTCTATTCATGTTAGATCGTTGTCCATGCTTGATACTTTTCCGAATGCACACTCATCTCAACGTTTGTAAAAGTGTGGTAAATATTACATCATCGAAACCCAGATTGCCCAATGCATTTTGCAGAAAGAGCTAGAACTCGATTTCATGGAGCGCAGGAGGATGAGGGGTGATCTTGTAGAGGTGTACAAGATCATGAGAGGAATAGATCGGGTAAACGCACAGTGTCTCTTGCCCAGAGTGGGAGAATCAAGAACCAGAGGACATAGGTTTAAGGTGAGGGGGGAGAGAAGATTTAATAGGAATCCGAGGGGTAACTTTTTTACACAAAGGGTGGTGGGTGTATGGAACGAGCTGCCGGAGTAGATACTTTCGGCTCGTACTATCTCAACGTTTAAGAAACATTTAGACAGGTACATGGATAAGATAGCTTTAGAGGGATATAGGTCAAACGCAGGCAGGTGGGACTAGTGTAGATGGGACTTGCTGGTCCGTGTGGGCAATAGGGGTATGCTGTATGACTCTGTAACTATGACTCAAGGGCAATGGGCTTCAATGGAGACTTGGTGATGAGCTTCAATGGGAGAGTTAGAGAACCAGAGGGATGGGCTTTGAGTTGACCATCCTTTCTGGGAGAACTTTCTGCTCCAACTGTGATTGGGGTTTTTTTCTTCTTCTCTTCAGTTGGATCGGTGGGAAGATATTACTGCCTGGCGTGTAACATTGCGTGAACATGGATTCCATTAGTGCATCAACCAATAGGACCGCTGGTCCCACCTCCCCCCCCCCCGAAAAGGGCCACCAAAGTTCAAACAAAGGGCAACTCGACAGTTCCAGAGCAGACCCCCAAAGGCCGGCGTGAAAGGGCAGGAAGCAGAAGATAATTTGTACATTGGAGCTTGGGGGGAAATGACATTAATTTTCTTTATGAGTTACGTGTCTTATCTCAAATCATGGGGCAGCACTGAAACACAGCCTTCTTCGCATCCAGCTGGCAGGCAACATTCATTCTGAAGCCATCCAGCCGTTTAATACTGGTTCACCTCAGACTCCCCTTCCTCCACTGCATTTTGCCCTTTGGGTATTCAGTCTATTATAGTCTATTGTCTATTATAGACAATAGACAATAGGTGCATGAGTAGGCCATTCGGCCCATCGAGCCAGCACTGCCATTCAATGTGATCATGGCTGATCATCCCCAATCAGTACCCCGTTCCTGCCTTCTCCCCATATCCCCTGACTCTGCTATTTTTAAGAGACCTATCTAGCTCTCTCTTGAAAGCATCCAGAGAACCTGCCTCCACCGCCCTCTGAGGCAGAGAATTCCACAGACTCACCACTCTCTGTGAGAAAAAGTGCTTCCTCGTCTTCGTTCTAAATGGCTTACTCCTTATTCTTAAACTGTGGCCCCTGCTCCTGGACTCCCCCCAACATCGGGAACATGTTTCCTGCCTCTAGCGTGTCCAAACCCTTAACAATCTTATATGTTTCCATGAGATATCCTCTCATCCTTCTAAACTCCAGAGTGTACAAGCCCAGCTGCTCCATTCTCTCATTACGTCATTATGTGCAGTGAAGAGTCTGAAGAAGGGTCCCGACGCGAAACGTCACCTATTCATGTTCTCCAGAGATGCTGCCTGACCCGCTGAGTTACTCCAGCACTCTGTGTCTGTTTTTTTATTTGCACTGGTTCACATGTGTGGGAGTGTACGTGGGAGTGCTCAGGGCCATAAGGTCATAAGGAACTGGAGTAGAATTAGGCCATTCAGCCCATCAAGTCTATTCCGCCATTCAACCATGACTGATCTATCTCTCTCTCCTAACCCGCATTCTCCTGCCTTCTCACCATAACCTCTGACACCTGTACTAATCAAGAATCTATCTACCTCTGCCTTAAAAAATATCCACTGTCTTGACCTCTACAGCCTTCTGCGGCAAAGAATTCCACAGATTCACCACCCTCTGACTAAAGAAATTCCTCCCCATCTCCTTCCGATTAGAATGTCCTTTAATTCTGATTGAGGGGTAGCACCTGTGGTGGGGACATGCCGCGCTCCTTAGAGGGTAGTTCATCCACCTTTGGTCCTCACCTGGTGCCCAGATCTCACCTGTGGCTCCAAGAAGCTGTTAGCATGCAACAGCGGCCGCACCCTGGGAAACCGCTTTGGCTGGCGTGCTAAACCAGGTGAGGGTAGCCAACGGGTCTCAGACCATCGCTGAATTTTGAGACTAGCATCTGTTCCGGCGGATTGGGGGGAGGAAATCCACTGGATGTGATGTAGGTATGTTACAAAACTTACCTTCAGCGGCGCTGCAGTTCTGCCACTGGCCGTGTGCGTGACTTTGGCGCCTTTAAGAGGGGGGCGGGTTTAAAATGCCGTTTTCTACAGCCTGTTGAAGTCGATCTTTGTCAGGCTGTTTAGTTGCTGAAGAAAAATCGATCCGACCAGCGTTTTATGAAGGTTTTTTTTAAATAGCGCTGGATAATTTAATAGCAGGAGTAAAATAAAAATCGTCTTCTAAAAGCCGTCAACGGCGACAACGGGACGGATCTCACGTACGGGACAAAGCAAGGTAAGCCGTTTATTTTTACATATAAACGTGCTTCTTAGGATGCCTTTAATCAAAATTTCACATTGCGAAAAGATGATTTAGGCCCCATACGAACCAGCAGTATTTTTCCTGCCGATATGGGGTTTAAATTCACCGCAAATGCAACGTTCCAAACGATCACGTTCCATAAAATCCCACTCGCAAGATGATTTAAATGGCCATTAATTTACGGGAATTAAACACTAAATCCCTTCCATTTGGCCTATAAATTCATGACAATGAGATTTAAAAAGTCATGTTATATTGTGAATTCTTGTGTGAATGTTATTTGGATACTTAGGCTATTTAAAAATGTTAACCTTTTCTTAAGAAATGGATAGATGTTTAGATCTAGTAATTGAGTTTTGTAATTAGCTACAATTAGGTAACTAACTAATTATATGCTTTAATTTCAGGTCATCCAAGTAAGATTGTTTCATATTTGTTTCAGAATGCTTCAATCTATAATAACTGAACATTTTATTCTGTTCTCTTAATTTTTAAGAAAGTTATGGGCTTTTGACTGTCCTCGATCACAGCTTTTGAGTTAAGTCTATGGAAAAGCAATAGGGAACAAGATGCTAATTTCAGAGTATGAAAATGGCCATAACTGTTTTAATACTGAAGATATGAAAGTAAATTAGGTGTCAAATTAAACTTCTTTTTATGCTTTATCTGATGGGATAAATTGCAGACTTGATTTTTTAAATCTCAAAATTTTGTAACATTGTTATGTGATGTTCCGTAAAGATTCAGCAGACCAAAGGGCCGTATGACTCCACGATTCTCTCTTCCACTGGTCAACTGCGATCAGAACTTCCCTTTTTATTTTATTTTTAGTTTCCCCCGATCCCCCCCTCCCCCCCCACATAAAACAAACCAGAGAACATTAACACATACTTTTTAAACACACACTAAAAATAACAACAAAAAAAGACGAAAAGGACAGACAGACTGTAGGCGAGGCTGCTATCGAAGCGCCACCCGGTGGTAAACAGTTAGCAACAGTTCCTTCCCCTCTGTTATCAAGCTTCTGGATGCTCCTTCCATAAGCTAGGGCACTGTCTGATTCATCTCTACCCCATTGCGGACATTGGATTTTGTCTATGGAACCGATACGCTACAATGCTGGGGACTACTGTTTATTCTGCATTCTGTATCATCCCCTTTGCTCTTCCTATTGTACTTGTATTTTTGTAGTATTGTATTTATGTGTAGTATTATCTGATTTGATTGGACACCATGCAAAACAAAGCTTTTTATTCGGCCTCAGTGCACGTGACAATAGTAAGCCTAAACCTAAGATGATCACAGATTCTGCCGTATTATTGCGCTGTCATTGACTCTCATTCTGCTGCAGGTTCGGCGATATTATTCCTGGAATGGAGGGGCTTGGCACAGGTTCATCTCATTCCTAGTTATTCACTCACGACTACTGGAGTCAACACACGCAACGATTACACTGCGTGGTGGTGAATGAGGCAACTCATGGTCAAACAAACAGCAGTTGCTTCAACTTGCTCGCAGTCACTCCAGTCCTCCGCTCCAGCCAAGAGCGGAACTCGCTATCAAAACATGGAGGGGACGGGGGACACAATTTTTTGGCGGCCGCACGCGCATGCGCACACACGCATGCACACACACACACGCGCGAGGCTTCGTAGGCTCAATCCAGCGCTAAATGCAGCTCAACTCTGCCTGTCTCGCCGGGTTAACTACAGCCCTGGCTGGACTGACGGGACACCAACGCTGCTTCTCTGTGCTGGCCATAT
Organism: Malacoraja senta; assembly: GCA_038087875.1. Taxonomy (NCBI): domain Eukaryota; kingdom Metazoa; phylum Chordata; class Chondrichthyes; order Rajiformes; family Rajidae; genus Malacoraja; species Malacoraja senta. The sequence continues at coordinate 6,255,909 of CM075996.1, read as the reverse complement.
TTCCCGCAAGGCCAGGCAGGACAGGCAGAGTGAGCTGGGTTTAGTGCTGTTTCTCTGCGCTGGCTGTGGGCCTGAGGGCACAGCTCGCGTCTGACTCCCGACCTCTCTGGCCACCCGTGGGGTGGGGGGGGGGCACTCGGGACAGCACCGGAGACCCGGCCGGGATCGATCCTGCCTGCGGATGAGGCGCAGGTCTGTGCCACGTCTCCCTCCTCCAATCGCCGCACTCTATCCTCAGTCCCACCCCCCCCTCCCCCAATCATCGCGCCCTCGATCAGCAGTCCCACCCCCACTGTCTCGTGGAAAGCAGAGATTTTAAAATACGGATCACAAAAACTTGGGGGGGGGATGTCCCCCACCTCTCAAAACATGAGGGGGACGTTGTCCCCCCTCTGCCCCCCCCCCCCCACGGGTTTTCCGCCCCTGGATCCAGCACACACTTTAGAACTATGCTATAATGTAAGGTACACAAAAAGTGCTGGAGAAGCTCAGTGGGTGAGGCAGCATCTATGGAGAGAAGGAATAGACGACGTATCGACCCGAAACATCGCCTATTCCTTCTCTCCATAGATGCTGCCTCACACGCTGAGTTTCTCCAGCATTTTTGTCTACCGTCGAGAGATATAGACGGTGATGTAGGGAGATATAGAACAAATGAATGAAAGATATGCAAAAAAGTAATGATGATAAAGGAAGCTGGCCAGTGTGGACTAGGTGAAAACAAGTTACAATGAGACTCAGCAAGTCTCAACATTAATGCAGTTGTTGTCTCGCCTCATTCTTCCTTCCAAAATACAACTACATCAGTTGTCTCCTTGTTTTTTCTCTAAAGCACTGACTCTATCACCAAAGGTAGCTAATTTTATGCTCCGCTATCACCACTGCAAATCGCCCCTGGTGTGGAGGCAACTGGGAGAATTTGGGCAAATGGATGGGAATGTAGGGAGAGTAAAATGGGAATAATTAAGGATTAGTGCAAGTGGGTGCTTTATGGTCAGCACAGACCCGATGGGCTGAAGGGTCTGCTTCCGTGCTGGACAACTCTGTGGCTCTGGGGTGGCACAGTGGTGCAGAAGCAGAGATACTACCTCACGGTACTAGAGAACCAGGTACAACCCCGACCATGGGTGTTGTCTGTACGGAGTTTGTATGTTCTACCAGTGACTGCGTGGGTTTTCTCCGGGTGCTCCGGTTTCCAACCACACTCCAAAGACTTGCAGGTTTGTAGGTTAATTTGGCTTCGGTAAAAAAAAAAATTGTAAATTGTCCCTAGTGTGTAGGATAGTGCTAGTGTACGGGGTGATCGCTGGTCGGCGCTGACTCGGTGGGCTGAAGGGTCAAGACCCTTCTCGTGACTGAGAGTCTGGGGTCGGGGGGGAGGGGGGGGAGGAGGAAGGGATACTAGAGGTATGATTAATAGCTTGATTAATAAGTGTCTAATTCTCACTCTGCTTTCAGATATCACTCTGATTTGTCCCTGGGTGGCATTCAGTCACTTGGACCTTCACGGACAGCCTCTACTGTACATGGTGTCGTCTGACATGGGCGAGGAAAAGCAAACTGAACATCAGGGGGTGGCCGGTGTTTCCACTGCAACAATAATCCTAGTTGGGCAGATGGTGCACAGTTAAGGGCCTGTCCCACTGTACGAGGTAATTCAAGAGCTAAAAAAAAAAATCAAACTCATGGTAAGCACGTAGAATGTACGTAGTGGGTACGTCGGAGCTCGGGACGTCTCTTAGCGGCTCGTAACGCTAACGGCAGGTACTCAGGAAACGCGGTAAGCTCGTGATGACTCGTGAAGTTTTTTCAACATGTTGAAAAATGTCCACGAAAGCCCCGAGTGCCTACGAGCGGCTATTACCGTAATTCTCCGATTTTTTATCGAATCAGGGGAAACTCTGGAGAACTCTTGAATTAGCTCGAATTAATTAGCTTGAATTAGCTTGAATTTAAGGGCCTGTCCCACTTGGGCGTCATTTACGCATCACGCAGGTGGCGCGCAAATGACGCCCAAGTGGGACAGGCCCTTTACTGTTGGAAGCCACCGTGTGCTGTACATCGCCGTTACTGTTCACCCTCAGGAGTCCGAACATTAATGTAGCTGTCAGTTTTCAGACAGTGACTATGAGGAGCAGTGTGTAGTCAAAGCCTCTTTTTGCTGGTTCAGTTACTATTGTGCATTTCAGGAATGTGGAACGGTAGAGTTCCACCTTTAAGTATCGAACTTTGGTCTTCACATCCGTCATTTGCCCACCCATCCGTTAAACAGTCTGTTTGGGTTCTCTCCAGGAGAAATGGGAACAATGATTTCTACCACTCCTCCCGAGTGAATTAATTTAGCTGCAATGGCTTGAAATGTTGATTTGGAATGTGGAGCAAGAAAATTAATTTAAAAAAACATATTCCAAAACTTTTGTTGTATTTGAACAAGATTCAGATCATACAGTGGGTGAGAACCCCGGTTTCCCCTTGGTGGCCAGTCTAGGCATTGGTGGATCTGCTGCAGTTGGCTTACGATACCTGTATAACCAGCCCCAATGTCTTCTCCTCACACGTAGGAATCAAGAATGAAGTCACATACCATCTGACATTTATCGTAGCAGCATGAAGTGGAAACTCTTCCCTCACCACCCGCTAAGTCTGTACCTGTCCCATCTTCACCCACTCAATTTTCTTCTTGATTCCGTAGGAGTCGAGAGTTAGGTCGGTGTGGTGCCTTTTTAGTTCCTCCAGCTGGTGCTGCAGTCTCTCGTTGGCGTCCACGTTGTCCTCGAGGTCGCGGAGCAACAACTTGTTGCACAGCAGACCACACCTCTCCTTCAACTCGTGGTTGGCCGTCCGCACTCTGTCTCGCGCTTGCTTGGTCTTGGTCAAGATCTCCCTCTTCTGCAACAACACCGAACGGAAGTTGGGTTACAGAATCGGAAAAAACAGCACGGAGGGGGGGGGGGGAACGACTCCATTCAGCCCGTTGGCCTTTAAGTGATCAGGAACATTAGGCCATTTGGCCCTTCAAGTCTACCCCACCATTCAATCGTGGCTGATCTATCATTCCCTCTCAACCCCATTCTCCTGCCTTCTAAGGTATAGAAGTTTAGTATAGAAGTGAGATCGACCGATTGACCAAATGGTGCCAACACAATAACCTGGCTCTCAACACCAGCAAAACCAAGGAACTGATTGTGGACTTTGGAAGGGGTAGGATAGGGACCCACAATCCCTTTTACATCAATGGTGGAAAGGGTCAAGAACTTCAAATTCCTGGGCGTGCACATTTCCGAAGATCTTTCCTGGTCCCAGCACACTGATGCAATCATAAAGGAAGCACATCAGCGCCTCTACTTCCTGAGAAGACTACGGAGAGTCGGTATGTCAAAGAGGACTCTCTCGAACTTCTACAGGTGCGCAGTGGAGAGCATGCTGACCGGTTGCATCGTGGCTTGGTTCGGAAACCTGAGGGTCCAGGGGCGGAAAAGGCTGCAGAAAGTTGTAACCACTGCCCAGTCCGTCATCGGCTCTGACCTCCCCACCATCGAGGGGATCTATCGCAGTCGCTGCCTCAAAAAGGCGGCCAACATCATCAAGGACCCACACCATCCTGGCCACGCACTCATCTCTCCGCTACCATCAGGTAGAAGGTACGGGAGCCTGAAATCTGTTACATCCAGGTTCAGGAACAGCTACTTCCCCACAGCCATCAGGCGATTAAACTCGCCAACAAACAGATTCTGAACTGTAACAGCCTATTGCACTTTATCTGCTTATTTATGTGTGTATTGAACTGAACTGTTCTGTATTTTTGTTTACAACACTCTGTTGTGCTACAGCAAGCAAGAATTTCATTGTCCTATCTGGGACACATGACAATAAAACTCTCTTGACTTGAATTCTCCCCATTACCCCAGGCACTCACCCATGCCAGCTCAGTGCAAGAACAAACCACAAGCCCCCCCACCCTGAACTCTCTCTCTTTCCCTCCACTCTTTCTCTTTTCAAAGATTTATCCCATTCCCTTCCCAATGTGACAGCTGAATCTGCCTCCACTATCTAACCCATGCAGAATCTAACCATGCACCATGCTGAAAGTACTTTACCTCGTATCACTTTTTGTTCTTTTGCCAATCAATTCATTGAACTTTCTGCCAATTATAAAACAAGGAACTGCAGATGCTGGTTTACAACCCAAAAAAATGCTGGAGTAACCCATGGGGTCAGGCAGCATCCCTGGAGAACATGTGTAGGAAGGAACTGCAGATGCTGGTTTACACCGAAGACAGACACAAAATGCTGGAGCAACTCAGCGGGGCATGCAGCATCTCTGGAGAAGATATCCCTGGAGCACATGGATAGGTACAAAATGTAGAAACAAGAAACTGCAGATGCTTGTTTACAAAAAAAAGTGCTGGAGTAACTCAGTAACTCAGCAGGTCGGGCAGCATTCTTGGAGAACAAGGATAGATACAAAATGTAGAAACAAGGAACTGCAGATGCTGGTTTACAAAAAAAGATATAAAGTGCTGGAGTGACTGAAGAAAGGTCCCAAACTGAAATGTCATCAATCCATGTTCTCCAGGAATGCTGCCTGACCCACAGAGTTACTCCTGAACTTTGTGTGGGGTTTTTTGCCAAGGGATATGGTTTATTTCACTCCCTGGGAACAGTTTCTCTCCATGTAATCTGTCTGCACCCAGGGTGTGCATCCTCAGTTTTTAAGGATCCACTACGGCTCCCGATCTGCACGGTCCACATCTGTATGGCCTGGCCAAATACCCCAGCTGTAGGATGGCCAGGAATCTCCCTGGCAGCATCGACTCCTTAAAAGGAGCCGATTATACCATCAGTGCATGGGGATAATAAGGAGCACTCTAGTGGCAACAGTGGTCTGAAGAAGGGTCTCGACCCGAAAAGTCACCCATTCCTTCTCTCCAGAGATGCTGCTGCCTGTCCCGCTGAGTTACTCCAGCATTTTGTGTTTATCTTCAGTTGAAACCAGCATCCTTCCTACACAGTGACACCACTACTGTTGTCTACTTGGTTCCTGGGCCCCACGTAATGTCAGGATC
>CM075996.1:6192501-6250643 GCA_038087875.1 Malacoraja senta | reverse complement strand
GATTGAGTCTGCTCTCGAGCAGAACAACAATTGTATTCAATGGAAAGACTAAATTCAGTGTCTTCGTTTCAGAAGGAACTACCAGGCTGTTGCTTGTTTGACGGCCAATGCAGAAATTAAAATCTACTCCACAGGTGGTAACACGCTCGGCCACTGAGACAACAGCACCACTTAGGGATATGTGTGTCTACTCAGCGGGTCAGACAGTATATGTGTGGCTTGTGGCATAATATGACTTGACTGGATAGCGTGCAAAGGTTTTCATTGTATCTCGGTACCAGTGTTTTTGACGTCTCCTTGTAATGTTGCAGTCTCCATTATTTACTCCCTGGAACATTTGTTTACGATTCTCAATAAGCTTGTGAATTTTTGCCCGATTCCGGTCCCCTTTGTTTAACTTCAAGCTCGGCTCAGAAACCAACTTTTGAAAATTGGTAGATAGACACAAGAAGCTGGAGTAACTCAGGGGGCAGGGACTTATTTGAAAATTGGTCACAGCACTGCGCGGATGCAGGAAGCTGTGTTCCGGCAATAAACGTTCATTGCTAGATACTGGAAACACCGACCAATTCCTATATCGTGGGCACCACCTCTCGGTAAAGGCAGGCACCGAGAATAAAATTTACCACCAACTTTCAATGCAGCTTTCGATCAAGTGTGGATCAAGTGTGATATTCGGTAGAATATCAAGACTGGAGCAAAACTAATTGCTTCCTGTGTAGGAAGGAACTGCAGATGCTGGTTTAAACCAAAGGTAGATAGAGTTAGATAGAGCTCTAGGGCCTAGTGGAATTAAGGGATATGGGGAGAAGGCAGGCACGGGTTATTGATTGGGGACGATCAGCCATGATCACAATGAATGGTGGTGCTGGCTCGAAGGGCCGAATGGCCTCCTCCTGCACCTATTTTCTATGTTTCTATGTATACACAAAAAGCTGGACCCGCTGAGTTACTCCAGCTTTTTGCGTCCACCACTATAACCGGTATAACCAAGTTCAGGATTGCTCCCACATTTTTACACACAAGGACAAACATACTGACGATGCTGCTCAGTTCGCTCTCCTTTTCCACTAAAGATATTTCATCGCTTCTAGACAGTTGAAATTCTTGGGAAATTTGCTCGCTGGCAGATAGCAGATTAATTTCATTCACGTCATCATCCTCATTTGCTTCGGTAATAATAACCTCGGAAGCTGGAAACAAAACCATTCACATTATTTCCACAAGATATCAAGAGCACTGGGACTGAATATGTAATTTACCCGTTTGAAAATAAAGTGTGCGGGCGGCTAGAATTGTTCCATGACTATTGTCAGTGCCTCTCCCAACCTATGCACAATCAGATTGGATAATAAGCCCTACCACAATTCTCTTCATCTCCCTCCATCCCCCCCCTATGCATCTCTTTAGTCTCAGATGTGATGATCTGCAGGTACTGCAACATTACAGTACAGCAGGGGCGACACAGGGGCGCAGCAGTAAAGCTGCTGCCTTAAGGGGCTGTCCCACTGCCTGGGGCGACCTAATTCGCGAGTTTAGAAGAGTTTGCCCTCGACTCGTACTCGACACGAGGTCCTAGGAGGTCTTTGTGACTCTCCTTCATGCTCGAGGGTAGTCCCCGCGTACTCGAGGCCTCAGCTAGGTCGCGGCATTTTTTTTTAACATGCTGAAAAATGCCCGCGAGTAAGAAAAGGTCGCCGTGGGAGAACAAACAATATTTTTTTACTTGTAGGTTTAGTCGAGGTAGGTCGTAGTAGGTCGGCATGCTATCCTAGATAATCGAAGGCAATCAAAGGTAATGGAAGGTAGTCGAAGGTAAAGCTCGTTGAGAAAAAAAAGGTAAGTAATCCGACCGCTAATGTTAAATGCCCGTTAAACTTTATTAAACGTTGTCTGGCTTCTTAAAATTGTCTCCACTCCTTCTCCACCCCCCTATCCCCCCCCCCCCTCTCTAAAGGACTTACCGTAACTGTGCCAGACGTCGTTTACCTTCCTGTTCCTCGCGGGTGTGAATTTCAGACAGCGCTCCCCCGCTTTCCCTGGCCCCCGCCTTTGGGGGGGGGGTGTGTGTGTGTGCGTGTGTGCGTGTGTGCATGTGTGGTCGGGCTTGCGGTTTCATCGCTGACGGTCGATCCAGCTGGAGGTTTTTCAGGCGAGTGCCCTCGAGCTTGAAGGTCGAAGACAGTCGCTGAAAGGTCGCATCAGTGGGACAGGCCCTTTACAGCGCCAGAATCCGGATTCGATCCTGACTACGGGGACGGATTTTGTATGTTCTCCACGTGTCCGCGTGGCTTTTAACCGGCTGCTCCGGTTTCTGCCCACATTCCAAAGATGTGCAGGTTCGTATGTTATTTGGCTTCTATAAATTGCCTCTTGCGTGTAGGATGGAACTAGTCTAAGGGTGATCGCCGGTCAGCGCAGACGCGATACGCTGAAGGGCCTGTTTCCACGCTGCATTTCAAAAACAAAGTTAGGACGGCACAGTTGCGTCGCTGGCAGAGATGCTGTTTAGTTTAGTCTAGAGATACAGACTCAGCCCACCGAGTCCGCGCCGACCAGCGATCCCCGCACATTAACACTGCCCTACACACACAAGGGACAATTTTATATTTACGCCAAGCCAATTAACTTCTGAACCTGTATGTCTTTGGAGTGTGGGAGGAAACTGAAGATCTTAGAGAAAACCCACGCAGGTCACGGGGAGAACGTACAAACTCCGTTTGTCACGACAAGCACCCGTAGTCACGATTGACCCCATGTTTCTGGCGCTGTAGGGCAATAGCTCTACCGCTATGCTACTGAGTCAATCCTGACCTCGGCTGCCGTCTGTGTGGAGTACGCACATTCTCCCTGTGACCGTATGGGTTTCTTCAGATGTGCCAGTTTCCTTACACATTCCAAAGATGGGCAGGTTGATAGGTTAATTAGCCTGTGTGATTTGTCCTGAGCTTGAAGGTGAATCGTGGAATCTGGAGCAGGTTGATGGAAATTTGAGACTAAAAAATGGATTTGTGTAGAATTAGCATGGTTGGGTGCCTGATGGTTGGCAAGGTCTTGGTAAACCCTGGGTTCATTTCTGTGCTGTATGTCTCGTCTCTACGACTGTAAAATCTAAGCATCCCAGCAAGCTTGTGAAAAAGGCAATAGATGTATTTGACCAGTAACGTTTTTCTTACGTGGGTAATCAAAGTGCCAGAAACCCGGGTTCGATCCTGATTCCAGGGGCTTGTCTGTACAGAGTTTGTACCTTCTCCCCGTGGGTTTTCTTCGGGAGGCTCCGATTTCCTCTCACACGCCAAAGATGTACAGGTTTGTAGACTAATTGGTTTGGTATAAATGTACAAATTGTCCCCTGGTGTATGTGAAGGATAGTGTTAGTGTAGTGTGGGGACCGCTGGTTGGCGTGGACCCGGTGGGCCGAAGGGCCCGTTTCTGCGCTGTATCTCTAAAGTAAATTAAACTGGTCAACCATGCGAATGGTGGCATTTCTATCTGTCTCTGGGAGAGGTACCTAGCTTATTGTGTGCACACACAGCCAAATACATATTCCTTCTCACATTTCTCATCTGTCTCGATTTCCGACTCATTCGGCCCAAGAGAGCTGCTTTGAAGTCCGAGGTCCGTTGTTTGCTGTAAAGATCCGACATCCTCGTCTTCTTCATCTTCTTCTTGAATCATTTGCTCTAAGGTGAATAAAATAAAGCACTGTTTCACAATGAACTTGAAAACAAACGCTTCACTCTTGTATTCACCAGGACTTGCCTTTTTATATTATGGGACAATCAATATATAGACAATAGACAATAGACAATAGGTGCAGGAGTAGACCATTTGTGATCATGGCTGATCATCCCCAATCAATACCCCGTTCCTGCATTCTCCCCATATCCCCTGACTCCGCTATCTTTAAGAGCCCTATCTAGCTCTCTCTTGATAGCATCCAGAGAACCTGCCTCTGACCCTCTGAGGCAGCGAATTCCACAGACTTGTAGGACTTCCAAGACTTCCACAGACTTCCAAAGACGTACAGGTTTGTAGGTTAATTGGCTTGGTATAAATGTAATATGTCCCTAGTGTGTGTAGGATAGTGTTACTGTGTGGGGATCGCTGGTCGGCACGGACTCGGTGGGCCGAAGAGCCTGTTTCCGTGCTGTATCTCTAAATGAAACTAAACCAAGAAGGACTGCAGCAATTCAATCAGGTAGCTCACCTTTCAGGTAGCTCACCAATTAGAGAGACAGTATAGAATACATGCCAGTCTTGTAATGATGCCCATATATGAATAACAAAGCCAATGAGGGCCAATACCGTCAATAGTTTTTGTATAGAGTTACTCATCAACAGGATTATTCCATCCTGAAAAATCTTGGCAATGAGAGCGGGCCAAAACATTGTTTTTTTTAAACTATAAGAGTTTAAGTGACAGAAAATGCAGAAGACATTACATGTAATGCATAATAGTATGTAATCTAGGTTGGATCTAATGTAGAAGACAGACACAAAATGCTGGCGTAACTCCGCCTGACCCGCTGAGTTACGCCAGCATTTTGTGCAGGCAGTATCTCTGGAGAAAAAGAATAGGTGACGTTTCAGGTCGGAACCCTTCTACAGACTCAATCTAATGCAGTAGTTGGAGAGTGCTATATTGTTGAAGGTGCCAGGTATTGGATCCAATAAATAGTGATCCATGTGCCTGGATGCAGCAATACTTTTTGAAGGAAGAGAAGAAATTCTGGATAGCATTTCCTTAACAATTACCACTAAAAACTGATTATTAATCATTCATCTTCTGCTTGTTGCAGGATTATGCGTAAACCCTGAATTTCCCTGAGGGGATCAATAAAGTATTTATTATTATTATTATCTTAGATATATTTCAACAGGAATTGCACTTAAAATAGTAGTTTATTGGTTAAATAATATGAGGCATTGTGAGCTCCTCATTTCTTAAGGGCTGAATGAACCCAGCCAGCCACTCCCTCTTCTCCCCTCTCCCATCAGGCAAGAGGTACAGAAGTGTGAAAACGCACACCTCCAGATTCAGGGACAGTTTCTTCCCAGATGTTATTGGGCAACTGAATCATCCTACCACAACCAGAGAGCAATGCTGAACTACTATTGACCTCATTGGTGACCCTGACTTTCCTTGATCGAACTTTGCTGACTTTACCTTACACTAGACGTTATTCCCTTATCGTGGGTCTACACACTGCAAATGGATCGATTGTAATCATGTATTGCTGACTGGTTAGCACACAACAAAAGCTTTTCACTGTATCTTGGTACACGTGACAATAAACTAAACTGAACTGAACTGAAGAAATAAAGTGCTCACAGTGTCTCATATTGTTTGGAATTATCCATTGATGTCTGCTACAACACCCGCTGGTCAGAAATAAAAACATTGCCTTCTTTTGAAGCACTGGAATCAGACCATGTGAGCATCCTTTTGTAAACTCTGCTTGTGACTCAAAGATATCAAATTGTTCCAATTTTTTCCTGAACAATGTACCATCTATTCTAGATGTATTTGACGACTTGATTTTGTCCGCCTCAGCTGCTTTAGTGGATTGAGTGAACTCATGCCTTTGGATAAAGTCATCTGAAGTCATCAGTCATCTGAAATGAGTGCGGGTGATACCAAAAGTGCACATCCAACCTTAATTTGTATCCAAAATTGGTACAAATACAGGAATAAAGATAGATTTAATTTTTTTAAATCTAAAGGCATGAGTTCAAATCCACTAAAGCAGATGAGGCATACAAAATCAAGTCATTAAATAAATTTGGAATTAAAATCTAGTTATCATCAGTAGGAAAGAAATACATATAGTTAAGGGTCTGTCCCACTTTCACGACCTAATTCACGACCTTTTTTACTCGTGGGCAATTTTCATCAGGCTAGAAAAACGACCCGACCTACTTGATGCCACGAGTATCTACGAGCATCACAGCCTGCTACGACCTACCTACGACCTTATGACGACTATGCTGCAAGTATGAGTCAAGGGCAAACTCGGCAGAGGTCGTGAAAGTGGGACAGGCCCTTTATCATGCCAAGTCTTACCACTACAGGTTTATATGTTAACACTCACCTTCTTTCGGGTGGAGTTGGTTTGTTCCTGTCTGTTGCTATTAGAGAAGAAAATGAATGTGTCAAATGTTTATATCAATGTTTCTATAAGTCAACTAGGACAATGCGTATATGTAAAGGTCCAAATTCATTGGGGACTTGACCATTGCAACAGCTAGGCTTAACCTTCAAACACTTCTGAAGGTGTTTAAGAAGGAACTGCAGATGCTGGAAAATCGAAGGCACACAAAAATGCTGGAGAAACTCAGCGGGTGCAGCAGCATCTATGGAGCGAAGGAAATAGGCAACGTTTCGGGCCGAAACCCTTCTTCAGACTGATGGGGGGTGGGGAGAAGAAAGGAAAAAGGCGGAGGTGGAGCCCGAGGGCTGAGGGATGGGAGGAGACAGCCCGAGGGCTGAGGAAGGGGAGGAGACAGCAAGGGCTAACAAAATTGGGAGAATTCAATGTTCATGCCCCCAGGATGCAGACTCCCCAAGCGGAATATGAGGTGCTGTTCCTCCAATTTCCGGTGTTGCTCGCTCTGGCCATGGAGGAGACCCAGGACAGAGGTCGGATACGGAAGGTGTGTTGATTTGCTCTATTTTTTTCCCCACAGGTGTGAAAATTCAGGTCCTGTTGCAGACACAAAGGCTGTGTGGAGTTTGCACGTTCTCCCTGTGTCTACATAGGTTTCCACAGGTTCTCAGATTTTCTCCCACATCCCAAACTGGCCGCTGTAAACTGTGTGCCAATTACTGGCAGAAGATTTGTTTGTTTAGTTTAGAAGTACAGCGTGAAAACAGGCCCTTTGGCCCACCAAATCCGCACCGACCAGCTATCCCCGTACACTAACACTATCCCTAAACACTAGGGACAAATTTACATTTTTTACTGAAGCCAATTAACCTACAAACCTGTACGTCTTTGGAGTGTGGGAGGAAACCGGAGCATCCAGAGAAAATCCACGCAGTCACAGGGGGGACGCACAAACTCCGTTCAGATAGCACCCGTAGTCAGGATCGAACCCGGGTCTCTGGTGCTGTAAGGCAGCAACTCTACCGCTGCGGCACCGTGGGAAGTGAATGGGAATGTGTGGAAAATAAAACCGGTTTATTGTAAATGGGTAGGAAGCAACTGCAGATGCTGGTTCACTCTGAAGATAGACATAAAATGCTGGAGCAACTCAGCGGGTCAGACAGCATCTCTGCAGAGAAGGAATGGGTGACGTTTTGGGTTGAGACCCTTCTTCAGACTGAGAGTCAGGGGAAAGGGGAACGAGAGATATAGATGGTGATAATAGAGAGATGTAGAACAAATGAATGAAAGGTGCAAAAAAATGTTGTTCAAGGAGGGAGGGAGGGGTAGAGAGAGAGAGGGGGGAGAGGGAGAGAAGGGTGAGAGAGGGAGGGGGGAGAGAGAGGGGGAGGGGAGAGAGGGAGAGAGAGAGAGAGAGGGGGAGAGAGAGAGGGGGAGAGAGGGGGGAGAGAGAGGGGGAGAGAGGGGGGGCTGAGAGAGAGAGAGAGAGGGGGAGAGGGGGGAGAGAGAGGGGGAGAGAGAGAGGGGGAGAGAGGGGGGGCTGAGAGAGAGAGAGAGAGGGGGAGGGGGGGGAGAGAGAGGGGGAGAGAGAGAGGGGGAGAGAGAGAGGGGGAGAGAGAGGGGGAGAGAGAGAGGGGGAGAGAGAGGGGGGGAGAGAGAGGGGGAGAGAGAGGGAATGCAGGGGTTACTTGAAGTTAGAGAGATCAATCTTCATACCGCTGGGTTGTCAGCTGTTCGACGCAAGTTCGGGACAAACAGCTGGACACATTAAGTCGTTATCGGAACTACTTTGGTGTCCTTTTGCGAGAATAATCTCCGGTAAAAGCCGGTAAACCGCGCGGGGCCCGCATTTACCTCTCGGCTTCACCCTGTTGCCACTTCAGTTGCTATGGTGATCGCAGCCGCTCGGCTCCTCCTCGGGTTTAAAGGGACAGGTCACTCCTATAGACGGATTAACATGCTCACACACACTGGGTTAACATGCTTCCCACACACTGGGTTAACATGCTCACACACACTGGGTTAACATGCTCACACACACTGGGTTAACATGCTCACACACACTGGGTTAACATGCTTCCCACACACTGGGTTAACATGCTTCCCACACACTGGGTTAACATGCTCACACACACTGGGTTAACATGCTTCCCACACACTGGGTTAACATGCTCACACACACTGGGTTAACATGCTCACACACACTGGGTTAACATGCTCACACACACTGGGTTAACATGCTTCCCACACACTGGGTTAACATGCTTCCCACACACTGGGTTAACATGCTTCCCACACACTGGGTTAACATGCTTCCCACACACTGGGTTAACATGCTTCCCACACACTGGGTTAACATGCTCACACACACTGGGTTAACATGCTTCCCACACACTGGGTTAACATGCTTCCCACACACTGGGTTAACATGCTTCCCACACACTGGGTTAACATGCTTCCCACACACTGGGTTAACATGCTCACACACACTGGGTTAACATGCTCACACACACTGGGTTAACATGCTTCCCACACACTGGGTTAACATGCTTCCCACACACTGGGTTAACATGCTTCCCACACACTGGGTTAACATGCTTCCCACACACTGGGTTAGTATGTGATGGGTTAATATGCTTCCCACACACTGGGTTAACATGCTTCCCACACACTGGGTTAACATGCTTCCCACACACTGGGTTAACATGCTTCCCACACACTGGGTTAACATGCTTCCCACACACTGGGTTAACATGCTTCCCACACACTGGGTTAGTATGTGATGGGTTAACATGCTCACACACACTGGGTTAACATACTTCCCACACACTGGGTTAACATGCTTCCCACACACTGGGTTAACATGCTCACACACTGGGTTAACATGCTCACACACACTGGGTTAACATACTTCCCACACACTGGGTTAACATGCTTCCCACACACTGGGTTAACATGCTTCCCACACACTGGGTTAGTATGTGATGGGTTAACATGCTCACACACACTGGGTTAACATACTTCCCACACACTGGGTTAACATGCTTCCCACACACTGGGTTAACATGCTCACACACTGGGTTAACATGCTCACACACACTGGGTTAACATGCTTCCCACACACTGGGTTAACATGCTCACACACTGGGTTAACATGCTCACACACACTGGGTTAACATGCTCACACACACTGGATTAACATGCTTCCCACACACTGGGTTAACATGCTTCCCACACACTGGGTTAGTATGTGATGGGTTAACATGCTCACACACATGGGTTAACATGCTCACACACACTGGGTTAACATGCTTCCCATACACTGGGTTAGTATGTGATGGGTTAACATGTGATGGATTAACATGCTTTCACACATGGGTTAACATGCTCTCATACACTGGGTTAACATGTGATGGGTTAATATGCTTCCCACACACTGGGTTAGTATGTGACGGGTTAACATGCTCACACACATGGGTTAACATGTTTCCCCACACGTGGGTTAACCTGTTCCCCACAAGTGGGTTATGTTCCCCACACATGGGTTAACATGTTTCCTACACATGGGTTAACATGTTTCCCACACATGCGTTAACATGCTCTCACATGTGGGTTAGCATGCTCTTACATGGGTTAACATGATGGGTTCACGTGATGGGTTAAAATGGGATGGGTTAACATGCTCACACATGGGTTAACATGCTCTCACATGGGTTAACATGTGATGGGTTAACACTGTCTTATGGACAGACATCACATCTTTTATGGCAGAGTTGGTAGAGATCTCACAGCCCCGGAGACCTAGATTTAATCATGATCTCAGGTGCTGTCTGTGTGGAGTTTGCACTTTTTCCTTTGATGCCATGGATTTCCTCTGGGTGTTCTAATCTCCTTCTACATCTCAAAGACTTGCATGCTTGTAGGTTGATTGGCCTCTGTAAACTGCCCCTAGTGCGTGCGAAAGTGAGATAGCATAGCATTAGTGTGGACAGGTGATCGATGGTCAGACTGAACTCTGTTGGCTGAAGGGTCCGTTTCCATGCTGTATAAACTAAACTAGTGTTGATTGAGGAATAAAAAGAATAAAAAGCCCCCCAAAATTAAATGCGCTGTTCCTCACTGGAGGAGTGCTGTTGGACCCTCGATAATCTCCTGAGAGCAGAAAGCCCCAATTTAACATCCCGGTCCATCCAACGGTGCAGTCTCTTCAAAACTACCCTACAAGTCAGTGTGTAATTCTGAGCTCACATCTGGCGTTGAACTTGAACCCTTCTGACTCAATGATGAGCATGCGCTCACCAAGGCACTCTATAGATTGAGAAGATGGATTTAGCTATTCAATATACAAACAAACAATGGTTTCTCCTGTAGAACAGAGGGGAATTGTGAAGTGACAAAGTAAAACAGAGAATATTATATTAATTTAAGTACAAATAAAAGCAAGAGATCCCATCATTGAACTAATTCTATTTACTTCATTCGGTACAACACTTAAACAAAGCAAAAGGTTCAAACAGTACAACAGTAATTTCTCTCAATTAATAGTTTTAAAATTGCAGTGCTTTTCTGATTAGGTCCTTGGAATAGTAGATTGAATTTGAGTTGCCACCCATTTCCATAATGTGTAACTAGGAAACTAATGAAAGTTTGATACAACATTAGCTTAAAGCAGGCAGCAGCTACCAAGTGTTTTGAAATCTATTACCGTCAGCTGAAATACTGGTGGTTTCAGGTCCATTATCACAGCATTATGATAAATTAGTAGTGGCACACAAGAATAGCATTGTTCAATTATGAATGTCAAGTCATTTCCCCCAGAATGCAGACGATGCCAACAGATAAGGGTAGGGATGCCTTTAAAGATCCATGCTCTAAATCTATGCAATGCAGGACGTGAAACAATGTGAAAGTAACTTTTATGTGCAAGAGTCAATCAGCTCCTGAGTAATTGTAACACATATGCCAATAAAAAATTAATCTGGGATGCAGTTTTCAAAATTCTTATTTACAAAATTTCAATAAAAATGTCCTCCTTTTCCACAGAAAACCTGGAAAATGTGTTTGATTTTTATTAATGTCACATTGCACACTGGCAAAAGACAAATTATCAAATATTTATTTTCCAATCAATTTCCAAAAAAATCTTAAGGGGATTCCTTGAACTTTTATTGTAAAGCAGCATGAGGAAGAGATCAGTGAAAGCTCTTTCCAGTCCAGTCTAGTTTCTGCCTCTGTACACACCAGCACCAAAATGCAAAATGTAAAATATGAACATAGAAACGGTGTAAGCATTCAATTGAAGACCAGGCAGAGATACCACTGAAGGTTATACACACATACATACAACACAAAATAGAAATAATGGTTTCAGTAGACATCAATAGGAGAATGCCCCCTCTTATCACATTGCTAGCATGTTTAATAAATGTAGCATCTCAAAGCAATTTAGTTGAGCCAAGATATTATGCTGGAGGGACTCATGAAAGCTAGTGCATGACCAGTGATACATGCTTTGCTCCAATGCTTTTAAACTTATCGATCTAAACTGTTTTCTCAAATTGTTATGGTGAAAGGATGAAACAGCACTAGGGAATCCTGGGTTTAAGTTATGCACAAATGCAAAATATATCTTTCCCACAATATGCTGCAAAAAACTGTCTCTGTAAATCAATCCCGACATCCCTTACCTTGAAGCAGTCATCTTTTAAACTCTGGTTTTGATAATAATGCTTATTCTAAACAAATATCATCTCAAATGCTTGACTCCACATGTGACGCAATATTTTACTGCCGGAACCCGATTTTTTTAAACCGCCATTAATAAGAGGTTTTCTAATGGGCAGCAAGACTGATCTCCAGCACAGCGTTCGAAACCTCACAAGCTAGGGCCTGTTCTCAGCTACAAAATTCCTACCCATAGAGATCACATTAGGTTGAGTTGCATTATATGTATAACATTTGTCAAGTCAGTGTACCACACACACAAGCATTCATATTACAGTAATGCATCTTTTAAAAAAGAAAGCAAACTTGGGATGAATATACACATAAATCTCAAAACGAAGAATTGCTTAGAGAGTGGTAGTCAAGGGGCAAAAGTCTGAGTTAGTTACAAAAGACCTTCCATTTCTTTCATAAAAGACTCGTATATGTCATCCTTTGTTTGGATTGAGACAGCAGGTGCGGCTTTTGGTATTGGCTTTATCAGGGTAACAGTCTCTTCCTCTCCTTTCTTCATTGGTGTCTGATTCTTATTTTCACGCTTGACCCGCAAGGCCGTGGGTACAAAGCGGGTGATCTCTGCCTTTGGATTGGTGATTTGGGGCTTCGCGCTGATGGTGGCGATGGCTTTCTTCTCGATGGTGGTCACATTGTCATCCATTTTCGGACGCTGGATGAGACTTGGAGGAGCACTTAGGACTCCAGGGTTCGGTACTGGGCCTGGAGGGAACAGTCCTGGCGGTGCAGGCCCAAGTGGAGGAGCTAACGGTGGGCGTATCATACCTGGCCGAGGAGGCGGGATACCTTGAAAAGGAAAAAAATGTAGACATCTTTGAAAAATGAGTCATTACTTTTTCTCATGTGAACTTTTAGCATACTGTACAAAAGGTACATGCAAACTGTGGTTTCATTTTAAAGAATGTAAATGACAAACTGTGTAACTCCAAAAAAAATCAAGTTGACTGCAAAATAATTAGAAACTTCTTTTTATTTTACAGCCTGTCCATGGCTCATTTAATACTTTAAATGCCAATTTCAGCTTACTGTAACCTGTTTATTAGAGGCAGGACATTATTTTCAATGTGCATTAGAGAAAATACAGCACGTCCTAAGAAGCAGATTGTATTTAATAGCATTCAGGCTTACAAAAAATAAAAATAAAGGTTTGAAAATCCTTCTAAAGGTAGATCATGTTGAATAGTGAAACCAGCTGAATGGTATAAAGGTGCCTGCTCTCTATCCCATGGGTTCAATAACAAACCTTTCTCAATACGTATCATTGATATAGTCACACTAGTTTTGGAATTATAAACAAGTCTACTTGAATAGTTACTTTTCACACTGATCGTCATAGATGGCACATAAAAACTGTCTTCCAAGAGATCAATGTTTTCATTTTCTTGCCAGCTTTATAATACTCAAGACAAGCAGAATTTTCAGTCAATTAATAGTTTACTAAATATAGGAAAATAAATTTCCTGAAAATCAAAAAAGTAATTGCAGATGCCATAAATCCAAAACCAGGCGCAAAACATTAGAAACGCTCAGAGCATGTGCGGAAGGAGAACAAAGTTAAAGTTTCAGGACAAAGAACTTTCATCAGTTAAATTAAAGAAAGCAAGTTAGTTATTAGTTGCAGAGCGCAGAAAGGGTAGATTGGACAAAGAAAGTATCTCTGATTGGGAAAGGCTAGAGTTCGGGTGGTTAAACTATGGTTGAAAGGATAATAAAGGGGAAAAAACAGACAAATAAGAGCTTGCATTCAATTTACAGTCGTCTCAGTTAAAGTTATCAACAGTTTCACTGTGTTATGCAATAGACAATAGGTGCAGGAGTAGGCCATTCGGCCCTTCGAGCCAGCACCACCATTCAATGTGATCATAGCTGATCATCCCCAATCAGTACCCCGTTCCTGCCTTCTCCCCATATCCCCAGACTCCGCTATTTTTAAGAGCCCTATCTAGCTCTCTCTTGAAAGCATCCAGAGAACCTGCCTCCACTGCCCTCTGAGGCAGATAATTCCACAGACTCACCACTCTCTGTGAGAAAAAGTGTTTCCTCGTCTCCGTTCTAAATGGCTTACTCGTTGTTAAGTGGGACATATGCAGTAGGCTCACAGACCCACCAACAGGTCAATACTATAAGTTTATAAACATACAAAAACAGACAAGACCAGTGTATTCCAACTTACCTGGGGGTGCAGGTGGTGGCAACCTGGGAGGGGGCCCCCGTGGTGGTGGGCCTGGGGGAAGGCCGGGTGGGGGTCCCGGTGGTGGACCAGGAGGTCGTCCAGGAGGTGGTCCGGGAGGAAGCAGCCGTGGAAGCGGTCCTCTGATTCCGGGTAACCCTGGCGGCCGTATGAATGGAGGTGCCCCTGTGGTAAAATGCACACATTACAGGTTAGACTAAATAAATCCTGCAGAGACACAAAAAGCTGGAGTAACTCAGCGGGTCAGGCCACCTCTCTGGAGAAAAGGGATAGGTGACATTTTGGGTCAAGACCCTTCTTCAGACTCAATAAATCCTGGAATGGTATTCACAATTTAGAACATAGCTGATCAAGTGGGTCATTTTCATGGCTGTAAACTATGGAGTCTGGCAGGCATAGGAGCTGGGATCCAACAGTTCACAATCTTTATCAATTACTTAGCAGACAGTACCAATTGCAATATAGCCATTTATTGATGCTACAAAGATGGGCGACAGTCGGTCATGAGAAAAGTGCAGAGAAGCTTCAGGGAAATTTCTTTTCTGGTTAAATTAATGGGTAAGGACATGGCAAATGCAACAAAAAAAGTGAAGTCAATCACTTCACAAGAGAAAAGGTAGCAAATATTTTAAATAGAAAAACAGAAAGGTTTAAAGTGAACTGGTACATAAATCACTGAGGTAGCTGACGGATACAGTAAGCAATTTGGAAAGCATCAATATGTTGGCCTTTATTGAAAGAGCATTAAAGTACCAAGTAGAGACGCCTTGCGATAATAGAGGCCCCTGGTGAGAATTTGTTTAGAATGTTGTCAATAGGCCTGGTCTTACAATATACGGAGCTGCAACGGAGATAGTGAACCATAAGGTTCACTGGAATAGTGTGTTTGTCAAATAGGAGACAGTGACAGTTTAGATTCAGGGATTACATTTCTCCAGTCTTGGAATTCTCTATCCAAGAGGATTACTGAGGCTTTGTAGCAGAGTATATCCAAGACTGAAATCAAGAGATTTTCAGATATTAAGGCAATCAATGGATAATCAGGTTTGTACAGGAAGGAAATATGGAGGTAAAATATTAGCCTTAATCTTATTGAATGGAAATGTTAAATGGGCCGTGGCCTATTATTGTTTTACTTATTACTGCTCTTACAACTAATCAAAATGCTTAATCTCCTGATTACAAGTGTCATCATTTTCCATAAAGATCCCACCTTGCTTTTAAAAATTTCCGATCTACAATTCTAATATAAGAAAAATTTCAGGAGTCCAAGTTTAAATATCATTTAAAAAATGCGATGGAACAACCTGTGAATTGGTCAATTACAGAGCAAGCACAGGAATCAAACATTTAATAAGGACGGGAGATTTACTTCTAAAGACAATCTTTGGGCAAGCTGATCAAGGAGAGGATTATCACTAATAAGGAATTGAATGCTATTTTACACACACAATGGAAGCAATAAGCAGACAAAATGCTGGAGAAACTCAGTGGCTCAGGCAGCGTCTCTAGAGAAAAGGTGTAGGTGCCATTTTGGGTCAGAACCCTTCTTCAGACGTTTCCATGTTCCGACCTGAAACATCACCTACTCCTTTTCTCCAGAGATGCTGCCTGTCCCACAGTTACTCCAGCATTTTGTGGCTATCTTCAGTGTAAACAACATCTGCAGATCCTTCCTACACATTTTAGAAGCAATAAGCACTTGGAAATTTGGCATAGACGTAGAGCACAGTTTCTCTTCATTGCCAATAATGTGCCTTAGTCTGACACATGTATCCAATTAAAGCAACATTTAAAAAATACTAAATTTGCTGCTTGCTTCAACTCGCTCCATTCAATTATTTTAATTTTATTTCCCCAAGTGATAGTGTCCACACGCTAAAACAATTTTCCTTCTCTCAGCTGAGTTGGAACCATAAATGAGCTGGTTCAGACACTATTGCCCTTCAGCTATTTAAGGCTTAGAAATCTATAAAAATGGCCTAGGTGCACATAGCAAGGACCTTGCATCAAAGAACCACTCTTCCTTCACAAATTATTTCATTCACAATGTGAAGATGCTAGAAATTGCTACTCATAAGCATTAGTTAAAAATGTATTAATTTACTACACTGACCGCATCACTAGCTCTCATAAAAGTCAATTGTCTTCAGACTAGATTCGATTCTGCAACACTTCAAAAGAAAACCTAGTCAGTTTAAACGTTTACTTCCAAGTTCTTCACCCTGCTTCAACTGCGTACACTTTAATTGATCGTGTCAGACAGAGCAACATCTCCTGGCAAGGCAGACGGTGCAAGCTCACAGCTCGATGCTCATTTCAATGTGTTTACAGCAGCAGGACAAGCCAATGTTCAGTTTCCATCTTTAATGATTTTATTGCCAGTCACATTAGGATGCATCACAGCTTGGTTTGGGAATAGCTCCATCCCGGACCGCAAGAAATTGCAGCGAATTGTGGACGCAGCCCAGACCATTCCTTGACCTCACTATCTCCATCGCAGGTGATAGACCTGTTCAATGCGTACCAGGGCCCCATCCCCGACCTCTACCTCCGCTACATCGATGATTGTTTTGGTGCCACATCCTGCACCCACACACAACTGACTGACTTCATCCGCTTCACCACCAACTTCCATCCGGCACTCAAATACACCTGGACCATTTCCGACACTTCCCTACCATTCCTTGACCTCACTATCTCCATCGCAGGTGATAGACTCCTTACCGACATCCACTACAAACCTACCGACTCCCATGGCTATCTGGACTACACTTCTTCCCACCCTGCTTCCTGTAAGGACTCCATCCCCCACTCCCAATTCCTCCGTCTACGCCGCATCTGCTCCCAGGATGAGGCGTTCCACACCAGGGCATCTGAAATGTCCTCATTCTTCAGGGAACGGGGGTTCCCCTCCTCCACCATAGATGAGGCTTGCACCAGGGTCTCTGCCATACCCCGCAACACTGCTCTCTCTCCCCATCCCCCCACTCACAACAAAGGCAGAGTCCCCCTAGTCCTCACCTTTCACCCCACCAGCCGTCACATACAAGTGATCCTCCGTCAGTTCCGCCACCTCCAACGTGACCCCACCACTCGCCACATCTTCCCATCTCCCCCTATGTCTGCCTTCCGCAAAGACCGCTCCCTCCGTAACTCCCTTGTCAATTCTTCCCTTCCCTCCCATACCACCCCCTCCCCTGGTACTTTCCCTTGCAACCGCAAGAGATGCAACACTTGTCCCTTCACTTCCCCCCTCCACTCCATTCCAGGACCCAAGCAGTCGTTCCAGGTGCGACAGAGGTTCACCTGCATCTCCTCCAACCTCATCTATTGCATTCGCTGCTCTAGATGCCAGCTGATCTACATCGGTGAGACCAAGCGGAGGCTTGGCGATCGTTTCGCCGAACACCTCCGGTCGGTCCGCAATAACCAACCTGAACTCCCGGTGGCTCAGCACTTCAACTCCCCCTCCCATTCCGTATCTGACCTCTCTGTCCTGGGTCTCCTCCATGGCCACAGCGAGCATCACCGTAAATTGGAGGAAATGCACCTCATATTCCGCTTGGGCAGTCTACATCCTGGTGGCCTGAACGTTGAATTCTCCCAATTCTGCTAGCCCTGGCTGTCCCCTCCCCTTCATCAGCCATCTGGTTGTCTCCGCCCCTCCCCCAGCCCTCGGGCTCCTCCTCCTCCTTTTCCTTTTTTCCTTTCTTCTCCCCACCCCCTATCAGTTTGAAGATGGGTTTCGGCCCGAAACGTTACCTATTTCCTTCGCTCCATAGATGCTGCTGCACCCGCTGCGTTTCTCCAGCATTTTTGTGTACCTCCCTTCTATTAACTCCATTTATACTTCATGATGCCTCGGCAAGGCCAGCAGCATAATCATGGACGAGTCATACCCTAGTCATTCCCTCTTCTCTCCTCTTCCATCAGGTAAAAGGTATAGAAGTGTGAAAACGGACACCTCCAGATTCAGTGACAGTTACTTGCCACCTGTTATCAGGCAACCGAATCATCCTACCACAACCAGAGAGTAGCGCTGAACTACTATCTACCTCTGATGTCCCTCGGACTACCCTTGATCGGACTTTGCTGGCTTTACCTTGCACTAAACGTAATTCCCTTATCATGTATCCCTACACTGTAAATGACTCGATTGTAATGATGTATTGTCTTTCTGCTGACTGGTTAGCACTCAACAAAAGCTTTTTACTGTACACGTGACAATAAACTAAACTGAAACATCATTCAGAGCTGGTTCACCACTTCAGTCCGGTTTCTCACCTGGGGGTGGTCCTGGCGGCAGGCCAGAAGGTGGCCCTGGGGGTCTCAGGGGAGGAGCAGGTGGAGGTCCAAGGGGAGGAGGCCCAGGCATTGGTGGAGCTTGCATTGGTGCTCTAGGAGGCATCTGCGGCGGCGGTGGCATCTGCGGCCCTTCTGGCTGGGTTTCCTCCAGCGGTCGTTTGTCACGACTCTGTTCCTCTGTATCCATCTTCTCCTCTTCAGGGCCCCTTTCACCATTGGGCTCTTCCTCCTCGTCCTCGTCATCCTCTGGAAAATCTTGCCCTGTTAGAAAGCAAATACTGTATTGTAATTTCACCGTTCTGCAGACACCTCTACAAAGGCACTGAAGAAACCGAAAATACAAGCGTTGTAAACCTTAAAACTAGATTGAATAACAGACTCCTCTTTAAGTCACTAGTAATGATATGCTTGCCCAGAAAACTTTCATTACCAAAGAACATCAGTTGTGAGTGACAAACCCAAATCCAACATACAAGTCAGTAAACTTTATTTTTAAAATATGTCAAATTATTACCAACTCAGCATCGCCAGCAAGCTGCTAGACAATAACATGGGAATAAGAACTAACATGCCGCGAGATCCTTCTGCCTGCTTCGCCATTCAATATGATCATGGGTAATTTATCATCAGGTCCACTTTCCCACACCATATCCCTCTGGAACAAAATGTTATCTCATGGATATGCTGAAAGAATGAGACATTCCCCATCCACCATATGAATAACCTTCCCATCGCAGGTCCAAATATTTGACACATTATTCTAAAACTCCTTATCCATGGTCTCAGCATCTGTATACGGCACCCTGGCATTTTTCTCTTTGCACTTTCCGTTGTATGTGTATGGCTTGATTGTACTCATGGATAGTATGATTTGATTTAACTGGACAGAAAACAAACACCAGGTACACCTGACTATAATAAACCAATACCAAAAGGGACAATTGTAAAGTTAATTTAACAACTACCCAGATTGCTTGCATGAGCTACTTGCACAGTACCATCTGCTTTCTCCTAATGTGAAGCAACATGCCCGTGAATCACCACTCTCTCCAGTGAAAGGCATCATTACTCACCTGCCATTCGAAGCATCATGGCCTGCAGGGGAGTCAGCTCCTTCAGATTCTTAATTTTCTTCTTGTGTTTGTCCAGCACATCTGCAAACCGTACAATGCGTCCTGTGGAAAAACAATACACGTTCCATAAACATTTTTCAATATTCTGGTAAATAGCAATCTAAGATGAGGGGCAGAATAGTCAAGCCATAAGGAAATGCCACCAATTCTTGCTGCCTTTAAAATGCCTTACAAATTTGGGCTTTAGCCGGCAAGTTCCATTGCAAGTCATACCAACACATGCAATAATGTCATTCCAATGCATGTCATGCTTGTAGAGTAGCTCCAGTCTCTGCCTCAATTAGAAAGAGTGCCCAAGTCATGTTCACAAAAGTCTTTGTTGAACATGCATTCATCAACAAATTGGAAACAAAATTGACAGTATGGTGCGGCCGTAAAATGGGGTCAACATTTGTTCCTATGAAGCACTGGATCATATGATCATCCCACAAATTGACCATGTATAAGATGTAACCCTCCATTGCAGTGACAACCCAAATAATGCAGTGCATACCTGGTTTATCATCATCCAGCCTGTCATCATCTTCATCTCGATGCCGAAAATCATCATCACTGTCTTTATCTTTTGAGTCGTCGCTGTCTTCATCCTGATCATCTCGATCTCCATCTAGATCCTGCTCCATGTCATCATTGTAGTCGTCATCCCCACTGTCTTCCTCTTCCTCGTCCTCTTGCATATCCTGAATCTCTAAAAGGCAAAGAACCGGTTGGGATAATGTATATAGGATCCACAGTGGCTCCACAGTTAGCCCATCCGCCAAGAGCAGCACAAGAAAACAGACTCTAAGCAGGTTAATCAGCTTCTGTAAACAGGTGTCTTACCAATTTCAGGATCATAGACGTTATCTTCATCTTTACCCATCATAGGTATACCTGGAGGAGGGCCCATCCTTCTGCCATAAAGCGCTAACACCTGAGGCGGTGGAGGACCCGGGGGAGGTCCAGGTGGCTTCTTACCAGGTGGCAGTCGTGGAACCCCATAGGAAGGAAGGGGCACGAGTGTGACAGGTTTGGAGGCTGGTCTGCAGAACAGAAAAACAACATTATGATGTTTTACCCTGTCCCACAAAGACCCACTAAAAAAAATAAGGCACTTCACATTGCCCCAATATCAAGTCAAGAGTGTTTTATTGTCATAAGTCCCAGATAGAGCAATGAAATTCTTAGTTGCTACAGCACAACAGAATATGTAAAAGAGTATGATATGCTAAATGAGAAAAGAAAAGTTCAGTGAGTATATATATATATATATATATATACACATACTCACAATATATTTATATATACATCCACATACTCAAAAAAACAACTAAATAGTGCAATAATAATAATAGTCTATTGTAGTTCAGGGCTTTAATGAGGTTGCAATGTTTAATAGCCTGATGACTATAGGGAAGAATAGGAACCTTTCATATCATTACTGCTCACCCGTAAGCTGATGTTTTCTTCAATATGGAAGGTGGCTGAGCTCCAGGGAGGGGTATGTCCTGAATCATGATGTTTGATGGTGCATGAGGCATATCTGGCAGCGGAATACTCTCCACCTCCACGTGTTGGGCATTCTGTTCAAACAAGCAAACATTCTTACTCTTGGTTCCTTTGTGCAATGTTTTTTTTAAACTATGCTCACAATC
Organism: Malacoraja senta; assembly: GCA_038087875.1. NCBI lineage: Eukaryota > Metazoa > Chordata > Chondrichthyes > Rajiformes > Rajidae > Malacoraja > Malacoraja senta. The sequence goes on along the minus strand of CM075996.1, from coordinate 6,229,528 downwards.
CGACAACACTTTCAATGACCTTTGATTTACATTATTTCAACCATGTTTCGTTGCTTTAGATGTCCTAAAGTAACATAATTCCCCAAAGGTGAAGCTGACAGAACAATACCAACAACTGCACTGGATTATAAATGCCCAACAGCAGCAGAGATCAGTTTGGATGGACCCCCAAATGATTACCAATTAGGTTTGGTTTTTTTTGCTACCAGACTTAAAAACTCTACTTGCACCAGAGGAAAGTAATACTAACAGGGAACAAGGTATTCACTTTAAATACACAGCTTCAAGGTCAAACGATCCCTTGTCAGTTCCAAAGGACATGCGAGATATTTTAACATTACTTGAAATCCTCTAAAAGACATCTTTTGCTCACCATCAATAAACATACCCATTTTGTCATTTTCTACTGGGCTCAGAGTTTTATCTTATTCCTCCCTTGACCTCAAACTTCTTTGATCAGATCCAGTCTACAGACTTCAATGAGCTACACTCGCCCCACTGGTTTCAGTACAGATCCATATGTAGAAAACTACCTTTAAATATCTCTTCAAAATGAAAGACTTTGCCAAAGCAACATCTGGTAATAATTGCAATAGTGAGCCTCATTACAGGAGTGGTATCCTTTCATTAATAAAGTTGTGCACAACATCTTTGGAATTCTCCTCTCCATTTTGAGACATTAGTGTTCATTGCAGAAGACAATAGCTAACCAGCACCATCAAGAGGAAGGTCGATAGGGGAATGTGCAACATGAAAGCAACGTCTCTTGATATTGATTGAAGTTATCCATTGCCGTCTTCACTTTATATTTTATCCATTATTCATGGATGTGAATTAAAGAGAACAGTAAAAACAGCAAACTCAGAACCATTTACGTTAGAGGGACTAGGCTTCAAGCATGTGGTTGGTGCACCCTGCAAACTGCAAAATGATAAAGCCAGTAAAACAATGGTCAAGTGTACCAACATGTTGACTGTACCAAATGGGATAACCCCATCTGGGGTTATATGTTTTCAGTCAAAGTTTAATACAATGTACAACATTGAATTTTTAAATAATGGAAAATTATACCAATTGGAATTGCATACAGAGGCAGCACTCATTTTTTTTCTTAAAGCAGACGAGTTGCTCTCTGAGTGTCATCAATATTGCCAGATTAGTGGAGCACAGTTAAATGCAGAACAAATTGTTCCTTTCCCTGCTTAAGCAATATGCCCCAACTGTAAAAGAGAGATGCCATTGCAGCAGAGTGACATTCAGCTCTTTGATCTCTGAAAGCAATATTGCTAATATGGAAAAAACATTGGAGGTTATTTTGTGATTGATTTCCAAAACCACTAAAAATTAAATCATGTTGAACAAAACATACATTCTACACCAGCTCAAGAGAGATATAGGCCAAAGCAGAAATACATAAAATTAATGTGTGTTTCCAATAAAGGAAACATGGGAATGACAAGCAAAGTATACTTTCACCTCAAACCCACATAATTAACAACTATCACCATTTTATGATAAGGGCCGTCCATGGAGATGAATAACAGGAACATACTGGTTAACAAAGTGACAGAAAACATTTCTATGACACACAGACAATGGTTTCAACTCATCCCTCACCTTGACAGCGTCAAAGAACTGGCAGAGTTGCGATCGTTTCTGTTCATATTCGGTCTCGAGCTTCCGCAGCTCCTTATAAAAATCTGTATTTTCCTTCTCATACAGACGCAGGATACGCTCAAACGTCTCGCGCAGCTTTTTCCGCTTATCTTTCAACACTTTCTCATTAAGCTGGGGCTGTTGAACAGGATTGAACTCTGCATGATATTTGGGGGAAAAAGAAAGTCAGCTCAAATCAGCCTGCAGAACCAGTGCCTTTACAGTATACTGACAGCACCGAGCACCAAAGCTGCACATTAAATATCATCAAAACTCTGCTCCAAACACTCAAAAACATGCCGAACCCCCGACCCAACAACGTGATGGAGTCTGGTGGTGTCCTGAGCACGAACTGGAGTAGAGTTAATCTGATATATGCTGATCAGAATTCTAAGTCTACTGATCCTTCCAAGGACAAGTTGATTGGAGTTATTTTATAATTCTTGCACGGAATAATCTTTTAATTATTATTTACCCATTTCATCCAGTTTCTCCATGTCTTTGATTATCTGTTTTGGGTCCTTCATCTTGAGTACAGCTGCCCGCACCATCATTCGCTGCTTCTTGTTCTGTTGGGTACAAAGCACATGTTACGCAGCAATTTACTCCCACTCAAATTCAAAACCAGTATGATTTTTAGATAGTTTAAAAAAACATTTCCGCCACCTTTATTGAAGTAACACAATGTGAAGTCACACGATCAAAAATCATGTGTTTATTGGGCAACTGACAATCAGTTAATTGGGTGAAAAGACAACGTGCTGGAGTAAATCACTGGGTCAGGCAGCATTTCAGGAGAACATGGATAGGTGACGTTTCAGGTGAGGACCCTTCTTCAGACTGTCTATTGGGGATGGAAGAAAGGAGGGGCAAGACAAAATCCTGGCAGGTAATAGGTTGATACAGATGAGGGCAACATCTGTAGGCAGATAGTTGGACAAAGGCCAGAGATGAAAAGACAGTAGGTGTTAGACAAAAGGATTGAAGAGATGCTAATTGTGAAGCGAGAGGAAGGAAGACAGGTGGAAGGAGAGGGGGAGGGGTGAAATTGTTACGAGTTTAGGTGGGGCACGGGGAAGAGGGGATAGAAGGGGAAGGGTGTGGGGCATTGATAGTTGATACTACAACACTTTGCAACTTTATTCGTAAACCAGCATCTATAGTTCCTTGTTTTTAGTTCAGCAGGTGGTCGTTTTTTTAAAGCAATAATCTTGATCCTATTTGCGATATTTCTGCCTGATACTGGTTCATTGGACTTTTATCTCTTTCAACTCTATTGTTACCAAAAAGCAAATTAGGAAAAAAAAAACTTTCCCCCACACCACTTCCAAAACCAAGAACACTGAACTTAACTGCTACCCAGCTCAAACCAGCAAAAAAAACTGCAAGGGATTAATCTTGGGACTTTCTCCCAGAAATGGCTCAGATTTCCAACATATTGTTCATAAATCCATTGAGCCATATATAAAGACAAAGGTTGAGAAAGCAAAAGATTTAGAAAAGAAGCTGAAGAAAAGTTTATATACAGTTTACAATCCGGCTGGTCATTAAAGCATTCAAGACTTCATTGATCAAAGTGAAAGATGTTGAAGAGCTATGTCAACAGGGTGAGAAAATAAGAACAGTTCATTTGGAGGGAATATCCATGAAAGGTGTGGTGACCTAATTGATCTATGGTTTTATGCAGTTTGATACAATGTAATAATCTTGTATGTCCAAAAATATTATGGCATATAAAATCAAGCAAGAGTTTGCACTAAATACATCCAAAAAATAAATCTTAAGCACTGCAACACCACATCAACACAGTTGCCTCACCTTTTTCAATTCCCGTTTCCTGGCCTCTTTTCCTGTTTAAAAGAAACATTGTGAATCAGTTTGGAACAGAAAAGATGAATGGAAAATAAAGAATAATCTTCTACTGATATTTTCCATAGCAAATTCAATAGAACCTTTCACAACTGTATGGCGTCCAACAGGCTCTAAAATCAATTACCTGTACAACTTTTTGAAGTACAAAGCTTTTACTGTAATGTATTCAATGTTTCTGCAGAGTAAACTTCCAAAAATGATAACGTGATAATGGATACACCATTAAATCAACTGGAAGTCAAGCAGATATGCAGATGAAATATCTGACTACTGATCAGGTCCACTTCTTTCATCAATGCACCTGACCTTCCAGTATTTTGGGGTTTTATTTTATGTTTCTTTCTTTTTTTCTCATTTCTTAAGTGATCTTGTTTGAGGAATAAATAATCGTCAGACCACTAGAAAACAATTGTGTGATCTTCAAGTAATACCAACAGACCTTTTGCAGATGCAGAAAATTTGCCAAATAAAAATAATGAACAGTGTTGTGGAAAGAGAAATAGAACTAATGTTTCAGATCCAAGACCTTTGTCACAGCTGGAAAGAAACGAGTCAGTTTTCAGGAACGGAGGTTGTATGGGAGGGATGGTAGAGGAAAGGGAATGCCTTCAATCGATTGAGATCAAATGAGCTAATATGGGGGATAGAATCACATGCGTTTTTGTCTGTTTTATGTGTGTTATCTGTGTCTCTGTGGTGGATGTGCTTGAGAGGTGTATGAGGACCAAGGTGCAGGTCATCCTCAACAACTCCGGGCACCCCCTCCATGAAACTCTGGAGGGTCAGAGGAGCACACGGAACAACAACCGGCTCCTCTCCCTGCGCTGTAGAACAGAGGAGATCCTTCACCCCTGCAGTCATTAGATTTTATAATACTGACCGTTAAGCTGTATGGGGATGCTTTGCACTTTTAACAGTTATTTATTGGGTTCTTTTTAAGTATTTATTGCTTTTATGTATTGTCCGTATTTTATGTATTGTCTGCTTTACGTTCTGATTGTGTTGGCTACTGGGCATCTGAATTTCCCTGAGGGGATTAATAAAGTATTTATCTATCTATCTATCTATCTATCTAATAACAGGGCTGTTGGACAAGCCGGGTTACGCGAATACAGGGGGGGGGAAAGAACCCCAATCGCGTGAATAACTGGTAGAATAGGTCAGTTCTGATAGTCAGAATGAAACTGCAAGGTAAATTTGAGAATTCAATATTATTCAAAAGGATCCAACTTGCCAAGATGGAAGACGAGGTTCTGTTAATCAAGCTAATATTACGTTTCAATATAACAGTACAAGAGGCCGAAGTGAGAGATCAGAATTGGATGAAGGATTGAAGCAGGAGGAAACTCGAAGCTCAGAGTTTCCCGTACAGGATGCAGGTACTTGGCAGAGCAATGTTCTACGTTTGGTTTCTTCAGTATAGAACACAAATTGTGAACACCAAATGCAGTACATTCGACTGGAAAAAGTGCAAACTACTTCGCAAAGAAAGCCTGCTTGAGTCCTTGGAAAATGGGAATGGAAGAGGTGAAAGGACAGGTTTGCATCTCCTGCAGTTGCAGGGGAAAGTGCCAGAGGACAGAGAATGACTGGCTGGGACGCAAGAGCAAATGCCAGAGTCGCAAAGGGAACAATCTCTTCAAAATATTGAAAGAGTAGGAACATTTATATCTGATGGGTCAGGGGGAAATTTGTAAGATGTCTTTCATTTAGTCCAAGATCCTATCCAACAGCTAACATCTACAATAGCACAACATTCCCTCAGCACTATCCCCACGAGAGCATGGTGCTACCCTCCCACTGCACTGTTACCTCTTGCACTGTTACTGTGGGGCCCAATGCTAGCTTGGCAAATGGCACCTAATCTTCCAACCAGGAAAGTTAGATCCAACTGGGTGTAATATTGAATTCTCGAACTTTCTGGTGTCAGCCTGAATTATGTCCAACCTCAAGACCCCAGGTGAACCTATGATCTTTGAACTATTGAATCGGAGCAGAAAGCTCCCCGCTGTGCCCTATGCTTTAAATATACGTTCAGCAAAAAGTGCTGAACACTGCCCAGTTGATCACAGGTTCTGACTTCCCCAGGGAATTGAAGGGATTTACAGGAGTCTCTGCCTCAGCCAGCATCATTAGAGACCCACACTACCCTGGCCACACACTCATTTCACCCTTGCCACAGGGAAGGTACAGGTGCCTGAACGCTGTAACTTCCAGGTTCAGGTACAGCTTCTTCCCTATTGCCAAACTGCTATTAAACACTGCAACCTCCAAATAAATTCTGAACTACACAGACTAGGGACATTGGTTTTGTCTTTTTGCACTTTTTAAATGTTTTTTTTTAATGTGTGTGTGTGTATATATGTACACACACTGAACTTTTTTCTCATTTATTATAGTGTTTACAGTGTACTATGTTTACATATTTTGTTGTGCTGCTTCCAGTAAGAATTTCATTGTTCTATCTGGGACATATGGCAATAAAACACTCTCGACTCTTGAACATAATTGGGGAGATTGGTGCACTGGTATAAGGCTGCAGATGCTAAAGTGTAGAATCAAACGTGGTTCAATTTTAGATAAGACCAAGCCTTTTTTAATTCAGAGTTTGACATTTTACTCTCATTTCAGCTGGCCCGGACGGTTTTTATTTGCGATGTGCAAGCCCTGGCCCCGAGCCCCGAGCCCCGAGCCGAGGCCTAGTCTCCCCTCTCCGCGCTCCCACAACTCACGGGCCTGGTCCGTGGGGTTCATGAACTTCCCACTCTTGGTGGAACTGGTCGATCTGCGACCCATCTTTGCAGCGCTCTTCCTCTCCCTCCTCCCTCCGCCGCTGAAATCAAAGTGAACGCGGTCCAACAGCTCCCCGCGGCGTTAGACACTCCGCCTGGCCGCCATCTTCAGCCTAGCAACCACCTTTAACCCAGCCGCCTGCTCTTTCTGTTTCCGCTTCCGGATGGTCTTCCTCAAGACTTCAACAAGACATAGAACATTTCTTCTACATTTAAAAATCTCCTCCCACTGAGAGCCATTGTTAATGTAGAGGAGAGCCCATGCAGGAAAAATAAGATAAGGAAGGGTGGATCCTGTCAGACTTTTAAAGTCATCTTGCAGAACTTTCAAGCTAGCAGTACCTTTTTTTTTTTACACAAAAGAGTGTAAGTATATTGTCAAGCTGGAGAGGGTATGAGGATGAGGGTAGATTTACGAGGATGTTGCCAGGACTAGAGGGTTCAGGGAAGATTTACGAGGATGTTACTAGGACTAAAGGGTCTGAGCAATGTTACAAAAGGGTCTGAGCAATGTTACAAAATTTTGAGATTTTACAAATCATGTCTGCAATTTATCCCATCAGATAAAGCATAAAAAGAAGTTTAATTTGACACCTAATTCACTTTCATATCTTCAGTATTAAAAAAGTGATGGCCATTTTCATACTCTGAAATTAGCATCTTGTTCCCTATTGCTTTTCCATTGACTTAACTCAAAAGCTGTGATCGAGGACAGTCAAAAGCCCATAACTTTCTTAAAAATTAAGAGAACTGAATGGAATTTTCAGTTATTATAGATTGAAGCATTCTGAAACTTATATGAAACAATCTTACTTGGATGACTTGAAATTAAAGCATATAATTAGTTAGTTACCTAATTGTAGCTAATTACAAAATTCAATTACTAGATCTAAACATCTACCAATTTCTGTATGCCAAAGTTGAGGCAGGTACTATCATAACTTTTAAAAAACATTTAGACATGTACATGGATAGGATAGGTTAGGTTTAGAGGGATATGAGCCAAACGCAGGCAGGTGGGACTAGTGTAGATGGACCGAAGGGCCTGTTTCCACGCTGTATGACTCTATGACACCATGACTTTACTTAGCTGGTGCTAAGGCAAGCCTTACCTATCACACCCCTCCCGCAAACTTATGAGTATGGACTCCACTCCACGGCTGCGGCTGCATTGGAAATGAGAACATTGCATGTCTCGTTCTAAAATGTGCTTTTAACAGAAAGATGAAAGAAAGAATTTGTCTGCAGCCTCACCAACTTCTCTTATGACTCCTCTCACTTTCTTCATGTTAAAGATATAGCCAATGGCAATCACATGGGTTCCGATAATCTCCCCTCCACAGCCTACAAACGGATTGGTTCCCAGACTTGCACTGTCCACTTCTATCTCCTTCCCAAAATCCACAAACAGGATTCCCCTGGCTGACCCATTGTTTCCGCCTGCTCCTGCCCCACATAACTAATCTCCAAATACCTCAACTCCATCCTTTCCCCCCTTTGTCCAGTCCCTTCCAACCTACATCCAAGAGACTCATCACACACCCTTGAACTCTTCAATAACTTTCAATTCCTATCCCCCCACTGCCTCATCTTTACTATGGACATCCAGTCCCTTTACACCTAAATTCCCAACCAAGCCATCCAGTCTGAAGAAGAGCCTCGACCCGAAACATCACTCATTCCTTCTCTCCAGAGATGCTGCCTGCATTTTGCGTCTATCTTCAAGCACTCTGGTTCTCCTTTGAATATGTATCCTATCAGTTTCCCTCTACTAACACTCTCCTCCATCTGCCAGAACTTGTCCTCAACCTGAACAGCTCATTTGACTTTCACCTTCTTCAAGTTAAGGGTGTAGCCATTGGTACTCGCATGGGGCCCAGCTCCACCTGCCTTTTTGTTGGTTTCGTCTTTAGTGGTGACTTCATTAGTGACATTATTGGTGGAGGATTCAATGATGGTAATGCCAAAGATAGACGGTTGGACACTCTTGTGTTGAAGATGGTCATTGCTAGGCATAATTATGACATGAATACCACTTATCATCTAAGTCACGACTGTTTACATGGACGTCCAGAGGTATTTGATAAAATCTATTATAACAGATGCTGAAGTCAAAGCTTATAGAATTCAAGTCAATTTATTGACCGTACCAGGTCATTGAATGAGGAATTGGAGACAGAAAAATATAGTTAAGGAGCTATACTCAAATGGATTGGAATTAGCTGTAGGATAGGAAAGCTTTAGAGGGATATGGGCCAAATGAGGGCAGGTGGGACTAGTGTAGATGGGATATCTAAAGGGCCTGTCCCACTTTCACGACCTAATTCACGACCTCTGCCAAGTTTGCCCTTGACTCATACTCGCAGCATGGTCGTCACGAGGTTGTAGGTAGGTTGTAGCAGGTCGTGATGCTAGTCGTAGGCACTCGTGGCATCAAGTAGGTCAGGGCGTTTTTCCAGAATGATGAAAAATGTCCATGAGTAAAAAAGGTCGTGAATTAGGTCGTGAAAGTGGGACAGGCCCTTTAGTCGGCATGAGCAAGTTGGGCTGAAGGATATATTCCCACGCTGTATAACTATCAATCCAGCAATTACTGTTCTGGTGCCACAACTATTTTCATGTTTAATAGATTTGCTGGAGGGATAGAAATACATTGATCCACATTTGGCAATGTCACTAGGACAGTGACTATTGTAAATCATACAGATAGTATGGATGAAAAATTGTGAAATCTGGAATTCGATACAGACTAATTTGGTCATTCTTTCTCAAGCCAAAATAAAGATGTTAATTTTCTAAATGGCACAAAATCTAGAATTTGGTGCCTGTCCAAGGGAACTGGGGGCCATGTCCATTCGCCATTAAAATATTACAGGTGTATACCGGAAAAGAAAAGCAAATGGCTAATGGACTACTCTGATGAGATCTGGAGTGACACATCAGTTGTATTCAGGGAACAGATCAGCTCAATTTTATTTAATCACTGAGCTCTATGGTCTTTTGATCGTATGTTCCTAACTGAATACTCTTTCAATTAAGCAGAGTGCAGAGCATTCTTTTTATGTCCCAGTTGCCACGGATGATTTGAGTTATAATAATGCATAAATAACATAATATAAGTATAATGCCAACAAGAATTTAATTATTCCATTTTTAATACATATGACAATTAAACACTCTTGACTTTTGATTCTTGACAGCTAAGCAACAAGAGTTACGACAAGTGCTTGATTTATTGGCCCAAGGTAGCAGTTCCATTGAAGAGGTTTCTGACAAGCTTCCACTATCGAGTCGTGCTCGTACACCAAACAGGTACAGTTCTTTATTATAGTAATTGAACTGTTTGCCCTCTCATGGTTCATGGCTGACGATTAGGATATCACCTAATGTTTGATGCATCTTCAATTTAAAATTCTTGGTCTTAATATGAACAAGCGTTGCAATCTTTTTGAACAATTAGTTGTATTTGTGCTTAATTGCCATGTATTTATGAACAGAAGAAGTTTACAGAGATATCTGATATTTCATTATTTTCCCATCCACTTTACTGCTAATAACTTTACTGTTAATAACTTTAATGTTAATAACTTATTAATGCATGTAAATCATACATGTTCGTATACTTTCATCTCTGTCGCCTGTATCTTTGGGTCCTCCCCATCATCAGGATACAGCAACCAGGTAGCAAGCACCACAATGTGTAGGATGAACACAACCATCAATCGTAAGCCCACTGCCAATGGCCAAACCAGTTCTAACAGAGGCAACAAGAACATAATTAACTTTCAGGGCAGTAAAGCAACATCCAGAGATAATATTAAGCATATGAAATAATGTAATCTCTGATGAGATTTGCGATGCTATTTTTAATTCCCGCAATTTCAAACACCTGTCAGCAAAAGGGACCAAATATATTCTGTGTAGGGAGGAACTACAGATGCTGAAAGATAGACACAAAATGCAGGAGTAACTCAGCGGGACAGGCAGCATCCATGGAGAGAAGGAACGGGTGACGTTTCGAGTTGAGACCCTTCTTCAACTCAACTCAATCAAAACTCTGAACATTAATAGCCCATTGCACTTTATCTGATTATTTATGTGTGTATATATATAATCAATAGTATATGGTCACACTGATCTGTTCTGTATTTATTTATGCCTTCTATATTCTGTTGTGCTGAAGCAAAGCAAGAATTTCATTGTCCTATCTGGGACACATGACAATAAACTCTCTTGAATCTTCAGATTGAGAGTCAGGGGAAAGAGTCTCTGATTCTTAACATGAGCTAGGAACTTATTATGCAGGAGACGATGCATTGGAAACTCCCCAAAATTACAGGTACACTGATATTTAATCTCCTCCAATTTCCCCGATAACAGACGAGTTCTATTGTTCTCTCCAAAGCCCCGTCCCTTCCCCCAAACCCTTCTCTACATCATAAAATATACTCATTCTTAACATTTTGCACTTTCAATGAAAACCTACTGAGCTGAAACTATAATTTTGTTTCTCTCTCCCCAGATGCTGCCCAAGCATTTGCAGCCTTACCTGTTTTGTACAGGTTACCTTCCCATCTTTATCCCTGGGAAATGCTGGAGGGCATTGGAGAGACCTAGTCTCTTGATCTTCATTGTGTAGGAAGGAACTGCAGATGCTGGTTTAAACCGAAGGCAGACACAAAAGGCTGGAGTAATTCAGCGGGTCAGACATGATGCTGTCTGATTCGCTGAGTTACTCCAGCTTTTCGTTGACAAAATGTTGGCAATGAAGATCTTCTTGATCTTCATTGCCAACATTGGGTGGCACTGTGGTGCAGCAGAAGAGTTACTGCCTTACAGCGATTACAGTGCCAGAAACCCGGGTTCGATCCCGACTACGGCTGCTGTTTGTACTGGGTTTGTACATTCTCCCCAAGACCATGTTTTCTCTGAGATCTTCGGTTTCCTTCCACACTCCGAAGACGTACAGGTTTGTATCTCTGTGAGGATATATTTCCACGCTGTATAACTATCAATCCAGCAATGACTGTTCTGGCGCCACAACTATTTTCATGTTTAATAGATTTACTAGAGGGATAGAAATACATTGATCCACATTGGGCAATGTCACTAGGACAGTGACTGTTGTAAATCATACAGATAGTATGGATGAAAAATTGTGAAATCTGGAATTCGATACAGACCAATTTGGTCATTCTTTCTCAAGCCAAAATAAAGATAAGTTAATTTTCTAAATGGCACAAAATCTGGAATTTGTGCCTGTCCAAGGGAACTGGGGGCCATGTCCATTCACCATTAAAATATTACAGGTGTATACCGGAAAAGAAAAGCAAATGGCTAATGGACTACTCACCTTTATATCTTGTGTGACACATCAGTTGTGTTCAAGGAACAGATCAGCTCAATTTTATTTAATCACTGAGCTCTATGGTCTTTTGATCGTATGTACCTAACTGAATACTCTTTCAATTCAGCTGAGTGCAGAGCATTCTTTTTATGTCCCAGTTGCCACGGATGATTTGAGTTATAATAATGCATAAATAACATAATATAAGTTTAATGCCAACAAGAATTTAATTATTCCATTTTTAATACATATGACAATTAAACACTCTTGACTTTGGATTCTTGACAGCTAAGCAACAAGAGTTACGACAAGTGCTTGATTTATTGGCCCAAGGTAGCAGTTCCATTGAAGAGGTTTCTGACAAGCTTCCACTATCGAGTCGTGCTCGTACACCAAACAGGTACAGTTCTTTATTATAGTAATTGAACTGTTTGCCTTCTCATGGTTCATGGCTGACGATTAGGATATCACCTAATGTTTGATGCATCTTCAATTTAAAATTCTTGGTCTTAATATGAACAAGCGTTGCAATCGTTTTGAACAATTAGTTGTATTTGTGCTTAATTGCCATGTATTTATGAACAGAAGAAGTTTACAGAGATATCTGATATTTCATTATTTTCCCATCCACTTTACTGCTAATAACTTTACTGTTAATAACTTTAATGTTAATAACTTGTTAATGCATGTAAATCATACATGTTCGTATACTTTCATCTCTGTCGCCTGTATCTTTGGGTCCTCCCCATCATCAGGATACAGCAACCAGGTAGCAAGCACCACAATGTGTAGGATGAACACAACCATCAATCGTAAGCCCACTGCCAATGGCCAAACCAGTTCTAACAGAGGCAACAAGAACATAATTAACTTTCAGGGCAGTAAAGCAACATCCAGAGATAATATTAAGCATATGAAATAATTTAATCTCTGATGAGATTTGCGATGCTATTTTTAATTCCCGCAATTTCAAACACCTGTCAGCAAAAGGGACCAAATATATTCTGTGTAGGGAGGAACTACAGATGCTGAAAGATAGACACAAAATGCAGGAGTAACTCAGCGGGACAGGCAGCATCCATGGAGAGAAGGAATGGGTGATGTTTCGAGTTGAGACCCTTCTTCAACTCAACTCAATCAAAACTCTGAACATTAATAGCCCATTGCACTTTATCTGATTATGTATGTGTGTATATATATAATCAATAGTATATGGTCACACTGATCTGTTTTGTATTTATTTATGCCTTCTATATTCTGTTGTGCTGAAGCAAAGCACGAATTTCATTGTCCTATCTGGGACACATGACAATAAACTCTCTTGAATCTTCAGATTGAGAGTCAGGGGAAAGAGTCTCTGATTCTTAACATGAGCTAGGAGACGACGCATTGGAAACTCCCCAAAATTACAGGTACACTGATATTTAATCTCCTCCAATCTCCCCGATAGCAGATGAGTCCTATTGTTCTCTCCAAAGCCCCGTCCCTTCCCCCAAACCCTTCTCTACATCATAAAATATACTCATTCTTAACATTTTGCACTTTCTATGAAAACTTACTGAGCTCAAACAATAACTTTGTTTCTCTCTCCCCAGATGCTGCCCAAGCATTTGCAGCCTTACCTGTTTTGTACAGGTTACCTTCCCATCTTTATCCCTGGGAAATGCTGGAGGGCATTGGAGAGACCTAGTCTCTTGATCTTCATTGTGTAGGAAGGAACTGCAGATGCTGGTTTAAACCGAAGGCAGACACAAAAGGCTGGAGTAATTCAGCGGGTCAGACATGATGCTGTCTGATCCGCTGAGTTACTCCAGCTTTTCGTTGACAAAATGTTGGCAATGAAGATCTTCTTGATCTTCATTGCCAACATTGGGCGGCACAGTGGTGCAGCGGAAGAGTTACTGCCTTACAGTGATTACAATGCCAGAAACCCGGGTTCGAACCCGACTACGCCTGCTGTCTGTACTGGGTTTGTACATCTCCCCAAGACCATGTTTTCTCTGAGATCTTCGGTTTCCTTCCACACTCCGAAGATGTACAGGTTTGTATCTCTGTGAGGTAACACTTTTTCACACAGAGAGTTGTGAGTCTGTGGAATTCTCTGCCTCGGAGGTGGAGGCTGGTTCTCTGGATACTTTCAAGAGAGAGCTAGATAGGGCTCTTAAAGATATGGGGATATGGGGAGAAGGCAGGAACGAGGTACTGATTGGGGATGATCAGCCATGATCACATTGAATGGCGGTGCTGGCTCGAAGGGCCGAATGGCCTACTCCTGCACCTATTGTCTATTGGCATGAATATATAATTGTCCTTAGTGTGTGTAGGTTAGTGTTAATGTGCGGGGATTGCTGCTCGGTGCAGACTCGGGCACGAAGGGCCTGTTTCCGTGCTGTATCTCTAAATCTCTAAACTAAAGTAACTAGACTTTGACCAGCAGATAAAAATTCCTGGACTGTAGATTATACTTTCCTCCAAGTGATAGCAACTGCTGCATGACGTCCTCAGCCTTATTGTGTGCTATCTGCCCAGCAATATAATGTGGGTAGAATCATTTAGGCCAGAAGCAAATGATTTCATTTGAACCACGCTGAAATTGAGTCGGATCAAGTCGGCTTTGAGCAATATATCTCTCTAAACCTTTAGATTGCTGTGAGCAATCTAAGACGTAGTCTGAAAAATGATTACAGTACAAATAGTGACAGAAGTATTTCATAGGGTTTTTCAACAGTGAATACTTCTGTCTGGAATGCATACGTTTCTCTCTTTCTGAAGCATTGTTTGATCCTAATGAGTCAAACATTTAAAAGACATTTGGACAGGTACCTGGATAGGAAAGGTTTAGAGAGAAGGTACACAAAAATGCTGGAGAAACTCAGCGGGTGCAGCAGCATCTATGGAGCGAAGGAAATAGGCAACGTTTCGGGCAGAAACCCTTCTTCAGACTTCTTCTTTCGATTTTCCAGCATCTGCAGTTCCTTCTTTAACACAAGGTTTAGAGCGAAATGGGCCAAACGAGAGTAGGTGGGGGACTAGCTTAGATAGAGCACCTGGTTTGGCATGGGCAAGTTGGGCCAAAGGGCCTTGTTTCTGTGCTGTGTGACTCTATAATCCTACGACTAACTGAAGAGTGCAGACAGATTCAGCCAACTCCATACCAGCTGGCGTTTCTCCAACCGTTCAATGATGTGTTTAATAAACTGAAACATGCTCGCTAGAATCTCTAAGATCTAACTCACGTTGGTAGAAGCTCAAGAGTGGGAAAGATTTTCCTGCCTGTTGTGAATTATTTCACTGCTGAATCTTATATTGCTTTTTATATTACCATCAGCCACTCCCAGGTGTTAGATCAAAGATGAATTCCATCCTTTTTCCTGAACCATGGTGATATATTATGAAATTCCTTTAACAATACAACCATGGGCATATTTCCAGTTACCTGCTCAAGCTAACCTTTCATCCCATACAAGCACTGCTGAGTTAGCAATGAATTGTGGCCAGTTTCATGATTAACGACCAATTATCTTGGAGACTGCATCAAATTGACTTCAATTTATTAACTGCAGTTGGCAAGCATTTTATCATTCCCAGACCAACATTCAGAGGTGCAAACGAATGGAATATTGTGGATGCTACAAAACTGAAATAAAAACAGTGAATGCTGGTAACACTTAACAAATCGAGCAGCGTCTATGGAGGGAGAAACAGGGTTCATGGCAGGTCAGTGACCTTTATACAGCACACAAAGATATAACCGAGTTTATGACCATTAGTAGGCCCCCCTCGGTCATGACTGACCATGGGTGATGCATCCTGGTCGGATGCAAGCCTGGGCGATGTCATATGGAGGACAGGCTGTTGCCCATGCAGCACGTCCCCCTGCTCCACGTCGCTGATCGATCCAAAGGAACAGCAGGGCCGTTACAGTTTGGCACCAGCGCCGTCGCAGGAGCTGCCAGAGCGAGGTTGTAAACAATGACAAACTGCCTTAGGGGCTCCGACTCCGGATTTTCTTGAGGTTTACTCCTGGAGCCTTTTCCATGACTGGATATGGCCACAAGGCAGCGGAGGTTTTAAATCAGAGTTTCCCCTCTACTAGATGGACCGCCTTCCCAGGCTGACGAGCCCCATCTGCCCTAGACTCGTGGGGGCGGGAGTGTCTACCTCCCTGTGCAGGTCTAAAGCACCTGCTCACTGACCATTATTCAGAACACAAATATATTGGTGATATTCTGGTCATCCCATTGCAGAAAGGTTATGGAGATTTTGGAGAGCACATATCAGAGGTTTACCAAAATGCTGTCTGGATTAGAGGGTATTAGCTATCAGGAGAGGTTGGAAATAACTTGGAATGTTTTCTCCAGAGTGTCGGAGGCTGAGGGGAGACCTGAAAGAGGTTTATACAATTACGAGAGGCATACATAGGGTACATCGTCAGAACCTTTCTCCGGGGTAGAAAGGTCAAAGTATCGAGGGCATAGATTTCAGCAGAGAGGGACAATGTTTAAAAGAGATGTGCGGGGCAAGTATTTTTTGCACAGAGAGAGGTGGGTGCCTGGTGTGCGCTGCCAGGGGTGGTGGTTGAGGCAGATGTAGAAATGGCATATAAGAGGTTTTTAGATAGGCAGATGGATATGCAGAGAACTGAGGGATATGGATCACGTGCAGGCAGAAGAGATTAGTTTAACTTGTCATCATGTTCGGCACGGACATTATGGGCCGAAGGGCCAGTTCCTGCGCTGTACAGTTCTGTGTTCTATAATTAGAGGCATAAAGGAAGTACAGAGCAAAGGAAAGTTGGTGGATAGGAGGAGGAAGCACCTCATATTTCACTTGGGCAGCTTATATGCAGTATGAATATTGACTTCTCTAACTGCAAGTAATCCTGGCTTTCCCTTCTTTCCATCCCTCCCCCTTCCCAGTTCTCCGACCGTCCCTCGATTACATTTTATCTCTGTTTGCTTTGTTGTTACATTCTCCTAGCCAAGAATGATCTATTCTACATTTTCCTTGGATCTCCACACACCATACACTTCTCGCTCACACACCATACACTTCCTTATCTCTGTATCTCACCCTCCCCTGACTCTCAGTTTGAAGAAGGGTCTCGACCTGAAACGTCACCCGTTCCTTCTCTCCAGAGATGCTGCCTGTCCCGCTCAGTTCCTCTGTCATTTTGTGTCTGTCTTTGGAGGAAGAGATCAGATGGGCAGGTCAGTGCCATGGTGGAAGAGAAAACAGATGTAATGACAATAGGCATGATGGTGCAAGGGACCGGTAAGGAAACAAAGGAAGGGTGCAGAGGAGGTGTGAATGGCAAGAGTCACACACTGCAGAGTGGTGAAAGTAAAGGGCCTGTCCCACGAGCATGCGACTGCATGCGGCAAGCGCGACCAAACCGGAAGCGGGGGCCGCGCGGAGGCCGAGTGATCCCCGTACAGGGCCGGTCCCACGAGCATGCGCCTGCATGCGGCGATCGCGACCAAACCGGAAGCGGGGGCCGCGCGGAGGTCGATTGAGTGACGTGAAGTTCGAGCGAAGTCCGCAGGATGTTCGCGAGTGACGTAAGGCGTCAAGATGCTGCGTACGGCGTCGAGATGCTGCGCATGCCCGTCGAGGCGGTGCGTATGGCGTCGAGGCGGCTGCGGGCCGGCAGGCCGTTGCCGCGCGGAAATTTTGAACAGTGTCAGTTTTTCGGAGCCCCGCGCGATGTAGGGACCAGCTCCGCACAACTCCATACGGCTCCGGCGATCGAAGTGGGACCGGCCCCGCGAGGCCGTACGGGTCAAGCGACCACGTTAGGTCGCGCTTGCCGCATGCAGTCGCATGCCCGTGGGACAGGCCCTTAAGTCTGTTTGTGTCAATCCCAGAACAACTACAGCTGAAGTAAAAGAAAGTATGTACAACCCACAAGGTACACCATTATGAATGTGGCCATGATGATGTGTACAAGAGGATATTGTTAGTGATATGACTGAAGATGTAAGAATGTCTGAAGAAGGGTCTCGACCCAAAATGTCACCTATTCCTTTTCTCTAGAGATGCTGCCTGACCTGCTGACTTACACCAGTATTTTGTGTCTATCTTCAGTGTAAACCAGCACATGTAAGAAACGTGGTACTTTCAGGTCTGCACTGCAGTCTAGAGCACTGGTGATGGTCTGAAGTTGTTCAACTTCTTTAAGAGCCTTTTGAATAAGCAAATGATATTGCAGGGTTTGGAAGGATATGGATCATGTGCAGACAGAGGAGCCTTGTTTAACTTGGCGTCATTTTTGCCACGGACCTTATGTGCCGAAGGGCCTGTTCCTGTTCTGTGTTCTTTAATTAGAGGCCAAAAGGAGCTACAGAGGAAGGCAATACTGGTGGATGGGGAAGAGGAAGTGATCAGATGGGAAGTTGTTGCAGTAGGATCAAATTGTTGATTCAGCGTGACTGTTATGTGTGCAGTTGAAGAATGAGATGGTGTCTCTTGAGATTACATTGAGTTTCACTGGAACAGTGCCTCAGGGCAAAGTGTTACTCACCTCTCACAGTTAGCTGCACATATTCACTGTGCTTTGATAGCGTAGAGTTAGTGGTTTGATACTGACAGAAGTAATGGCCTGAATCGTAGACTGTTACAAGTTTGATCTCGAAGGCCATGACAGAACTATTTCCCACTTCTTCTGTGAATTGCAGGTTCATTCCATCTTTGTACACCATGAAGCGTGTGGGTACCTCTGGACCAGGCGCTACACATGTGAATGTAATCCAGTCTCCCAGCGTTGAACTATGCAATGAGTTGATCGCACGCAGTGTGGGTTTAGGAGCTTCTACAAGTGCTGAAGAATAAATATTGGATTAATGGAAACATTTTCAGGCAAACTGTGATAAATTCAACAAGTTGGTTACGAAAAGCTTGAAATACAGGTAGCTCTGCCATAACGTATCATAGAAAATCACGTTACAAAACCAATGGGGAATTAGGGGCTAAAGAGCTTCACACTTGCATTAAAAAAGCTTTTCTCCCCAACAGGAATTAAAAAAATAATTGCCTTTTTAAATAGCAATAATTTTACTTATGATAATGCTAGCTAAAAAATACTAATGGCTCTGTTACATTGTCTAGTAGAGTATCATTGTACAAAGGTCAGTAGAAGCAATTGCTTGACAATTTAATGGCCACCTGTTTTGAGACTTACAGAATTAGTTTTTAAGAGACATTGTCCCCAATTACTATGGGGGAGGTTTCATGGAAACTGTTTTTTTCCCATAGACTGTGCTTTTTCCAAGACAGCTTTTTTCTGCACCTGAATTTCCAAAGTAACTTTTAAGTTACTTATTAACTTATTAACTTATTAACCCACTTATTAACTCTTTACAACTAACTCTGCCCATGTAATGCAAATAGCATTCCCTAATTTATCGATCATCTTAAATTTAAATCATGTAATGGAACATACATTAAAGCAGAACTACCCAATTCTTTAAAATGATTAACTGCATTGGCTACACTGATCCACAACTTTCAATGTATAATTATACATCATGGCAGAGGTACAGAAACATAGAATGTTTAAGAAGGAACTGCAGATGCTGGAAAATCGAAAGTAGACAAAAGTGCTGGAGAAACTCAGCGGGTGAGGTAGCATCTATGGAGCCTTCAAAGTAGGCATACCTTGAGGAGATATCGCAGTGGAGTAGATAAAATGTTCAAGAAGGAACTGCAGATGCTTGAAAATCGAAGGTAGACAAAAGTGCTGGAGAAACTCAGCAGGTGAGGAAGAAGGGTTTCAGCCCGAAACGTTGCCTATTTCCTTCGTTCCATAGATGCTGCCTCACCCGCTGAGTTTCTCCAGCTCTTTTGTCTACCTACAGAAGCATAGAAATGAACCACAGACAGACCAAAGTGTCCCATCATGTCTCTGCAAGCTTCCTTAAAGAACTAGACCATTAGCCTCACCTTTAATTCATGATCCTGTGTATATTGATAGTTAAATAACTGTCTAATCCTTTTGACTATCCTTTCAGATGCATTTCAGATCTTAACAACGCCCTGTGTAAAGGAAGTGTGTTCTTACTTGTCCTCTGACAATCATTTTTGCTTTCAGAGCACTAGTCACAGGCCAACGTTCCTGAGGAAAGCATTACCCTGTAATTAAACTCAACCCCCTTCATTATTTATAAGAGCAGGGAGGTTCTACTGCAGTTGTACAGGGTCTTGGTGAGGCCACACCTGGAGTATTGTGTACAGTTTTGGTCTCCAAATCGGAGGAAAGACATTCTTGCCATAGAGGGAGTACAGAGAAGGTTCACCAGACTGATTCCTGGGATAGCAGGACTTTCACATGAAGAAAGACTGGATAGACTCGGCTTGTACTTGCTAGAATTTAGAAGATTGAGGGGGGATCTTATAGAAACTTACAAGATTCTTAAGGGGTTGGACAGGCTAGATGCAGGAAGATTGTTCCCGATGTTGGGGAAGTCCAGAACAAGGGGTCACAGTTTAAGGATAAGGGGGAAGTCTTTTAGGACCGAGATGAGAAAATCATTTTTCACACAGAGAGTGGTGAATCTGTGGAATTCTCTGCCACAGAAGGTAGTTGAGGCCAGTTCATTGGCTATATTTAAGAGGGAGTTAGATGTGGCCCTTGTGGCTAAAGGGATCAGGGGGTATGGAGAGAAGGCAGGTACAGGATACTGAGTTGGATGATCAGCCATGATCATATTGAATGGCGGTGCAGGCTCGAAGGGCCGAATGGCCTACTCCTGCACCTATTTTCTATGTTTCTATGTTTCTATTTAAAAATATTCATGTCAGGTTCCCATTAATCATCTCTGCTTCTTAATGCACTCCACATCAACAGATTCCCACATAGCTAATATCATCCTAATAAACCTCGTACTTATCTTTCCCATATTTTTCATATTTCCTTGGGACAGAAAAGGTGACTAATTGACCCATCTGGTCTATGCTGGCTCTCGGAGTAATCTGACCAATCTTTTCTCCAAATCCACCCCCTCCCTATTTTCCCTACAGACACCGATGCTAGGGACAATTTACAGCAAGCAATTAATCTACGAGCATGAGTTTGGGATGTGCGACACCCAAACAATGATGGGGAGAACATGCAAATTCCAGACGCACAGCGTCAGAGGTCAGGTTTAAACCTCAGTTCAGGGGTGGGGAACCTTTTCATGTTGGAATGCCACATTAAGTTAGCTGTAATCTAATAAGGCCGCATCCAAGAAACTTCAATTAGATATAACTTCAAAATGTACATTATTTTGTTAAAATAGCCCTCATGACTTACTAATGTTTTAATAGTGGCCAAAGATCCTATAGCGGAGCAAGATAGACCACTCCTGCTAAATGCAATGGGCTGACGTGTAGTACGCAACGGAGCGGAACGTGGGCTTTTTTTTCATCCATTTCTGTAACCCGACCCGACCCGCAGTGTAATCAACGTTGCGGGGGACAGTTTGTGTTAATAAATTAAAATTCTGAAAATGAGGAGAAGATTTTTACCAAATAACTTTTATTTTTACGAGGTTGTTTCCGTAACCGGCTTCCGTCACCGCACTAGTATCTTTGCTCCGCTATGGGATCTTTGGTGTGGAGACGGAAGCCGGTTATGGAAATGGGGCCTAAAATTACCCATGAATTTGCCCCTGACCGTACTACGTCTTTTTCGTCAAGTGATCTATCTTCCTCGCTATAGGATCTTTGATTGTGGCCATCAGTCGGGGAGGATTATTTTCTTGAATCTTCTTTTACTCTTTAGTATTTTAAATACGTTCATTTTAAGATTAAAATAAAAATAATAAAAGACAAACAAAAACATACTAATAAAAATAAAAGGATTTGTTCTACAAAATTTGGATTCATTCAAAAGGCCGCACTTAATGGCCTAGAAGGCCGCAGGTTCCCCACCCCTACCCCAGTTGCTGGAGCTTTAGAAAGTCTTGGAGTTTTCCAACTATCTGATGTCCAGTATGGTTCACAATACTCGAGCTCTGATTTAATTGCCGAAGACCAATAAACTCCAAGGAGTCAGAGTCATACAGCATAGAAACAGACCCTTCATCCCACCCTGTCCATGCTGACCATCCAATAATCCCATTTAACATTACATGTTCCATAGCCTTCTATGCCTTGGTGATTTGAATACTCAGTCATGCACTTTCTAAACATTGTGATGCCTCCAAAACCTTCTCAGGCATTTGTTCCATATTGCAACGGCTCTCTGAGTGGGGGAAAAAACTCATCAAATCCCCTCTCAACCTTCCTTTTCCTCACCTGAAACATATACCTTATGTGGAGGAAGGAACTGCAGATGCTGGTTTACACCGAAGGTAGAAACAAAATGCTGGAGTAACTCAGCAGGACAGGCAGCATCTCTGGACAGAAGGAATGGGTGACATTTCGGGTCGAGACCCTTCTTCAGACTGAGAGTCAAGAAGAGTCTCAACCCGAAACGTCACCCATTGCTTCTCTCCAGAGATGCTACCTGTCCCGCTGAGTTACCCCAGCATTTTGTACCTATACCTTCTGGTTTTAGATGGCTTTAGTTTTAAAGTAGTTCTCAATATCCCTATCTGTGCCCTGCATATCTTGTATATGTCTATCAGTTCTCCCCTCAGCCTCCTCTGCTCCGAGGAAAACAATCCCAGTCAATCTGATCTCTCTTGAAACATCCCACCCAAGGCAAAATCATAGCAAATCTCCTCTGCACCTTGTCCAGTACATACATATCCTTACTATAACATGGCAACCAGACATGGTTCTGAAGAAGGGTTTCGGCCCGAAACTTTGCCTATTTCCTTCGCTCCATAGATGCTGCCTCACCCGCTGAGTTTCTCCAGCATTTTTGTCTACCTTCGATTTTCCAGCATCTGCAGTTCCTTCTTAAACATTAACACAATATCCCATCTGCAGACTAACCAAATGTTTTATAAAGTTGTACCATGACTTGCATACTTTTATATTCTATGCTCCACATTAAAACAGTACTATGGAGTTACAGCATCTTAATTTCATCAGATAATTTCTTCAGATAGTTTAGATTCAGACACTGACCTCGGCTTTCAGCACTCCTGCACCCAGATACATGAACTGTATTGGAAAATAATTTGAACAATTAAAATCAGAGCTATCCAGAGAGAGTCAGAACAAAGCTATTCAACATTCAGAGCCTTAATACTAATTTTGTCGGAGCTGTGTGCAGATTATGGATCCTACGTAGACAGGACAGGTTTGGAGGGATCTGGGCCAAACGCCGGTAGGTGGGACTAGTGTAGCTGGGACATGTTGGCCGGTATGGGCAAGTTGGGCTGAATGGTCTGTTTCCACACTCTATGATTCTAATGAGCTGCCAGAGGATGCAGTTGAGGCAGGTACTATCATAACTTTAAAAAAAAACATTTTGGCAGGTATATGGATAGTATAGGTTTAGAGGGATTATGAGCCAAACACAGGCAGGTAAGACTAGTGTAGATGGGGCATGTGGGTAAGTTGGGCCGAAGGGCCTGTTTCCACGCTCTATGACTATGAAATTATATTAAGATCTGAACAGCAACATGTTTGAGCCCAGTTTAGCACAAGAAAACCTATCTGGATTTGTATAAAAAACAGCAGAACTTCCTAATGTTTCAGGAAAGAGGTTGACTCTGAGACATCAGAGCAGATGTTACCAGGTTAAATTGCCAAGGAGAGTCGTGTTGGTGGGAAACAGGAGGGAGGGTGGGAGGGTGCAAGAATAGATCTCTGAGAGGGACATTGGTGTGGAGCAGATAGGGGACCCCATGACTGAGAGGTTCCAGCCACCTCCTCATCAAATGGAACTGGGGTGGTGTGATCCCGCCCAACCCGGCTATCTGGCGCTGCTACACGGAGAAACTTCCCAATAACTACCACGGAACAGAAATTCAACGTTGGAGATGTAAATACTCACCGATGACCATGACAGCGAATAGCAACATATTGCTAGGGTTTCCTCCCAACCCTTACTCAACGTGCCGGACAGCTCGCAAGCTAATGTTGCCCCAGACGGAACTAGTAGCGCCACTGTGAACAGGTCGGGGGATTGACCGGCGCAACTCGGAACTCTTGGTAATTTCTGACCTTCTGCTATCTATAATTTGCCTGTTATCTCAGGGTATTTCCAGAGATATTCCCGAACGGGCCGCAACCGTGAACCGCAGGAGTATCAGTTCCCCTTCATGCTATTGGGAACGAACGAGACTCGGCGAATTTCAGTAAACACTGACCCTGGAGAATGAGATACCCAGCTAACAGCCCGTAATCTCAATTTTCCGTAACGCGAACCCCATTGCCTCCCATGGGACGTTTTTGCTCTCAACAGTAATGTGAGTGTTTGGTTTAGAGATACAGCGTGGAAACAGGCCCTTCGGCCCACCGAGTCCGTGCCGACCAGCGATCACCACATATACTAGTTCTATCCTACACACGAGGGACAGTTTTACGGAAGCCAACCTGCACGTCCTTGGAATGTGGAAGGAAACCGGAGCACCCGGAGAAAACCCACGCGGTCACTGGGAGAGTTCCAGAGGCAAGGAGATTCTGATTAGATTGCAGACGGAAGGATCAATACCCACTAACCATGGCCTTCACTTGAAACTTAATCCAATTCCATTCGAGCTGTCTCTTAATCACAGAATATAGCAACATTCACATGAATTCCAAAAGCATCCCAATCCTGAAACTGTCCCTATCTGCAGGCACAATCGCAACATTTATGCAACATTTAGACAGGTACATGGATAGGATAGGTTTAGAGGGATGTAGGCTAAATGGCAGCAGGTGGGCCTAGTGTAAATGAGCCATGCTGGTCGGTGTGGGCCAGTTAGGTCGAAGGACCTGTTTCCATGCTATATGACTATGTACCACATGTTTTTACAACCCACCAAAAACCATAAATGGTTACAAATGACCCCAGCAAATGCTAACCCCAAATTAGTTTCCACACCCAGGGCCTGAGCACGATTTGAAAATCTTAATCCCACTGTACAAGCTAATTCAAGAGCTCTCCGAGTTTCCCCTGATTCCAACTCGGAGAATTACGGTAATAGACGCTCGTAGGTACTCGGGGCTCTCGTGGACATTTTTCAACATGTTGAAAAAACTTCACGTGCTTACTCGGGAGAGCTTAACTCCTGCAATTCTTAAATAAACCCAAGTTCCAAAACCCGGAATAGCCACTAATCACCCGTCTCCAACTCCGACCTCAGTCTCAACTAATGATCTCAGGTTTTATCCCAGGCACGACTGATCTTTCATTAACCAGCCTCAAAACCCCAGCCCCCAACATTCAGGGAGAAATGTTGAAAAGTAGGTTAATTGGCCCTCTGAAAATTGCCCCCTAGTGCATCAGCAAGTGGGTTCTGCTTCTTGTGTATGGCGTGCACAGCCTAAAGTTGTAGGACAACTTGTTCTATTTGATCTTATTTGATTGTGCACACCGGGTTGATTGCATTCGTCGAAACAGGGCGGACCACTTGAAGGTTGCAATCTCCCACCCCAGCAAGTGGGTTAACACAAAACTAGTGTGAACATGTTCGGCATGGACTCGATGAGCCAAAAGGCCTGTCTCCACGCTGTATCTCTAAAACTAAAAAAACAAAATTGAAAACAGTTCAGGTCGAAATGCTGCATCAGGACAGAGTGGAGATAACCAGAATGAAGAGCACCTCCCTGACCCTGCAAACACAGGAGGTACATTTATTCTTACATTTGTTCATTCATTACCACTATCCAGGGACCTAAACTGCCCTTCCAGGTGAGGCTAAGATTCACGTGCACCTCCTCCAACCTCATCTGCTGCATTCTGTGCTCCCAATGCAATGTTTCCTCCTCTAGAACATGAAACAGTACAGCACAGGATCAGGCCATTCAGCCCATGATGTCCATGTTTAAGATTGTTCAAGTGAGTTTATTGTCATGTGTCATAGGACAATGAAATTCTTGCTTTGCTTCAGCACAACAGAACATAGAAGGCATTGACTACAAAACAGATCAGCGTATAAATATATACACACATGAATAAATAAACTGATAAAGTGCAAATAACAGATAATGGGCTATTAATGTTCATAGTTTTGTCCGAGCCAAGTTTAATAGCCTGATGGCTGTGGGGAAGTAGCTATTCCTGAACCTGGTCGTTGAAGTCTTCAGGCTCCTGTACCTTCTACCTGAAGGTAGCAGGGAGATGAGCGTGTGGCCAGGATGGTGTGGGTCCTTGATGATACTGCCAGCCTTTTTGAGGCAGCGAATGCGATACGTGTCGAACGTGATGCCAAATTAAAGTAATTCCATCTGCCTGCACTTGAACCGTAACCCATTATTCCTCACAATCTAAAAGCTTCTTAAACACCACGAACATATCTGCCCCCCACACCATCCCTGGCAGTGTGTTCCAGGAACACACCACCATCTGTGTAAAAATACATCTCCTTCAAATGTTCCCTCTTTCATCTTAAAAGTATGCCCTCCAGTTCATGCTTTCATCGGCAAGACCAAGTGCTCCCATATGCAAGCCACTTCATCTCTCCACTGCCATAATAATGTCAATTCTTGGTCTTCTGCACTGCCATGGCGAGACCCAATGCAAAATAGAAGAACAATACCTCATATTCCACCTGCACCAACTATAAATATGTGGATTTCAAATATGTTTGAAACATTACACCTTGAAGAGATAAGACTCCTCCTAGCAGGTAAACCAGATCACTTCCACCTGACGTGGTCTGCATTTATAGAATTATTACAAACATAGGGTGCAAAAGTACTTTAAAAAAAAATAAAAAATTGAGGTCGGGTAAGGGGGGATGATAGTTGAAGAGTTGGTATGTCCTATTTACGTGATGCTCAAAAAAAAACATTTGTTTCTCTTTTTTTCTCTCTCTCTTTTCTTTTCTTAGGGCCTATTTCTTAACTCTTTTTCTTTTTGTTTTTAATTTCGCTCTTATAGGGTCTTCGTCCTTTTTTGTTGTTACATTTTCTACACTTTTCTACACTTGCACTTTTTCCTTCACTTTCTTCTCTCTTTCAATCTTTTCTTTCTCTAGTGTAAAAAAATAAATAAAGGGAGTACATTAATTGTAAGATGATATAAATGACGAGTATTAATGTATGTGGTTGTAATGTAATGTACTTCTAATAAATAAAAATTAAAAAAAAAATAAAAAAAAAAATATTCCACCTGCGGATCTACAACCCAATGGTATGAACATTGATTTTTCTAATTACAGGTAATCCTCACCCCCTGCGTTCCCCCCCCCCCCCCCCCGCCATCCTTTCTCCTTACAATCCACTTCCAGTTTTCTAATTTTGTCCCCTTTCCCCATCTACCCGTTTCCACCCTCCCATCGCATAAACTCAGCTTGACTTCTAGATAACTCCATTTGGAAAGAATCATTCCCTCGGCATCTCTCCCATCAACTCCTTTTAAGGACCTCGCATTCAGATTAACACCCATTGACCAAACTCGGAGAGTGTAGACTCATTCAGGTCCACCTTCCCTTACAAGACTGCCCAATCATTTGGATATGATTGGCCATTAAATGCTTGCTGCAACAAATATTCTTTTGCACAGTCAAAGTTATTTTGCAATAAAGTGCCTTTGTTTGTTAATTTGAAGTATGTGCTAGCTCCTGGCACGAACGAAATGGAGGCGATGGGTGCAATCGGCTTGTGTGTAGGAAGGAACTGCAGATGCTGGTTTAAACCGAAGATAGACACAAAATGCTGGAGTAACGCAGCAGGACAGGCAGCATCTCTGGAGAGAAGGAATGGGTGACGTTTCGGGTCGAGACCCGTCTTCAGACTGAAGAAGGAAGAAGGGTCTTGAGCCGAAAAGTCACCCATTCCTTCTCTCCAGAGATGCTGCCTGTCCCGCTGAGTTACTCCAGCATTTTGTGTCTACCTTGGGTGCAATGGGCTTTATGGCCAGCTGCAGCTGGGACTAAAATAGTACCTCTTACACATGGACTTGGCGGGCTGTTCTGTGCATACTGCACTCACTGGGATGATTGTGCTTATGTGTGAGGATAGTCTTGCTGAGCTGTATGCAAAAAAAAAATGTTTTGCAAACGTGACAATGAAGAAACCACCATATACATTGCACAGTGAATAAAAGGAACTCAATCAGAGACATTTGAATGAGCAGAGCGACAGAAAAGGAACTAGACACAGAAACAGATAATAATTGTAAACACACAGCCACAGTCAGTCAGAGGATGAGCGGAACTGACACATCATGGAGATGAACGCCACTCAGTGGGTTAATTTATTTAAAGAGCTCAGTCTGAAGAGGAACTCAGTCTGAAGAAGGACCCGACCCAAAACGTCGCCTGTCCATTCTCCCTCCACAGTTGCCGCCTGACCCGCTGAGTTCCTCCAGGACTTACAGTAGTATTGTGCTCAAGATTCCAGCGTCTCCATAAGTGATAGGAGCAGAATTGGGCCATTCGGTCTGAAGAAGGGTCTCGACCCGGAACGTCACCCATTCCTTCTCTCCAGAGATGCTGCCTGTCCCACTGACTTCCTCCACCTTTTTGTGTCTAATTTAATTTATTTATAGTCAAGTCAAGTCAAGTTTTATTCGTCACTTGCACATAAAGTGCAAGTGAAATGAATTTGCCAGCAGCGGTACAATAAAAAAAGAACACACAATACACAATAAAAATGTACACAAACATCCACCACAACATTCATCACTGTGGTGGAAGGCACAAAAATTGGCCAGTCCCCAAAATTGGTCAGTCCCCAGTCCATAGTCTGCACATGTGTCCCGACCTAAAACCTTGCTTCCACAGATCCTGCCTGACCCGCTGATTTAACCCAGCACTTTGCGTTTTGGTCAGTTTATAGCTCGCCATTTACCACTCTTTGAATTCAATGGGTTGGCAATTGACAGACAGATCATTGCTGAGATAGCAGAGGGGAGAGTAGAAGGTAAAGGGAAAACATAATTGAAAAAATGTGGGGGTTTATGAAGGATGAGATTTATTTTAGTTTAGTTTAGAGATACAGTGTAGAAACAGGCAACAGGCCCTTCGGCGCACCGACCAGCGATCCTCGCACATTAACACTATCCTACACACACTAGGGACAATTTACATTGACACCAAGCCAATTAACTTACAAACCTGTACGTCTTTGGAGTGTGGGAGGAAACCGAAGAACTCCATACAGACAGCGCCCGTAGTCAGGATCGAACCTGGGTCTCTGGCGCTGTGAGGCAGCAACTCTACCGCTGCGCCACCGTGCTGGCTTAATATATTTCTCTGCAAATAACCAGGCCATGAAGTCGGTTGAAATGTACAGCAGGAGAGGGGAGTTTCCTCGGCTGTCTGTCCTGGGAACACTCCAACTGAACATGGCAAATAATTCAAATTCTGAACAGACATATTTAATGCAAACGCAAGAAACTACAGATGCTGGGATTTTGACAATAACACAAAGTGATGGAGAAACTTAGTCTGAAGAAGGACCCGACCCGAAACATCGCCTGTCCACTCCCTCCACAGTTGCCGCCTGACCCGCTGAGTTCCTCCAGCACTTACAGTAGTATTGTGCTCAAGATTCCAGCATCTTCATAAGTTCAGAAGTGAGAGGAGCAGAATCAGGCCATTCGGCCCATCAAGTCTACTCCGCCATTCAATCATGGCTGATCTATCTTTCCCTCTCAACCCCATTCTCCTGCCTTCTCCCCATAACCCCTGACACCCGTACTAATCAAGAATGCATCTATCTCTGCCTTAAAAATATCCATTGATTTGGCCTCGCTGGCCTTCTGTGGCAATGAATTCCACAGATTCGCCAACCTCTGGCTGAAGATCCACAGATTCACCACCCTCTGACGGGCCAACATCCTATGTTTCTATATTTAATGCAAGGTCACAGATATTTTTATGGGTCATTCTACCCCTGAACACTAGATGGCGAGTGAGAGCGACATGATCAGGAGTGCTCACTCCCCTTCCTGGTCATGACCTCTATAGAATGGCCACTCATTCCTGGCCAAGATCACAAGGCACGAGATGCTGCTTCTTTGCTGCAGCATAGGGCCACATGGCGACTTTAGAAGTCTTTCCCCATGGAGAAGACAATATTGTAAAGACATTACAGAGGTTATTTCCGCCTCCAAAACTCCATTTGCGGGGGAAAAAGCAAGTTACAGGACAGGATGATATAAACAGTAGATACAAGGAACTGCAGATGCTGGTTTGCAACATAAAAAAGACACAGAGTGCTGGAGTAACCCAGCGGGCCAGGCAGCCTCTTTGGAAAACATGGATAGGTGACGTTAAAACCAAAGATACTAGAGGAGCAAGATGTGCCACTCAGCGAAAAAAGCGTAGTATGACGTGTGTGATTGTCGACGCCATTTTACCGGACTGCCCCCACACTGTCATGGCTTCCACATCTACAGCTCGGTGTAAATTGCTCCTCTCGGATCTTTGGTTAAAACTGTTTTATTGCTGCGAGAAAAGCCTCGGTGTATTGATTGATTGCATCTTGTTCTTAAAGTCAGTGAGTATGTACAGTATGTGTGTGCAAGATAGGATTAGTGTGTCTGGAGAAAGGCCTTGGATGGAACAGTCTCTGTAAATAACGAAAGACACAAGGTGCTGGAGTAGCCTAGTGGGTCAGGGAGCGTGGGAGATGTTTCGAGTCGGGACACATCTTCAGACTGTTGGAATCAGTTGGTTGGTCAACCAGTTGGTTGTCATCCAGTGAAGAAGCGAGTTGGGGATAAGGCATCGTGGCCAATTCCCATCTCCCTGGGGCCACCTGCACGATCATATAGAGGTGTATAAAATCATGAGGGGAAACGATAGGGTGAATGCCTCCTCTTGGTATACTTGGTTCTCTAGGAAGTGCCACACTTGTCCTTTCACCTCCTCCCTCACCACTATTCAGGGACCTAAACAAGCCCTTCGAGATGAGGCAGAGGTTGACGTGCGTCTCCTCCAACCTGGTCCATGGCATTTGATGCTCATGATGTGGCCCCCTCTACATCGGCAAGACTACATCGGCAATCATTTAGCGGGGAACCTGTTCTCTCTCGCAATGGGCCACCTTAAGAATCCAGTTTCCAGCCATTTCAACTCCCATTCCCATTCCCGCACTGACAAGTCTGTCCTTGGCTTTCTCCACTGCCACGCTGAGGCCAAACACTCCACGTTCCTCCACCCATCACCTGACTCCGTCTACCATCATCCCCCCCCCCCCCCTTTATCTGGTTCCACACATCACCTCCTTGCCCCTGTCCCTCCCTTCCCTTCCCTCTCATCACCATATCCAAGCTGTTTCCCTCTACTCTCTAGGTCCTGATGAAGGGTCTCAACTCAAAACGTCTACAACCATTTTTGCCTACAAAGATGCTGCCTGAACCCCTTGAGTTCTTCCACCAAAATGGAGACACAAGAAACTACAGATGCTGGAATCTGGAACAAAAAACAAAGACCTGGAGGAACTCAGGCAGCATCTGTGGAGGGAAATGGATAAACAAAATTTCTGGTTGGGGCTCTCTTCTTCAGAGAGTTCTTCCAGCAGTTTGTTTTTTATAAGTTCATGTGTTATAGGAGCAGCATTAGGACATTTGGCGCATCAAGTCTATTCTGCCATTCAATCATGGCTGATTTATCTCACCCTCTCAACACCATTCTCCTGCCTTCTCCCCATAACCCCTGACACCCGTACTAATCAATGATCTGTCAACCTCCGCCTTAAAAATATCCAGTCTTAAAAATGTTTGCTCCTGATCTGAGAATCGACAGCCTCCTGAGGCTCCCCTCGGTGAGGTAGTTGGTGTCCGCGTTGCCAACTGACTTGCCAGGGGAAACAATTCCTCACAAACTTGCATCATCGGTTTCCGTCATTATTCTGAACATGTCTGGGAGGAATCCCATTAATCAAGTTTTAAGTTCAAGTTCAAGTGAGTTTATTGTCATGTGTCCCTGATAGGACAATGAAATTCTTGCTTTGCTTCAGCACAACAGAACATAGTAGGCATTGACTACAAAACAGATCAGTGTGTCCATATACCATTCTATAAATATATACACACATGAATCAATACACTGATAAAGTGCAAATAACAGTTAATTGGCTAATAAAGTTCAGTGTTTTGTCTGAGCCAGGTTTAATAGCCTGATGGCTGTGGGGAAGTAGCTATTCCTGAACCTGGTTGTTGCAGTCTTCAGGCTCCTGTGTGTACCTTCTACCTGAAGGTAGTAGGGAGATGAGTGTGTGGCTGAGTGTGTGAGATGAATCTTCAGGAAGACGCTCTTTGCTTTCTCCCCAACCTTTGGCCTACTTTCAAAACTGGAGAGTGAGAACAGTTTAACGTTGAGCGTCCTTCTTTTAGAGAAGATGGACACAAAATCCTGGAGTTACCCGTGCTGCCGCATCAATAATAAGTGATTTATGGATTTGTAACGCATGTCGTTCTGTCCCACACTGCTCCCCTCCCCCCCCTTTAACCGTCACTTTGGAGAATACTCTTCCTCTTCTTTCTGTTTCTTCTGAACTACATCAACCTTTCTCAATAAATGTGATCTCCAATGAGTCTATTAACATCTATATGTGGATTCATTCTGATCCATTTTTACTGGGTTGTGAAATGTGGTTGATTAATTGAAAGATACAGGCCCTTCAGCCCACCAAGTCCATGCCGACCATCGATCGCCCATTTCACACCAGTTCAATGTCATGGCACTTTCGCCTCCACTTCCTACAATCTAGGGGCAATTTACAGAGGTCAATTAAGCTACAAACTTTGGGATGCAAGAGAAAACCAGAGCACCCGGAAGGAACCGGAAGTCACAGGGAGAACGCGCAAACTCCACACAAACAGTGCCCACGGTTGGGATTGAACTGTAGTCTCTGGCATTGTGAGGCAACAGCTGTGCAGCCCCAAGCAGTGATGGCAGCAGTGGGATTCGAACCCTCATCCCCGAAGAGGCTGGAGCTTTAATCCAGCGCCTAATTAATCCTGCTACTAATTATGGCCACGCTACTGATTTTGTGTCATACAAAACTCCCCCAGATCCAAGTCCAAATTATTTGTTTAAAACAGGAAAAACAATGGTCCCAATGCTGATTGCTGGATATCCCAGTGATTTCCCTTCAATCGGTAAAACATGTGGTCACATCTGTCCTTCAGCCTCTTGACTAATTACCCAAAAGATCTCATCACTCTTTGATGACACTATCGCATTTTGATGACACCATCATTCTTTGATGACAACATCACTCTTTGATGTCATCATCACTCTTTGATGACACCATCAGTCTTTGATGTCATCATCACTCTTTGATGACACCATCTCACTTTGATGTCAGCATCACTCTTTGATGACACCATCGCACTTTGATGTCATCATCACTCTTTGATGACACTATCGCACTTTGATGTCATCATCACTCTTTGATGACACCATCGCACTTTGATGTCATCATCACTCTTTGATGACACTATCGCACTTTGATGTCATCATCACTCTTTGATGACACCATCGCACTTTGATGTCATCATCACTTTGATGACATCGCATTTTGATGACACTATCATTCTTTGATGACATCATCACTTTGATGACACCATCACTCTTTGATGACACCATTGCACTTTGATGTCATCATCATTCTTTGATGAGACCATCGCACTTTGATGACACCATCATGGTCTCAGCAAGGCCAGCAGCATAATCAAGGACCAATCTCACTCCCTCTTCTCCCCTCTACCATCAGGCAAGAGGTACAGAAGTATGAAATCGCACACCTCTAGATTCAGGGAGTTTCTTCCCAGCTGTTACCAGGCAACTGAACCATCCTCTCACCAACTGGAGAGCGGTCCTGACCTACTATCTACCTCACTGGAGATTCTCAGACTATCTTTAATTGGACTTTACCAACAAATAGCTTTTCACTGTACCTTGGTACGCGTGACAATAAACTAAATTAAACTTTGTCCAAGGTCCCAGTCCCCCAACTTATTGTCGTGGCTGTCACCAATCCAACAGCCTGCTTCTGTGTGTCCTCAGGTTCCTAAGAGCTGCTGTGTTGGTCTTCTTCCCATAATACAATAATAATCAGACAGCATCCCCAACAACAGCAGCTGATGAGAGGAGCACAGAGAAGTAATAGAGTCACAGCGTTTTACAGTGTGGAAACAGGCCCTTCGGCCCAACTTGCCCTTGCTAACCAATATGCCCCATCTACACTAGTCCTATCTACCTCTGTTTGGCCCATATCCCTCTAAACCTATCCTATCCAAAAATCCATTTAAATATTTCTGAGACATTATAATAGTACCTGCCTCAAATACCTCCTCCGGCAGCCCGTTCCATACACCCACAACCGTAAAAAAGTTGCCCCTCAGGTTCCTATTAAATCCCCCCCCTCCTCCTCCACCCCTGACCTTAAACCTATCAAGTCAAGTCAAGTCAAGTCAAGTCACATTTATTTATATAGCACATTTAAAAAACAACTCTCGTTGGCCAAAGTGCTTTACATTTGTTATAAGAATAGCACAAACAAAACAAACTACATACATATATACATGTAGCCCTCACTCAGAGGACGTCAGGAAAGGGCTTGGGAGTATAGATAAGTCTTTAGTCTTGACTTGACTTGATAGTATCAAAACAAAAGATGAAGCATACAAATTAGCCAGAAAAAGCAGTCTACCAGAGGACTGGGAGAAATTCAGAGTCCAGCAGAGGAGGACAAAGGGCTTAATTAGGAAAGGGAAAATAGATTATGAAAAAAACTGGCAGGGAACATAAAAACTGACTTCAAAAGTTTTTATAGATATGTGAAGAGATAAAGATTAGTTAAAACAAATGTAGGTCCCTTTCAGGCAGAAACTGGTGAATTGATCATGGGGACCAAGGATATGGCAGACCAATTGAATAACTACTTTGGTTCTGTCTTCACTAAGGAAGACATAAATAATCATCCGGAAATAGCAGGGGACCGGGGGTCAAATGAGATGGAGGAACTGAGTGAAATCCCGGTTAGCCGGGAAGTGGAATTAGGTAAATTGAATGGATTAAAGGCCGATAAATCCCCAGGGCCAGAAAGGCTGCATCCCAGAGTACTTAAGGAAGTAGCCCCAGAAATAGTGGATGCATTTGTGATAATTTTTCAGAACTCTTTAGATTCTGGAGCAGTTACTGAGGATTGGAGGGTCGCTAATGTAATCCCACTTTTTAGGGAGAGAGAAAACGGGGAATTACAGACCAGTTAGTCTAACATCGGCAGTGGGGAAAATGCTAGTCAGTTATTAAAGATGGGATAGCTGCACATTTGGAAATTGGTGAAATCATTGGACAAAGTCAGCATGGATTTATGAAAGGTAAATCATGTCTGACGAATCTTATAGAATTTTTCGAGGATGTAACTAGTAGAGTGGATAAGGGAGAACCAGTGGATGTGTTATATCTGGACTTTCAGAAGGCTTTCGACAAGGTCCCACATAAGAGATTAGTATGCAAACTTAAAGCACACGGTATTGGGGGTTCAGTATTGATGTGGATAGAGAACTGGCTGGCAGACAGGAAGCAAAGAGTAGGAGTAAACGGGTCCTTTTCAGAATGGCAGGCAGTGACAAGTGGGGTACCGCAAGGCTCAGTGCTGGGACCCCAGCTATTTACAATATATATTAATGAGCTGGATGAGGGAATTGAATGCAACATCTCCAAGTTTGCGGATGACACAAAGCTGGGGGGCAGTATTAGCTGTGAGGAGGATGCCAGGAGGCTGCAAGGTGACTTGGATAGGCTGGGTGAGTGGGCAAATGCATGGCAGATGTAGTATAATGTGGATAAATGTGAGGTTATCCACTTTGGTGGCAAAAACAGGAAAGTAGACTATTATCAGAATGGTGGACGATTAGGAAAAGGGGAGATGCAACGAGATCTGGGTGTCATGGTACACCAGTCATTGAAAGTAGGCAGGTACACAAAATGCTGGAGAAACTCAGCGGGTGCAGCAGCATCTATGGAGTGAAGGAAATAGGCAACGTTTCAGGCCGAAACCCTTCTTCAGACTGATAGGGGGTGGGGAGAAGAAAGGAAAAAAGGAAAAAGGCGGAGGAGGAGCCCGAGGGCTGGGGGAGGGGAGGAGACAACCAGATGGCTGATGAAGGGGAAGGGACAGCAAGGGCTAGCAGAATTGGGAGAATTCAATGTTCAGGCCACCAGGATGTAGACTGCCCAAGCGGAATATGAGGTGCATTTCCTCCAATTTACGGTGTTGCTCGCTGTGGCCATGGAGGAGACCAGGACAGAGAGGTCAGATACGGAATGGGAGGGGAGTTGAAGTGCTGAGCCACCGGGAGTTCAGGTTGGTTATTGCGGACCGACCGGAGGTGTTCGGCGAAACGATCGCCA
This sequence comes from Malacoraja senta, assembly GCA_038087875.1. Classification (NCBI taxonomy): domain Eukaryota; kingdom Metazoa; phylum Chordata; class Chondrichthyes; order Rajiformes; family Rajidae; genus Malacoraja; species Malacoraja senta. Next base: position 6,193,457 of record CM075996.1, on the reverse strand, counting down.
AGCCTCCGCTTGGTCTCACCGATGTAGATCAGCTGGCATCTAGAGCAGCGAATGCAATAGATGAGGTTGGAGGAGATGCAGGTGAACCTCTGTCGCACCTGGAACGACTGCTTGGGTCCTTGAATGGAGTGGAGGGGGGAGGTGAAGGGACAAGTGTTGCATCTCTTGCGGTTGCAAGGGAAAGTACCAGGGGAGGGGGTGGTATGGGAGGGAAGGGAAGAATTGACAAGGGAGTTACGGAGGGAGCGGTCTTTGCGGAAGGCAGACATGGGGGGAGATGGGAAGATGTGGCGAGTGGTGGGGTCACGTTGGAGGTGGCGAAACTGACGGAGGATCACTTGTTGTATGTGACGGCTGGTGGGGTGAAAGGTGAGGACTAGGGGGACTCTGCCTTTGTTGTGAGTGGGGGATGGGGAGAGAGAGCAGTGTTGCGGGGTATGGCAGAGACCCTGGTGAAAGTAGGCATGCAGGTGCAGCAGGCAGTGAAGAAAGCGAGTGGTATGTTAGCATTCATAGCAAAAGGATTTGAGTATAAGAGCAGGGAGGTTCTACTGCAGTTGTACAGGTCTTGGTGAGGCCACACCTGGAGTATTGCGTACAGTTTTGGTCACCAAATCTGAAGAAAGACATTCTTGCCATAGAGGGAGTACAGAGAAGGTTCACCAGACTGATTCCTGGGATGGCAGGACTTTCATATGAAGAAAGACTGGATAGACTCAGCTTGTACTCGCTAGAATTTAGAAGATTGAGGGGGGATCTTATGGAAACTTACAAGATTCTTAAGGGGTTGGACAGGCTAGATGCAGGAAGATTGTTCCCGATGTTGGGAAAGTTCAGAACAGAGAGTGGTGAATCTGTGGAATTCTCTGCCACAGAAGGTAGTTGAGGCCAGTTCATTGGCTATATTTAAAAGGGAGTTAGATGTGGCCCTTGTGGCTAAAGGGATCAGGGGTATG
>CM075996.1:6060875-6192301 GCA_038087875.1 Malacoraja senta | reverse complement strand
TACATGGTTTTAAAATTTTTTTACAAATAAAAAACTGAAAGGTGTGGCGTGCAAAAGTATTCAGCCCCCCTGAGTCAATACTTTGTAGAACCACCTTTCGCTGCAATTACAGCTGCAAGTCTTTTGGGGTATGTCTCTACCAGCTTTGCACATCTAGAGACTGACATTTTTGCCCATTCTTCTTTGCAAAATAGCTCAAGCTCAGTCAGATTGGATGGAGAGCGTCTGTGAAAAGCAATTTTCAAGTCTTGCCAGAGATTCTCAATTGGATTTAGGTCTGGACTTTGACTGGGCCATTCTAACACATGAATATGCTTTGATCTAAACCATTCCATTGTAGCTCTGGCTGTATGTTTAGGGTCGTTGTCCTGCTGGAAGGTGAACCTCCGCCCCAGTCTCAAGTCTTTTGCAGACTCTAGCAGGTTTTCTTCCAAGATTGCCCTGTATTTGGCTCCATCCATCTTCCCATCAACTCTGACCAGCTTCCCTGTCCCTGCTGAAGAAAAGCATCCCCACAGCATGATGCTGCCACCACCATGTTTCACAGTAGGGATGGTGTGTTCAGGGTGATGTGCAGTGTTAGTTTTCCGCCACACATAGCGTTTTGCATTTAGGCCAAAAACTTCAATTTTGGTCTCATCTGACCAGAGCACCTTCCTCCACATGTTTGCTGTGTCCCCCACATGGCTTGTGGCAAACTGCAAACGGGACTTCTTATGGCTTTTTTTCAACAATGGCTTTCTTCTTGCCACTCTTCCATAAAGGCCCGATTTGTGGAGTGCACGACTAATAGTTGTCTTGTGGACAGATTCTCCCACCTGAGCTGTGGATCTCTGCAGCTCCTCCAGAGTTACCATGGGCCTCTTGGCTGCTTCTCTGGTCAATGCTCTCCTTGCCCGGCCTGTCAGTTTAGGTGGACGGCCATGTCTTGGTAGGTTTGCAGTTGTGCCCTACTCTTTCCATTTTCGGATGATGGATTGAACAGTGCTCCGTGAGATGTTCAAAGCTTGGGATATTTTTTTATAACCTAACCCTGCTTTAAACTTCTCCACAACTTTATCCCTGACCTGTCTGGTGTGTTCCTTGGGCTTCATGATGCTGTTTGTTCACTAATGTTCTCTAACAAACCTCTGAGGCCTTCACAGAACAGCTGTATTTATACTGAGATTAGATTACACACAAGTGGACTCTATTTACTAATTAGGTGACTTCTGAAGGCAATTGGTTGCACTGGATTTTATTTAGGGGTATCAGAGTAAAGGGGGCTGAATACTTTTGCACGCCACACTTTTCAGTTTTTTATTTGTAAAAAAATTTGAAAACCATGTATCATTTTCCTTCCACTTCACAATTATGCGCCACTTTGTGTTGGTCTATCACATAAAATCCCAATAAAATACATTTACGTTTGTGGTTGTAACGTGACAAAATGTGGAAAAGTTCAAGGGGTATGAATACTTTTGCAAGCCACTGTATATCATTGTGACTATCTTAAAAATAATAAATCTGTAACACACTACCTTTTGCCTTGAACCAACTACTACAATTTATACAAGTCCATCTGTCCTGCTTGGGGGAGGATTAGCTTGGACCAGAAGATAGACACAAAAAGCTGGAGTAACTCAGCGGGTCAGGTAGCATCTCTGGAGAAAAGGAATGGGTGATGTTTTGGGTGGTACCCTTCCTCAGGCCCGAAACATCACCTATTCCTTCTCTTCAGAGATGCTGCCTGACCTGCTGAATTACTCCAGCATTTTGTGTCTATCTTCGGTGCAAACCAGTATCTGCAGTTTCTTCCTACATCTTTCGTTTGGGGCAGGTTTAATCTGGCACAGGTTCAAGGGCAGACATCCCAGCCTGAGAGATTGCCAAGGATGTTGCCAAGTTTTAGTTTTGCAGGAAGACTGGGGTTATTTTCCTTGGAACAGATAAGACTGGACGGAGATTGAATTAAGGGGCCTGCATTGTAATGTAGGTAGAGAGAGTCTGTATTGCCTTATGGAGGTTGGGGGGAGGAGGGAGGGAGGGAGGAGGGATCACCAACTATGCAGCATGGAACTAGAGCAACTGGAAGAGGAGTAGAGAGGAGATAAGGAAATGTCCTTGTTCATCTTCCGGGCCGTTAACAACATCCTCCCTACAGCAGTGTGTGTGTGTGACCAAAACCCAACGCAGTACACCAAATAATGGCAGACCCTTTGTCACTGCAAACATCGTTCGTCCATTTACCTCCACACATGATGCCTGAACTGCAGAGTTGATCCAGCACTTTGTGTTTTGCTCCCTCTGCCTAGTCATTGCTTCCACTCTCAAGGGACTGGGGACCTTACTTCCCATTCCCAGTCGGGCCCTTGATTCCCAGTGGGAGCTATACTGCCCATTCCCAGTTGGGATCTTGCTGATCATTCCAGACGGTGACCTTGTCTCCTGTCTCCGACCCACGGTCCCCTCTCTCTGATTTGTCTCCCTCCCTCTGATGGTAGACAAAAATGCTGGAGAAACTCAGCGGGTGCAGCAGCATCTATGGAGCGAAGGAAAATACTTCTTGAGTCTGAAGACGGGTTTCGGCCCCGGAACGTTGCCTATTGCCTTCGCTCCATAGATGCTGCTGCACCCGCTGAGTTTCTCCAGCACTTTTGTCTACCTTCGATTTTCCAGCATCTTCTTAAACACATCCCTTCCTCTGATCCCTGTCATCCTCTGATCCCTGCCCCACCCCCCCCCCCCCCCCTCTTGCCCCCTCCAGGATTCAGCCGTTCTCCGAGGCTCTGGACGACCTGTTTCGGGAGGCCCGGGCCCTGAAGAGGCGACTGGGAGCCTTGGCGGAGAGCCTGGCGGTCTTGGAGCGAGCCTTCGCCCAGGTGGGGTACGGGAAGCCAGCGAAGATCAACCGGGTGGTGATGAAGAAGGTGCCGCGGAGGCAGGTGGTTCACCACAGCTCCCACCGGGCTTCACCGTGGTCCCCATCCTCCTCCACCACCACCGCCCACCGGGGACCAGCGGGAAGGAAGCAGCCCAACGTCAGCGACGGGCAGAGGTCAAGGGGTCAAGGGTCAGCGAAGGGTTCAAGGGTCAGCGAAGGGGTCAGGGGTCAATGAAGAGCAGTGACCCTTGCCATCCTGGCACAGGGAAATGCGTCATTCGATATATGGCAAAACAAACCAATGTGGGAATTTTAAATATTTGTTATAATCTTGACACTAATTCAGAAAGAATAACGAGAAACTGCATGGATGTAGTATTATTGACAAGAGGAAAATTGTGATAGCAAGTGTAACATACTGTGCTTCAGACGAGAATCATTCAACTGTGTCTGATACCAAGCCAGAGTGGGTCAGTTAAGGAGCATCTTAAAGGGGGGAAGAGAACTGGAAGGAAAGGGATTACGGAGGGAATTACAGCCCCCAAATCAAAGGCTGGGCCACCACTGTTTATCTTACAATGTGCGGGGATCGCTGGTCGGCACGGACTCGGTGGGCCGAAGGGCCTGTTTCCGGGCTGTATCTCTAAACTAAACTAAATAAAGGAGATGAGGAGGAATTTCTTTAGACAGAGGGTGATGAATCTGTGGAATTCATTGCCACAGATGGCTGTGGAGGTCACATCAATGGATATTTTTAAGGTGGAGATTGATTAGTCGGGTGTCAGGGGTTACGGGAAGAAGGCAGGAGAATGGGGTTGAGAGGGAAAGATAGATGCAGCTTGTTGTTCCTGTACAGTTGGATGGACAGTGATTTTCTCAGTGCTTGTGTCTGCTCTGGTTTACCACCCCTGGTCTAACTTGGATCCATCCAGACCGTAAGAACAGAACCCGCCACACACCTTCGGTAGCCCACCCAAAGAGTTCTGCCAAAGTTCCAACAAAGAGTCTTCAACCTGAAACTGCGTCACTGTTTCTCCCTCCTCACGCGCTGCCCGACCAGCTGAGCATTTCCGGCGTTTTCTGTTTTTACTTTCAGATCTCCGGCATCCGTGGTATTATTTGATTTCCAGCTCCTGTGTAACTCTGACTGACTGCCTCGTGAGTTGTCTGAATAACTCCTGAGATAACCCTGTCTGTTCACGTCTTGTCAATCTCACATCCCGATCCAGAAATATTAGCATGTGCCCTTTTATACTTGTTCACATTAAAAATATTATTTGTTGCTGTATGGTCTACATGCTCTGTCACAAACTGCGTGAAGAACACAAGCCAAGCCAAGTCAAGAGAGTTTTATTGTCATGTGTCCCAGATAGGACAATGACATTCTTGCTTTGCTTCAGCACAACAGAGTATTGGGAGCAAAAATGCGGGTCGACTGCAGTCAAAATGGACACAAAAGGGCTGGAACAACTCAGCGGGTAAGACCATGAGGGGAATACAGTGAATGCATGGAGCAGCCTTTCACAACCTTTTTACCCTTGCGGAACCCTTGAAATAATTTTCATGTCTCAGGGAACCCCTATATAAAAAGTATTATATCTCTTTATTATTTATTATTATTATACTTTATTTTCATACTCAAGGGTTTCCCAAGAATATGCCGCACGTGTAATAATAAATTTACAAATACGAAATTAGCAGTAGCGTAAAGATTACTGATTTCAGGTCAGGTCGTAGATAGATTTACATCTCCAAACAAAGATTTGAAAATTTCTTTTTTAAGGGTCTTTTTCTACTATTTCTGCTTTCTATTTTTTTCTTTTCTTATATACACACTTCACGTTTTTCTATTTTCTACTATTTATTTTTCCTCTTTCTTTTCTCTATTTTTTTTTCTTTCTTTTTTAAATTTTTTTACCTCCTTTTCAAAAACATAAAACTAGAGGTTGTACATAGAATGCATTACGTTATGACATAGTTGGCACCTAAAATTAGGTGCCACTGTATTGGTTTGTATTGTATTAACTTCTAATAAAATAAACAAAACAAAACAACAAAAAAAAACGAAATTAAAGACAAAAATACATTTACATATGATTAGAACCCCTAGCGGCCTGTCGCAGAACCCTCGCGTTCCGGGGAACCCTGGTTGAGAACTGCTGGCATTGAGTCTTAACCCCAGGGCGACTAGACCACGACATATTGGACATAGGTTTAAGGTGAGAAGGAACAAATTTAATAGAAACCTGATGGGCAACTTTTTCCACTCAGAGCGTGGTGGGTGGATGGAACGAGCTGCTGGAGCAGGTAGTTGAGGCAGGTACTGTGACAACGTTTAAAACAACATTTGGACAGGTACGTGGATAGGATAGGTTCAGAGGGATATGGGCCAAATGTGGGCATGTGGGACTAGTGTAGATGGGACATGTTGGGCAAGTTGGGCTGAAGGGCCTGTTTGCGTGCCCCACGACTGTATGACAATGACTCTACGACTCTTGAGTTGCGGACAGATGAGAGATTCTGGAGATGGTTTCGGCGCTGGAGGAGGTGCCGTGCCGTGCCGCGGGGACGTTTGTTGGCACAGGAGCGGCGTTCACTGCGAGCCGGGCCTTGCGCCCGATGCCCCATCCTCCTGCTTCAGGAACCACACTTCGTTCCTGCGGCCGATGGGCCTCATGGGGGGGTCGTAGCCGGCGCACAGGTAAACATCACGGTGGTAGCGCTCCGTCTCTCCCAGCGCCTCCCGCAGCTTTCCCGCGTGCTCCACGTAATGCGCCTCCTTGGCGTAGCCCCCAAACTGCCTGCAGTTACGACAACAGGAAATGAGTAAAGCACCAGCCCCTCAGAGGAGCTGATCCATCACCCACCGTGACCTTTGGCCCTCCCTCTATCCATCGTGACCTTTGGCCCACATCCCTCCACAAACCGTGACCTTTGGCCCACATCCCTTTACCCACCGTGACTTTTGGCCCTCCCTCTATCCATCGTGACCTTTGGCCCACATCCCTCTACCCACCGTGACCTTTGGCCCACATCCCTCCACAAACCGTGACCTTTGGCCCACATCCCTCTACCCACCATGATTTTTGGCCCACATCCCTCCACCAACCGTGACCTTTGGCCCACATCCCTCCACCAACCGTGACCTTTGGCCGACATCCCTCTACCCACCGTGATTTTTGGCCCACATCCCTCTAACCACCGTGACCTTTGGCCCACATCCCTCCACCAACCATGACCTTTGGCCGACATCCTTCCACCAACCGTGACCTTTGGCCCACATCCCCCTACCCACCGTGACCTTTGGCCCACATTCTTCTACACCTTTCCTGTACATGTACCTGTCCAGTGGCTTTTACAACATTTAAAAAGCACCTGCCCGTATCTTTCTAAACCCTGCCATTCGGCGTACCTGTCCAGGTGTTTTCTAAATGTTGTAAAAGCCTTTGGACATGTAAACAGATCGGAAGGGTTTAGAAAGACATGTGCCAAATGCGGGCAAATGGGACTGGCCTAGATGGGACATCTTGGTTGGCATGGACGAGTTGGGCCGAAGGGCCTGTTTCCATGCTGTATGATTCCATGAAACTAATTGCATCTGTCATCTCCCAAACAAGCACTAATCCAAGTGTCCTCTGGGCACAGAGCAAAACACAGAAGTGCTGGAGTAACTCAGTGGGTCAGGCAGCATTTCTGGAGGACATGGACAGATGATGTTTCGGATCGGTTTAGGTCCCTTCTCTGGGAGCAGTCTGAAGAAAGCTCTCGACCCGAAACGTCACCTATCCCTGTTCCCCACAGATGCTGCTTGTCCCTCTCAGTTACTCCAGCACTTTGTGTTCTATGCAATATTCCAGCTCTTGCAATTCCTTGTGTCGACAGCTCAGGTGATTTGGTTGAAGAGTCTGCCAACTCCCGCCTGACATCCAGGGGAAATCTTTAGACTTTAGAGCTACAGCGTGGAAACAGGCCCTTCGGCCCACCGACTCCATGCCGACCAACGCTCACCCCATACACTAGCACTATCCTACACAATAGGGACAATTTACAATTTAACAGAGGCCGAGTAATCTACAAACCTGAGGTAGACAAAAGTGCTGGAGAAACTCAGCGGGTGCAGCAGCATCTATGGAGCGAAGGAAATAGGCAACGTTTCGGGCCGAAACCCTTCTTCAGACGAAAGAAGAAGGGTTTTGGCCCGAAACGTTGACTATTTCCTTCGCTCCATAGATGCTGCCGCACCCGCTGAGTTTCTCCAGCACTTTTGTCTACCTTCGATTTTTCCAGCATCTGCAGTTCCTTCTTAAACAATCTACAAACCTGTATGTCTTTGGGTTGTGGGAGGAAACCGGAGCACCCGGAGAAAACTCACACGGTTACAGATAGAACGTACAAACTCCATACAGAGTGATTGATACTTTGTCAATTGTACTTGGTACAGCAAAATTCTTTGTTTTGCAAACAACACACAAGTATGCAAGCACCTGTAGTCAGGATCGAACCTGGGTCTCTTGTGATGCGAGGCAGCAACTCTACCGCTGCGCCACCGACCGTGCAGTCTTATTCCTACCTGATGGACAGACATCCTGGTGGCTCAGGTGGTGTGAGGTCCAGTGGCTGAACTCCAACCTCATCCCAAGACCAGTCCGACTGGAGGTCCCCTGGGCCGAGAAACCTCCAGCAATCGCAACGCCAGTCAGCCCAGCTGCCCAAAGGCTCGGCAGACGGCAAAACCGGGAGGGAGCTGGAGAGTTTGGGCGCGAGGAACAAGGGCCGGTAGGAGGGTGAACCGCATGTGTAATAGATGCATCCTTCACAGTCGGCTGTAGGGGGCGCCCCAGGACACAAAGATGGCCGGCCGAGGCGGGCGAGGAGAGGGACGTCAGTTGGCAGGAACAGTTCCAGTACGTCAAGCGCGCGGGCCGACTAGACGTTGGACTTTGAATAATGGCGCCAAAAATGTTGGCGCCGGCATGTGTAATAAATGCACAAAGAATTTTCACTGCGCAGTCGCATAAGTGACAGATAAAGCACCATTGACCATCACGGTCAGACCCGCTCCCGGCCATCGATGACCGCCCTCGCCCACCCTCCCCGGACTCACGTGGAGTAGACCGTGAACCCCTCCACACGTCTGATCTCGATGCTCTCGTCCGTTGGCTTGGGGACGTTCTCCTGGAATTGGGCGGGAATGCGGACCTGCACCTCGACGGTGGGCTGCAGGCCACCCTCCTCGCTGGGCCGGACGCTCATGCTGACCGGAGCCGTCATCCCCAGCTGCAGGCCTGCGAGAGAGCGGTCAGTGTGAGTCGCCACCCTCAGACCAACCCCAGCCCAGCCCCAACACCATGGTTCAGTTTAGTTTATTGTCACGTGTACCGAGGTACAGTGAAAAGTTGCGTGCTATTCAGCCAATAGCACGGAAAGACAATACATGATTACAATCGAGCCATTTACAGTGTAGGGATACATGATAAGGGAATTACGTTTAGTGCAAGGTAAAGCCAGCAAAGTCCGATCAAGGATAGTCCGAGGTAGATATTCGGTCAGGACTGCTCTCTGGTTGTGGTGGGATGGTTCAGTTGCCTGTTAACAGCTGGGAAGAAACTGTCCCTGAATTTGGAGGTGTGCGTATTTACATTTCTATACCTTTTGCCTGATGGGAGAGGGGAGAAGAGGGAGTGGCCGGGGTGTGACTCGTCCTTGATTATGCTGCTGGCCTTGCTGAGGCAGCGTGAGGTATAAATGGAGTCAATGGAAGGGAGGTTGGTTTGTGGGAAAAAGTTATCCCCCAGATTCCTGTAAATTTTTTTCCCCTTCACCTTAAACCTATGCCCTCTGGTTCTCAATTCCCCTAACTCTGGGCAAGAGACTCTGTGTGTTTACCCGATCTATTCCTCTCATGATTTTGTACACCTCTAACAGATCATCTGTCATCCTCCTGCTCTCCAGGGAATAGAGTCCCAGCCTACTAAACCTCTCCCTGTAGCTCACACCCTCTAGTCCTGGCAACATCCTCGCAAATCTTTTCTGTACCCTTTCCAGCTTGACACCATCTTTCCTAGAACACGGTGCCCAGAACTGAACACGATTCTAGAGTCCCAGCTCTGTAATCTGCAAAATGCATTGGGCGCTCTGGAATTCAATCATTTAATATTTTCCGCAGTTTTTCAAATGATTGAGTGCATTCGGACTGTGCAGTCCTAGCCGGCTCAACCGTACAAATATTTATCTATCTCCCCCTTAAATATGGTCAGTAACCCAGTCTTCACCATCATCTGGGGCAGAGAATTCTCGAGATTCACCACTCTCTGAGAGAAGAGATCTCTTGGCACAAAACGCTGGAGTAACTCAGCGGGACAGGGCAGCATCTCTGGATAGAAGGAACGGGTGACGTTACGCGTTGAGACCCTTCGTCAGAATGTAAGAAGGGGTCTCGACCCGAAATGTCACCCACCCCTTCTCTCCAGAGATGCTGCCTGCCCCGCTGAGTTACACCAGCGTTTTGTGTCTATCTTCGGTGTAAACCAGCATCTGCAGTTCCTTCCTACTGTCATACAGATCTCTGTGCACCTCCGTTTTAAATGACAGGCCCCTTATTTAGTTACCATGTCCTCCTGTTCACGATGAGTGGAAACATCCCAACATCTAAATTCTTCACCCTCTTTCGGACCTTACAAGATTGAATAAGGTCTCCCCTCGTTGTTCAACATTCCAAACAGTAAACTTAAACAGTCTAGCAGTTCTTGATAGGTGTCCACGGAGCAATTCCCTTCCGAGCCGCTGATCTGTTGGAGTGCTACATCTCAGGAGCAAAGAGGTCCTTCTGCAGTTGTACAAAGCCCTAGTGAGACCACACCTGGAGTATTGTGTGCAGTTTTGGTCCCCTAATTTGAGGAAGGACATTCTTGCTATTGAGGGAGTGCAGCGTAGGTTCACAAGGTTATTACCCGGGATGGCGGGACTGTCATATGCTGAGAGAATGGAGCGGCTGGGCTTGTACACTCTGGAGTTTAGAATGATGAGAGGGGATCTTATTGAAACATATAAGATTGTTAAGGGTTTGGACACGCTAGAGGCAGGAAACATGTTTCTGATGTTGGGGGAGTCCAGAACCAGGGGCCACAATTTAAGAATAAGGGGTAAGCCATTTAGAACGGAGACGAGGAAACACTTTTTCTCACAGAGAGTTGTGATTCTGTGGAATTCTCTGCCTCAGCGGGCGGTGGAGGCTGGTTCTCTGGATACTTTCAAGAGAGAGCTAGATAGGGCTCTTAAAAATAGCGGAGTCTGGGGATATGGGGAGAAGGCAGGAACGGGGTACTGATTGGGGATGATCAGCCATGATCACATTGAATGGCGGTGCTGGCTCGAAGGGCCGAATGGCCTACTCCTGCACCCTATTGTTACATTGTCTATTGTCTATCAATGAGTTCCTCCCACTCTGCCCCCTGTTACCCAGTCCCCTGCCTTTGTTTCACCACCAGTCACAGTGCCTCCAGCTAATGAGGTGCGAAACTCTGATATAATGTAATATAAAGGAACTGCAGATGCTGGTTTATACCAAAGATAGACACAAAGTGCTGGAGTAACTCAGACTAAAGAGTCCCGACTCAAAATGTCACCGATCCATGTTCTCCAGAGATGCTGCCTGACCTGCTGAGTTACTCCAGCACTTTGTGTCTGTCCAAAACTCTAATGTTCCCTTCCTGTACCTCACTCCCTTTGGCGCTCCTTAGATCTGTTCTTCCACAGATCTTCCGATTATTTTTTCCCGAAATAATTCTTCTTGATATTTTGATGATTTTTATCATGATTTTTTTGAGATATGTTTTGTTTTGTTCAATTTAGTTTCGAGATACAGCGCGGAAATAGGCCCTTTGAACCAGAGTCCGTGCCGACCAGCGTTCCCCCCCCGCACACTAACACTATCCTACACACACTAGGGACGATTTGCAATTTTTACCAAAGCCAATTTAACAAACCTGTACGTCTTTGGAGTGTGGGAGGAAACCAGAGCACCCGGAGGAAACCCACGCGGTCACAGGGAGAACATACAAACTCCAATCAGACAGACAGCAGCCGTAGTCAGGATTGAACCCGGGTCTCTGGCGCTGTAAGGCAGCAACTCTACTATTGCGCCACCGTGCCGTCCCAAAAATAACTGTTGAGTAATTTCCGATTCTCAACACTCTCGGGAAACTGCTTGAGATATTTTGCAGCACTCGAGGCATTGCAAGCTGCTGGTCTCTGGTTTTGGTCACGGGGGAGATGGAGAATTCAGTGATTCACAAAGGGACAAAGGCCCCCCCCCACCCCCCCCCCCCCTCGCTCTTTAAGCTGACGGTACCTTCCTCGTTGCTTCCTCCGAGATACTTGAGCAGTTTTTGGGCTCCTTCACCCGATCCCTCGTCGAATGGCTTTCCACTGATGGTCACGCTGGCGTAATTACCCGGCTCATATCTCCTCTCCTCGTAGCTCAGCTCTCCCTGTGAGGAACGTCAAAGCTGTCAGCCCGAGTGTGGAGCAAGAGTCATAGAGTGACACACCGTGGAAACAGGCCCTTCGGCCCAACTTGCTCACACCGGCCAACATGTCCCAGCCACACTAGTCCCACCTGCCCGCATTTGATCCATATCCCTCCAAACATGACGCCTCCATGTACCTGTCTAACTGTTTTTTAAACGTTTGGACAGTCCCAGCCTCAACTGCCTCCTCCGGCAACTTGTTCCATACACCCACTACCCTCTGTGTGAAAAAGTTACCCCTCAGATTCCTATGAAATCTGTTCCCCTTCACCTTTAACCTATGTTCTCTGGTCCTTGATTCCCCTACTCTGGGCAAGAGACTCTGTGCATCCACCCGATTTATTCCCCTCGTGATTTTATACACCCCTATAAGATCATCTAAGAGACTAAATATATAGACATGCATACACTTATTGGAGAAAGTAGGAGCTGCATTTAAAGCGATCTCTGACTCCTTCTCTGACCTGTCAAGTACATCTAAATAACGCCCTCATTCACAGTCTGTGCAACAACATAAGACTTCATTGAGACAGAATACGTAATTTCCATGTGTACAGGATTTCAGGTAGAAATAAGGAACTGCAGATACTGGTTAATACACAAAAGGACACAAAGTGCTGGAGTAACTCAGCGGGTCAGGCAGCATCTCTGGAGAATATGGATAGATGACGTTTTGGGTTGGGACCCTTTTTCAGACATCAATTTGAGGAAGGGTTTCGACCCAAAACGTTACCTATCAATGTGTAACTCCAGCCCTGTGCAGATAGTTTAGGGATATAGCGCATGGAAACAGGCCCATCAGCTCCCTGAGTCCGTGCTACCAGCAATGCCCGCACACTAGCTCAATTCTACACACGAGGGACAAATGAGAAAAGCCAATTAACATATAAACCTGCACGTATTTGGGATGTGGGAAGAAACCGGAACACCCGGAGAAAAGCCACGCGGTCACAGGGAGAACGTACAAACTCGGTACAGACAGCACCCGTAGTCAGGATCGAACCCGGGTCTCTGGCGCTGTGAGGCAGCAACTCTACCGCTGCGCCACCGTGCCGAGCACTGAGCTCCGGCATTTTGTGTTTGCTCAATGGGTTCGCCATTACACCGTCTCCTGAAAGCGGTTTCATTCAGTGTGTTCCACAGAGCACTGTGTGACTGGGCTTGATCCCAAACCACCTCCCAGTGAGATCGAGGACCACTGTGAGGACTGGTCTCTTCTGCCTCCAACACAGGGCAGTTTCACCAGACATGCACCCCGAAGATGGGTCTCGAAACGTCACCCTTTCCTTCTCTCCAGAGATGCTGCCAGTCCCGCTGAGTTACTCCAGCATTTTGTGTCTATCTTCGGTGTGAACCAGCATCTGCAGTTCCTTCCTGCACATTCACCCTGTGCACATGGGTGTGGAGGTCGGGGACAGTGATTGTCCTGTCCCACTGTACGTGTTCATTCAAGAGCTCTCCCAAGTTTAAAAAAAAATCAAACTCGTGGAAGCATGTAGAATGTACATAGCGGGTACGTCGGAGCTCGGGGACGTCTCTTCGCGGCTCGTAACACTAACGGCAGGTACTCGGGAAAAGCGGTAAGCTCGGGAAGATTCGTGAAGATTTTTCAACATGTTGAGCACCTACGAGCGGCTATTACCGTAATTCCCCGAGTTTGAATCAGGGGAAACTCGGGAAAACTCTTTGAATGAACTTGTACAGTGGGACAGGGCTTTCACAGGATGTAGCAGGTTGGATGTGCTGGAGTCTGCCCCTGACATCAACTAAATGAAGTGTTTGAAGCCCAGAGCTGTGTCAGACTCCCCGGTATCAGGCCTGACTTAAACCTCCGCACTTACAAATGAAATTCCTTGTATGTTGCAAAACATACTTGGCTAATACAGTATTATTGTGATTGTGAGACGGACTGGGGCAGGATCACCGATGCAGGTCATTAACCAGCCAGAACTACCGATGGGATATCTGAGCACCGGACACAGCATTGATGGCTTCCTCAGAGGAGGAGCTGAGGTGCACATTGATCAGGCTGTCAGAGAGGGAGAGGAGGATCCCACAGGGTCGGGGGGAGGGAGGGGCAGCAAGGGGTCAAGTGGAACCGGGTGGAAACAGCGAGAGGTCAGTGCATGGTCAGTTTAGGGGTCAGCGAGGGGTTGTGATGGAGGTCAGAGTGCCAGAATTAGATGGTTCATGGGGGGACCAGTTCGACAAAGGACGGAGTGAGTCTCGGACTGGAGGGCACTGCCTCGGAATAAAAGGAGGCTCCTTTAGAAAGGAGATGAGGAGGAATTTCTTTAGTCAGAGGGTGGTGAATCTGGGGAATTCATTGCCACAGATGGCTGCGGAGGCCAAGTTATTGGGTGTTTTTAAATCGGAGATTGATAGGCTCTTGATCAGTAAGGGTGTCAAAGGCTACGGGGACAATGAGGATGAGAGGGAAAGATAGATCAGCCATGATGGAATGGTGGAGCAGACTCAATGGGCAGAATGCCCTTATTCTGCTCCAGTGTTGATTAGTGCGGGTGTTAGGGGTTATGGGGAGAAGGCAGGAGAATGGGGTTAGGAGGGAGAGATAGATCAGCCATGATTGAATGGCAGTAGACTTGATGGGCCGAATGGCCTAATTGTGCTCCTATCACTTATGAACTTATGTCTTATGACCTTATGGTTGAAGGGGTGAGTCACACATGGGGTGGGGGGATCCAGAGAGAGGACAGAGGTAGTGAGTGAATGGGATGGGGGTGGGGGGGGAGGGATCAATGATGGAGAAGCAAGTGTGTAGGAAGGAACTGCAGATGCTGGTTTAAATCGAAGATAGGCACAAAATGCGGGAGTAACTCAGCGGGACAGGCTGCGTCGCTGGAGAGAAGGAATGGGCGACCTTGCGGGTCGAGCCTTCTTCAGACTGGATGGAGAGGCCATTGATGGAGCGGCCATTGATGGGGTGAATGGGAGGAATCAGAAAGAACCAGTGAGGAGGGGGAAACAACCACTCGGCGGTGTCATAGCTCGCTGCTGCCTCCTGCTGACACCTCCAGCCTGAAGAAGGGTCCCGACCAGAAACATCACCCATCCTTATTCTCCAGAGATGCTGCCTGACCCGCTGTTACTCCAGAATTATGTGTCTACCTTTTAGTAATACCCTCATTCCCATTCACTCGAGTATAAATGGTTTTATGTTGCAACTCGAATTCTTGAAAGCACGGATTACATCACCCGAGGTGCGAGTGTTGCTGATCGAAGTTGCAACATTTATTATGTAGCAAATCAACGCCGATTTATTAAATTCCGCGCCCCTCGTTTCATCGGGTGCGTGGTTCAGTCAGAAGGACCAAGATTGAGTGAGGTGCCGGGTTAACGCCACGTTCCCGCAGCACCGGCGGGTCCGGAGCAAAGATACTGTCTCATGTTGTTGCTGAGTCATGGATGGGACAAGTAACCAGGTACATGGGTCCACGTCAACACACTGTACACACGGTACACACCGACCCATTCTGCAACAGAGGGAGGGGAGGGAGTGCTGCAAATCGGAAATAAAAACAGAAAATGCGCAAACACGCAGCACCCGTGGAGAGGACACGGAGATGGGTTTAAAGCAGCATCTGCCGTTCCTTCCTGCACGGAGATTATCTTTCAGCTCAGGGCTGCTCTGACCAAGCTCTTGCCACAGGCGCTGCCTGATCCAATCAGCATTTCCAGCAATTCCTGGGTTAAAGAGGGACTGGTCTGTGTCTGCCCCTAACACACATACACTCACACTTATACACACCCATGCACATACACACTTATACACTCACACTTATACACACCCATGCACATACACACATACACTCACACTTATACACACCCATGCACATACACACTTATACACTCACACACATACACACTTATACACTCACACATACTCATAGTTACGCACACTATTGTTTGTTTTTTGAGTATGTGTATATATATATATATATATATATATATATATATATATATGTGTGTGTGTGTGTGTGTGTGTGTATATATATATATATATATATACACATACACTGAACCCCCCCTCTTGTTTATCATATTGTTTACAGAGTACTGTGTTTACATATTCTGTTGTGCTGCAGCAAGTAAGAATGTCATTGTCCTATCTGGGACACATGACAATAAAACACTTGACTCATTCATCACAAGGCGGAGGAATTGCTACTTTCCTCAAATCACACCAATTTTGACCCAGCCCCTTGTACACACCGAACGACTGAGGCGGAGGCAGATGGGCGGAGATCACCTCTCCCTGAGTGTATGGGCGCGAACAAACGTACAAATAAACACTGATATAAACACACTCAGGCACACTCACACGTATACACACTCACATGTACACTCACACACACACACATATACATACGCACACACATTTCTACTCACACACGCTCATTCACAACACACACACACACAGTAGAGCGATACGACTCCTGCCACCACTCTCCGTGGGTGGAAAGATTGCACAATTGAAGCCCATTCGGCCCATCGCCCCGCATCTCGCCACCCGGCTATAGTGTGGCGAGTCGGAGACACAGGAGAACCAGGAAGAGAGGCCAAGAATTCCCCAAATTCAGCGTCGATGGATTCAGCTGTCGGTGACGCTGGAATAAAGCTCGCAGGCGGAGTGTTTGGCTGGCTGTCCCTTACCTTGGTTTCCGAGCTCAGCGTCTGACTCGGTCTGTGTTCAATCTGGCTGAACAGTGAGTTTCTTATCATCCCAAACATATCTGCAGTCCTTAATCCTAAATACAACTCAAATGGAAACACAAGTGACTCGTTGTGTTCGGCCCAGCTCTCAGCAAGGACAGGAGTCTTTTGGGAGTTTTGTTTCTAAACGGGTTGCTCAACTGAAACCTCCAGCAAACATACGCCGAGAGATGAGCCAATGATCCAGACTGGGTGGAGTCACTCCGGCCCTGACCTAACACCGGCCCTAAATTTAAGTTTGAGACAAAAGACAAGCACCAAATGCTGGAGTAACTCAGCGGGTCAGGCAGCATCTCTGGAGGAATACGGATGGGTGACGGTTCGGGTCAGAACCTTTCTAGTTCAGCGATACAGCATGGAAACAGGCCCTTCTGCCCACTGAGCCTACGGCGACCACCCATCAGCCGTTCACACTAGTTTCTATGTTCTCCCCCCCCCCATCCACTCCCTACACACTAGGTGCCATTTACAGAAGCCAATTAACCTACATAACTAAGTTCTTGACATGTGGGAGGAAACCAGAGCACCCGGAGGATACCCACGCGGTCAATAGATTTTAGGTGCTGGAGTAGGCCATTCAGCCCTTCGAGCCAGCACCGCCATTCACTGTGATCATTTCCCACCTTAGAGCTCTGCATTTTCTTGCCCATTCACCTAATATATCCATATCCCATCTGATCTTATTACCTCTTTCTGCAATGTATCAGCTCACTGAAGACAATTTTGCAGAATCCCAGTGCCCACGTGTGAATCAAAGAATGCCTTGAGCAGCAGGTGAGTCTCCAGGCAATGGATTGTAGCAGGTACACAAAAATGCTGGAGAAACTCAGCGGGTGCAGCAGCATCTATGGAGCGAAGGAGATAGGCAACGTTTCGGGCTGAAACCCAAACCCGACTGTCTTGGTTGGCCCATTGTCTCTGCCTGTTCATGCCCTACCGAACTCATTTCCACATACCTTGACTCCATCCTATCCCCCTTGGTTAAATCCCTCCCTACCTATGTTCAAGACACCTCAGCCACTCTCCGTCGTCTCCGCGCATTCCATTCTCTAGGCCCCCATCCTCTCATCTTCACCATGGTCGTCCAGTCACTCTACACCTCCATCCCCCACCAGGATGGTCTCAAAGCCCTCCGGTTCTTCCTCGATCAGAGGAGCCACCTATACCCATTCACTGATACTCTCCTCCGCCTAGCGGAGTTGGTCCTTACCCTCAATAACTTCTCATTTGACTTCTCCCATAACTGCTGCACTCGCTAAGTTTCTCCAGCATTTTTGAGTACCTTCGATTTTCCAGCATCTGCAGTTCCTTCTTTAACACAATGGATTGTAGCATTAGGAGGAAGCCTCCCAGTGATCGTGGCTTTATTAGCTTTTTGGACAAACTCTATGATTAATCGAAGATAGACGCAAAGTGTTGGAGTCACTCAACGGGTCAGGCAGCATCTCTGGAGAAAAAGGAATAGGTGACGTTTCGAATTGGGGCCCTTCTTCAGACGATTAGTCGAATCCTTTATGGAATGAAACAACAAAAGTGGGAGCAGAAAATATTAATTGATCACGCTTATATAACAAAGGCAGATTTCTGCAAGCAGAGGGAACTAATTGTCTGAAGAAGGGTCTCGACCCGAAACGTCACTCATTCCTTCTATCCAGAGATGCTGCCTGTCCCGCTGAGTTACTCCAACATTTTGTGTCTATCTTCGGTTTAAACCAGCATGTGTTCCTTCCTACACATAATTGGTTTACGAGTTAAGAGTCAAAAGTCTTTAATCATCACATTTACGAAAAACAGAACAATGAATTTCTTACTTGCAGCAGCAAAATACAATACATATAAACAATATGTAATAAACAAAAAATAAAGAACCCCTGCAGAAGGCCAAAAATCTTGAGGGCCCCTTAGGATCATAGTCATACAGTGGGGATACATGCCCTTCGGCCCATCTGTCTTTGTTTGACCAAAATCCCTCTAAAACTGTCCTATCCATGTACCTGTCTTAACAGTTTCTTAAACGTTGCGAGAGTACCTGCCTCAACTACCTCCTCTGGCAGCTCTTTCCATATACCCACCACCCTTTGTGCAACCATAGACAGCCCATGGTTGAGGAAAATGTTGTGTCGTGTTCAAGAGCCTGATGTTTGTTGGGAAGAAGTTATTCTTGAACCTGTTGCTCAATTGCAGCAGCTTTATCTGAGGAAGTTTTGCAGCAGGAATGTTGTGATTAAAGAAAGTTTAAAATCAATAAACCTGTGGAGATTCCATACTCTGACAGAGGATTCATTTCCTAATAATAAATACAACTGCACTGTAAATATTTGAATATAATTGTTTAATTCTATAAACCTGTCTTCTGTATTATCGCAGATAATCAATTTTCCAATCATAAATAAAACAGAATTGTATACATTGGTGAATATAAATGCTTCATTCATCCTGACCAAAAGATGATGGCAGCGGTGGGATTCGAACCCACGCCCCCGAAGAGACTGGAGCCTTAATCCAGCGCCTTAGACCGCTCGGCCACGCTACCAATGTGAGAGCACGGTGCCACAAACACACACTTGAAGCGGCACCAGAGATTCTCAGGTCGATCAGGGATTGTTGCTCTCCCAGCCCGGAACAGCCGCCACAACCCGGAGCCGAGCCGGCGCCAGGCCGAGGCTTCCATGCGGGCCTCGGGCCTCGGGCCTCGGGCCTACCTCCAGCCGCTTCCCGCCGCAGACCATCCCGGCCCCGCTGCTGCACTTCACGACCACTTTTTGATTTTTAATATTGCGACGTTTGCTCGGAATTAGTCAACTTTGTGGAATTGCTGACTTTTGCAACGCGTTCAAAGCTCGGCTCCGGCGACCTGTCCTTCAGTCGGTAGCGTGGCCGAGCGGTCTAAGGCGCTGGATTAAGGCTCCAGTCTCTTCGGGGGCGTGGGTTCGAATCCCACCGCTGCCATCACTGTTTTATCCAAATTCAAGTTCAAGTGAGTTTATTGTCATGTGTCCCTGATAGGACAATGAAATTCTTGCTTTGCTTCAGCACAACAGAACATAGTAGGTAGACAAAAATGCTGGAGAAACTCAGCGGGTGCAGCAGCAACTATGGAGCGAAGGAAATAGGTAACGTTTCGGGCCGGAATCCTTCTTCAGAACATATTAGGCATTGACTACAAAACAGATCAGTGTGTCCATATATTATATATCCTTTTTTTTAATAAATCCAAATTAATATCCGTTTTGCAAATTTGAGTATAGGAGCAGGGAGGTTGTACTGCAGTTGTACAGGGTCTTGGTGAGACCACACCTGGAGTATTGCGTACAGTTTTGGTCTCCAAATCTGAGGAAGGACATTATAGCCATAGAGGGAGTGCAGAGAAGGTTCACCAGACTGATTCCTGGGATGTCAGGACTTTCATATGAAGAAAGATTGGATAGACTCGGCTTATACTCGCTAGAATTTAGGAGATTGAGAGGGGATCTTATAGAAACTTACAAAATTCTTATGGGGTTGGACAGGCTAGATGCAGGAAGATTGTTCCCGATGTTGGGGAAGTCCAGGACAAGGGGTCACAGCTTAAGGATAAGGGGGAAATCCTTTAAGACCGAGATGAGAAAAAACGTTTTCACACAGAGTGGTGAATCTGTGGAACTCTCTACCACAGAGGGTAGTTGAGGCCAGTTCATTGGCTATTTAAGAGGGAGTTAGTTAGATGTGGCCCTTGTGGCTAAAGGGATCAGGGGGTATGGAGAGAAGGCAGGTACGGGATACTGAGTTGGATGATCAGCCATGATCATATTGAATGGCGGTGCAGGCTTGAAGGGCCGAATGGCCTACTCCTGCACCTATTTTCTATGTATCTATGTAACGTGGAGGCGAAACTCTTCTTCCTTCAGTATCCTAACTTCCTCCTTGTTCACTCCATCACAGGGAGAGTAAACCAGAATTACAAATCTGTTCGCCAAGGAAATCGAGGCATAGATAGGTTCAGTTCACTTTTGTTTATTGCCATGTGTACCGAGGTACAATGAAAAGCTTTTTATTGTGTGCTATCCATTCAGCAGAAAGACAATACATGATTACAATCAGTCCATTTACAGAGTATAGATAAGAGAATAACGTTTAGTGCAAGGTAAAGCCAGCAAAGTCTGATCAAGGACAGCACCGAAGAGGTAGATAGTAGTTCAGCACTGCTCTCTGGTTGTGGTAGGATGATTCAGTTGTAGCCATCGGGTGATACAGTGTGGAAACAGGCCTTTTGGCCCAACTTGCCCACACCGGCCAACATGTCCCAGCTACACTAGTCCGCCTGCCTGCGTTTGGTCCATATCCCTCCAAACCTGTGCCTGAATCTGGAGGTGTGCGTTTTCACACTTCTACACCTTTCCAGATGAGAGATGAGGGCGTGGCAAGGGCGTGACTCGTCCTTGATAATGCTGCTGGCCTTGCCAAGGCAGCGTGAGGTAATAAATGGGGTCAAGGGAAAGGAGGTTGGTTTGTGTGATGGTCAGGGATGCGTCCACAATTTGCTACTATTTCTTGCAGTTTTGGATGGAGCTGTTCCCAAACCAATCAATCAATTAAAAAAGATAGTCAGAACCCTGAGTGTAAATGGCAAGGAATACAATAGACAATAGGTGCAGGAGTAGGCCATTTGGCCCTTCGAGCCAGCACCGCCATTCAATGTGATCATGGCTGATCATCCCCAATCAGTACCCCGTTCCTGCCTTCTCCCCATATCCCCTGACTCCGCTATTTTTAAGAGCCCTATCTAGCTCTCTCTTGAAAGCATCCAGAGAACCTGCCTCCACCGCCCGCTGAGGCAGAGAAGGCTTAGAATAGAAAGAAGGCTTAGCTTTAAGGTGAGAGAGGAAAAGTTTAACGATGGGTGACATCTCAACCCAAAACGTCACCCATTCCTTCTCTCGGGACATGCAGGACAGAACGCCTCAGGAGATCCTTCTTCCCAGTGGCTATCAAACTGTACAACTCCTCCCCCTTCTGTCTTGGGGTAGACTGAGACTGACACCCCTCCTCCTCTCCCCCCTCCCCAGTCTTTACACATCCCCCAAGCCTTTCCACTCGTCACTTTAAATTCATGTTTCGTGTGCTCTATATTTCTATGACTGTTGGCAGCCTAATTTCCCATCTAGGATAAATAAAGTTCTATCGTATCGTATGCTGTCTGTCCCAGAGAGTTACTCCAGTATTTCATGTCAATCTTCAGTGAAAGGATTGTGTTGTATTGGATTTTACCCTTCATCAGGCTTTGGTATTTTTGTTGTTGGCCTATCAGGTACCGACTCACGGGAACTCGCGTCCCAGGGAAACAAAAGACTTACAGAATGTCTCCAATTTAAAGTGGTCAGACAAGTATTTGTATCTGTGTTGTTCCATTGAATGGAAGATGATTCTAAAAATCTGACAGTATTTATGTTCAGAACATTAACAGCAGCAAAGAAAAACTCTGGATGAAGACAGTTCAGCCGTCACGTTTGGATGGATGCAGTGATCCTGTATGTATGTTTATGGAGTTTATTTCACCAGTCTTCAGCCAACTTGATTCACATATCACCTTCATGTTGGCACTTTGGTTCACCCTGGTGGTGGATGCTTCAGCCTTGTCTGTATTGCTCACATGTGCTGGGCCCTGCTACCCCTAAGGGTGGGGTTGTTTTTGGAGCCAACTCCTCCCATTAGCCTCCAACCTCATCTATTGCATTCGCTGCTCTAGATGCCAGCTGATCTACATCGGTGAGACCAAGCGGAGGCTTGGCGATCGTTTCGCCGAACACCTCCGGTCGGTCCGCAATAACCAACCTGAACTCCCGGTGGCTCAGCACTTCAACTCCCCCTCCCATTCCGTATCTGACCTCTCTGTCCTGGGTCTCCTCCATGGCCACAGCGAGCAACAACGTAAATTGGAGGAAATGCACCTCATATTCCGCTTGGGCAGTCTACATCCTGGGGGTTTGAACATTGAATTCTCCCAATTCTGCTAGCCCTTGCTGTCCCCTCCCCTTCATCAGCCATCTGGTTGTCTCCTCCCCTCCCCCAGCCCTCGGGCTCCTCCTCCGCCTTTTTCCTTTTTTCCTTTCTTCTCCCCACCCCCTATCAGTCTGAAGAAGGGTTTCGGCCCGAAACGTTACCTATTTCCTTCGCTCCATAGATGCTGCTGCACCCGCTGAGTTTCTCCAGCATTTTTGTGTACCTTCGATTTTCCAGCATCTGCAGTTCCTTCTTTAACACTCCTCCCATTAGCCGTTCAATTGTCCACCACCATTCATGACTAGATGTGGTCATATTGGATTGCAGAGCTGTAACCTGCTCCATTGTGGCTGTGAGATCGCTTCTTCTGCCTATTGCAAGCTACCTTTGCTATTTAGCGCATGTGTAATGCTGCGTTACAACCCACTGCGCACCTCATCATTTTTAGTTAAGCCTGGAGCTGCACTTTGCATGCTTTGAATCAAGCTTCTTGGACTTCTACAGGTATACGGTAGAGCACATTGACCGGGTACACCATGGCCTGGTTCGGCAACTCGAACGCCCAGAAATGAAGGAGATTACAAAAAGTAATCTCTGGTCCTTCACGGGTATTGACCTCCCCAATATCAAACGGATCTGTAAGTGGCGCTGGCTCATAAAGGTAGCCAACATCATCAAGGACCCACACCACCCTGATCACACTCTTACTTCACTCCTGTCATCGGGAAGATGGTAAAGGAGTCTGAAAACTGTGACATCCACGTTCAAGAACATCTTCTTACCAATATCTATCAGGCTCCCAAATACTACAAAACACTAACTAAACTATGAACTGTCTTAGTTGCACTAAGGACTTGGGCCGTTTTGCATTAGCATTAAGGTTATTAATACATTAATTAATATATATATATAAGTATCGTATTTACAGGCCTGTTATTCTGCTGCAAGTTCGAATGTCATTGTTGGTACATGTGGCAATTAAACTCTTGACTCATTCATCCAGGGCTGATGGTAAGGGTAGTGTAAGGAATGTGTGGGCCATGAGGTTACAGATGGTAATTGATGGCCCACAGCTCCTCACAGTTGCCCAGTTTTAACAAGCGACATGGTCACAAGAGGGGTTTAACGCTTTACTTTAATTACATTGTAATTCATTCAGAAACTGTGCCCAAGAAACTACAAGTGTCCACTGCCATACAGTGTGTAGGAAAGAACTGTGGATGCTGGTTTAACCCATAGACACAAAATACTGAAGTAACTCAGGGGTCAGGCAGCATCTGTGGAGAAAAAGAATAGGTGACGTTTCGCATATCGACCTATTCCTTTTATCCGGAGATGCTGAGTTACTCCAGCACTTTGTGTCTATCTCCACGGTCATACATCTATTTCGACAGTCAGCCACACTTCTGGGAAACAGGGCGCTCCAGAAACCGGGACCACACGGAATGATGCAGCTTGCTGGCAACTTCTCTGTGCTCTTCACTCCTCCCAGCCTTTGCCCCCAGGTTGCTGCGGTAGCTTCAATCCGACCTGCAGTGCCACTTGTTGGGGCGAGAGCTCTCCCTTGCCGTGGTACACCTGGTGCAGAGCCTGGTGGTGCCGCACACTCTGCAGCAAGCACAGGTAGGTGGAGGCCTGGTGTACCAGCTCCTGCTGGGCTCGGCACAACTTCTCACTGGTCACCTGCCAATAAACCGGAGAGAGCAGCCGGTTACTGACGGGCCGAACGTCCTGACACTGCAACGCTGCGTTTCATGCAAGGTGGGAAAATCAAGCCAACCATTTTCAGAAACGGTCTTTCTCTCTGCCCTCAGACGAGCCTGACCTCAGGGTTTAACCCAGTGACTTCACTCTGCCTTTGCTCTGACTCCTTGACCACTGACCATGACCAGTGATTTTGAATTTCCTCGCTCCTTGACCAAAGATCCCACATCCCCGACTCTGCTGTTCATGTGATAGGAGCAGAATGAGGCCATTCCGCCCATCAAGACTGCCATTCAATCACGGTTTAGAAGTTTTGAAGAATGAGGGGCACCTCATTGAAACATACAGAATATTGAAAGGCTTGGATAGAGTGGTTGTGGAGAGGATGTTTCAACTAGTGGGAGAGCCTAGGACTAAAGGTCATAGTCTCAAAATTAAAGGACCGTTCTTTTTGGAAAGAGATGAGGAGAGATTTCTTTAGTCAGAGGATGGTGAATCTGTGGAATTCTTTGCCACAGAAGGCTGTGGGGGCCACGTTAGTGGATATTTTTAAAGCAGAGATAGATAGACTCTTGATTAGTACGGGTGTCAGAGGTTATGGGGAAATGGCAGGAGAATGGGGGTAGGAGAGAGAGATAGACCAGCCATGATTGAATGGCGGAGTAGACTTGATGGGCTGAAAGGCCTAATTCAGTTCAGTTCAGTTTTATTTGTCATATGTAGGGTAACACAGGGTCAACGGTACAATGAAATGTGTTTGACAAGACAACGGGTGAGCAACCTCAACAATGATATTACAAGGATAAAATTAAGGTTTTTAATTCTGCTCCTATCACTCATGACCTTACGGCTGATCTATCTCTCCCCCTCCTAACCCCGTTCTCCTGCCTTCTCCCCGTAACCCCTGACACCCGTACTGATCAAATGTTGCTGGAAGCCCTGAAACTGAGGTTGGTGTCATAACTTGTGTCTGTTGCCCCTCCATCTTATGTTGACCCCCTTAACCGCCCTGATTGGCTGAGCGGCCCATTGATCTGCTAAAGCCCGCCCATGCATTGGCGAATCTCTACTGCGATTGGCGGAACTGACTGTCCATCAACAAGCGCCCGCCCCCATCGTTGATACACGGCTCTGATTGGACCGTCGACCACCTAAAGCCCGCCCCTGCTTCATCAACCGCTGTCCTGATTGGTCGACCGACCCGTCATTAACACATCGACCGCCCCATGCTGATGTGATTGGTCAATCCGACAGCTAAAGCCCGCCCCCTGAGGCCTGATTGGAAGAGGGGACCGTCAATAACCAGATCGTCCGCCCCCTTTACAGGGATTGTCAGATCGGGCCGTCGGTCATCCAAAGCCCGCCCCCTTGGGTCACTGCCCGCCACTGTGATTGGTCGCGCCGCCCGTCAATAACCGCAGCGCCGCCCCCTCCCCCGCTCCCCCCCCGATCCGTCAGCGGTTGGTCGTCGCCCCGTCGCTCAGCGGCAGCGGCAGCCATGGCGGCAGCGACTCCAGCCCTCGGGCGGCTGCTCCGGCTACGGCCCTTCACCTGGTTCTTGCGGAACTGCTCGGTGATGTACTTGTAGGCGGCGGTGCGGCGGTAATGGTCGCCCTCCGGGCTCAGGTACCTCAGCTCCTTCAGCAGCGCCCGCAACACCCGCCACGGAGGAGCCGCCATCTTCCCTCCACCCGACCAGGCCGCACAATCGATGGCGGAGCGCAGATCGGGCTGCGGTACAGCTGGTCGCCGCCGGGGGGCGCTGCCTCCACCCCCTCTCCGCCCTCCTCCCAAAGGCCAACCTTGGCTTTCTATGCCCTCTATACACATGTAGAGATATTCATGCTGCATGATATATATTAGCTGCTAGTTAAGCTAGTTGCTGTGCTGAAGCAAAGTAAGAATTTCATTGTCCTATCATGGACATATGGCAATAAACTCACTTGAACGAACTCGTTCACTTTCCTCTATATTCTCCCACCCCATGTATTTTTTTCTTAGCCATCTGGTGAATCATAAGTTAATAAGACGTAGCAGAATTAGGCCATCAAGTCTACTCCGCTGATCATCTCTCCCTCCTAACACCATTCTCCTGCCTTTGCCCCATAACTCCTGCCACCCATACTAATCAAGAATCTATCTCTGCCTTAAAAATATCCACTGACTTGGCCTCCACTGCCTTCTGTGACAAATAATTCCACAGGCTCACTGCTCTCTGACTAAAGACATTCCTCCTCATCTCCTTCCTAAAGGAACGTCCTTTTATTCTGAGGCTGTGACCTCTGGTCCTAGACTCTCCCCCTAATGGAAACATTAAACATCCACCCTCTCCAGGCTTTTCACTATTTGATGAGTTTCAATGAGTCCCCCCATTCTAAACTCCAGCAAGTAGAGGCCCAGTGCCGTCAAATGCTCATATGATAACCCACTCATTCCTGGGATCATTCCCGTAAACCTCCTCTCCTCACCAGAGACAGCACATCCTTCCTCAGATATGGGACACGGGTGAGGGAGCCACACATGACAGCCGGGGGGAAACCATGTTTACTAAAGAATGAGGACATCTCGGATATCGTTGAATGAAAAGCCTCATGTTGGGAGCAGATGTGATTGGGACAGGAATTAGGAGTAGGGGATAGTATCTTAGCAAGAAGCAGGATGGAAGGAAGTGTAGTCCAGATAACTGGGAGTTGGTAGGTTTGTACTAGACGTCAGTCAATAGTCCGTCCCCTGTGATGGAGACAAGAGAGATCAAGAAAGGGGAGAGAGGTGTTGGAGGTAGGCCAGATGAATTTGAGGGTAGTGTGGAAGTTAGCGGGGAAGCTAATGAAATCAACGAGTTCTGCATGGGTGCAGGAGGCAGCCCCGTGGTAGGGCAAAATGTTAATTTAGGAACAACAGTAGCTTAAATGAAGGGACCCGACCCAAAATCCCACTTAGCCATGTTCTCCAGAGCTGCTGCCTGACCTGCTGAGTTACTCCAGCACTTTGTGTCTTTTTTGACAAACTGCTGGCAGAAATCAGGACGGACAAGAAGCATCGGTGGAGGGAAATGGACAGACAATGTTTCAGGATGGAACTCTTTTTCAGCTTGAAGGAGTGGAGGGGAAAATGCTTGTAGAAAAGGGTGGGGCAAGAACTAGCAAGTGACAAGTGAATCCAGTCAAGGAGAGGTAGATTGGCAGATTCTGCCTGACCTGCCGAGTATTCCTGACATTTCTAGTTCTCTTTAGCATTCTGCCTAATATTCTTACAGCCTGAATGTTACATCTATAATTTCCAATTTTTTTTCTCCTCCAGTTTATCTTGTTCCAAGAAGCAGCTATTTCTCCAAGCAACTCCAAACATTTATTCTGTATTTAATTATAAATATTTTAGCTCCACCTATTTACAAACACTGTCCAAGTACCTCTGGCTGCTTCACTGGAATCCATTACCTCTCACAAGATTGGCAGTGTGAGAAAATTAGCTAGACTGCTTAAAAGCAGCAAGGCTGCCAGAACCCAGAACCTGGATCACTCCGTACTGCTCCTTAACCGCCGCTTCACACCTTGTTTACAATTGATAAACAAATTATTTTCCACCTTTCAAACTTTACCTGTACAATACACTATGCTAAATTCACAATGCAATGATTTTAGTGATACAGCGCAAAAACAGGCCCCGCGGCCCACCAAGTACGTGCTGTCCAGCGATCACCCAGTTCACCGGAATCCATCACCTCTCACAAGAATGTCAGGGGAGGTGCTCAGGCATATTCTTAGTGGAGATGGTCATTTCTTGGGCGAGGGTGATGTGCATGTTACTTGCCATTTATTAGCCTAGTCTTAATTTGTGTGACCATAGATCGCTCCACTATCAGAATCTGGCAACAACTGTGCTGTCAGCACTGTGGAAGTATACTTCCTTCAACCCAGATCTCCCATCAGTGTCCTATTAAATTTTTCCCCTCTCACCTGAAACCTTGGTTCTCAATTACCTGGGAAAAAGACTGTGCGTTTACTCGATCTATTCCTGTTACGATTTTGTACATTGTTAAAGAGGTGCTTAGTTAGCACTACTGCCTCATAGCTCTAGGGAGATGGCTTGATCCTTATCTTGGATGCTCTCAGTAAGGGTTTTTCACATTCTCCTCGTGACTGCCTGGATTGTCACAACATGCTGCAGTTTGTTTTTATAAAGTAAAGATATTGGTAGGTTGATTTGACTTCCGTAAATTACTCCTGGTGTTGGTGGGTGTTATGAGGATTCAGGTAAATACAAGTTTGTGGACCTAATTACACTCTGTCACCTCAGCCATTGCAGCCATGCCATTTGCATGCTTGACACCAGATTTCAAAACAAGACACTCAATCACTTCTTCTTGTAACAGAATTCAGAATCATCGGACGGATAGGATATTCGATGATGTTTTCCGGACACCTGGAAAAAAATGTAATCCCCTTCCTCCTCCTTGGTATCACCAGCTCATAACCACTCAAAATGGAGAAGTAGCTGTCAGGATAGCACTGAGAACCTCGAGTCTATGCGACAGCCCAGAATAAATGGCAGAACAAGTGCCCAGCTCTGCACCCAGACTCAGCCAAGCATATCTTGTCCCAAGATAAACACAAACTGCTGGAGTAACTCAGCAGGACAGGCAGCAGCTCTGTGGAGAAGGAATGGGTGACGTTTCCGGTCGAGACCCTTCTTCAGACCTTTCCCATCTTAGTTTAGTATTAGAGATACAGCACGGAAACAGGTACTTTGGTCCACCAAGTCCGCCCCGTACATGGGCACTATCCTTTAAACTAGGAACTTACAAACTTTACCGCAGCCGATTAACCTACAAACCTGTACGTCTTTGGAATATGGGAGGAAACCGGAGCACTCGGGGAAAACTCATGCTGTCACAGGGAGAACCTACAATCTCCGTACAGACAGCACCCATAGTCAGGATTGAACCCGGGTCTCTGGCACTGTAAGGCAGCAACTCTACCACTGCGCCACCCAATTTGTAGATTCCATTTTGGTCTCTGAGCCCAGAACTGAAGTGAAAGTAAATCATCATTAATCTGAGCGAGACGAAGCGCAGGCTCGGCGATCGCTTCACCCAACACCTCCGTTCAGTTCCCACTAACCAACCTGATCTCCTGGTGGCTCAGCACTTCAACTTTCCCTCCCATTCCGAATCTGACCTTTCTATTCTGGGCCTCCCCCATTGCCAGAGTGAGGCCCAGTGCAAATTGGAGGAACAGTACCTCATATTTCGCTTATAGTTAACATCTCAGCGGTATGAACATTGACTTATCTAATTTCAGAGTCCTTGCTTTCTCCCTCCTTCCCCTCCCCCTTCCTAGCTCTCCCACAGCCTTCTGTCTCTGCCTCGCCTACTATCTCTCCCACAGTCTGTCTCCCACCCCCTGACATCAGTCTGAAGAAGGGTCTCGACCCGAAACGTCGCCTTTTCCTTCTCTCCATAGATGCTGCCTCACCCGCTGAGTTCCTCCAGCATTTTTGTCCACCTAATCTGAGGAAGGCTGCCTAGATGGAGAGAGGTGAAGTGCTGCAAGCACACACACACACAACCTGCATAAGCAGCAGCTTGGGCATAAGCTGTACATCTTTAACGTAGCAAGCCACTGCCGATCACACCACACAAATCCTTGGCTGCAGCACAAGTTCCTGTTCCACAGACAACGTTGCTGAATGAAGATATGATTATACAGGAAACAACTCATTTCCAACCCAATGAGATCAAATCAATCACCAACTTATGTCACGCACAAATACAGCAGAGTCGGAACGTGTTCTCACCATTTTTGTTTTATTTTAAAAACAGTGCTTTATTACTGTTGGGAAGGGTGTGCCCTCCTTCGAGTTTATAAAAGCCAGCAACAAGATCAATAATTTATACATGGGAAGTAATACAAAAGGAATAATAATCCATGTCCTATCTACTTAACATTCATGATTATATCTAATTATAACCCAATGAATACTGCTCGGTGATGAAGCTACTATACGATATACCATACCTTCCAGGGAAACGTTCACAAACAAGGTGGATCAGGGTCAGGACAGTGTTGATGCTAGCTTTCTAGCAAGATTAAATACCACCTGCGCATGTTTTTTTTTTTTTAGAAAGTTCTGTTTAGTGTTTTCTCCTATTTTATTCCCTTTCCCACGCCTGCACCACAGCACAACTTCCAGACCCCCATCCCACCGCTCATCTCTGGTCGGAGCTCGGAGAGCGAGTTCTCTTCTCTTTCATGGTTCATACAGCCTTCCAGCTGCGGAAGATGAAGCCTATCCTTGTTTACCTGGGGGGGGGGGGGGGGGGGGGGGGCAGGAGGATGGTGGTGTTGGTGGGGAAAAGGGATTGTGATTGTGTCGGGTGAACTGTATTAGAAGTAAATGGAAAGAAATAAATGTTTACAAAAAGGCTGAAATGATTAAATGGTTCAAGTATCTGCGTCAGCCATGCCGCTGTGATAATGACTCCTACTGCTAACAACCAAGGGTTTCCTATTCCAGTCGGGATACAGCCATGGGTCCCGTCCAAAAAAAAACCCACACACACACACACGCACACGCATGCACAACACAAAACAAATAAAACGGGTCTGTCCCATAGAAGCTGATCTGATGGACGGGCTGTTGGACTTTTACCATGCGACAAGCTGTTGACTGGACATGGCCAATTCCTGCTAGAAGCAAGGAGGTCTTTTTGACAAATAAAAAGAGGATTAAAAAAACATTTACTCTAACTCAGAAATTGTTCCCTCCAAACATTCTGCCTATTCTACAACTGTTCTGAGGCTTTTACAAAACAAAGACAAGGATAGAGAACAATACCCTTGGGTTACTTGGTAGTCAATAGAGTGCAGCTGCAGTACTAACTTACTAACATGTTCACTGGTTATAATATAAAAGTTAACCTAAGTAAAAGAATATGATTTGTAGTCATAGGAATGAAAGCGATTATTGAATCTGGTGTGACACAGAATAGCAACTCCCATTAATACAAGCCATCTGTGATTTCTAGGTTTTCTTTCTATTCTTTTATATGCGCAACTAAACTAACTGGAGCACTATCAGGAGATGCTGTCAAGCACCACACCACATTCCCATTTTAATTTCCTTCCTCTGTGATGAGACTTTTCTGTGAATGTTTCCCCATTATAACGACAACTAAAATATTTTATATACAAAAAACATAATTGTCATACAGCGACAAACCATGCTTTGGCTTGCAAAAAAAATCATAATTTAAGGGCGGCAGTGTGGTCTCTACGACTAGTGTCCCTTTTTCTTTTAACAAAGATTGATTTTCTTTAAATAGCTTACTAAGCCGGTGCAGTGTACACTGTGTTGGGGGGATACTGCATGATCAGAAGCTCTGGCAACAACTGTGCTGTCTGAACTGTGGAAGTATACTTCCTTCAACCCAGATCTCCCAGTGTGGAGATATAACAGGGTTCTCAAACAGACAGCAAAGCCCCAGGAACATCGGAGCAGAATGGATCGGTCCAAGCCAGCCCCAGATGTACACAATAAATCAATCTGACCTGCAGCCTCAGTGACTAACCCTCACACATTTGCTCAGCTAACTTCTTAAAAAAGTTTAACATCTGAAATAACAACACGAATTCCTGTGAAATGCCAGCTGACATTTTGTGGAATTCATACCTCTTTTTACATGATACTACTGTGTGGCTGACCATCCTTCCACACTTTTGCTGCTGCAAGCTCTCAATCCCCAGCCTATTCACATCGCTCCTTCCAGCTCGCACCTCCCAAGCAGAGGTAGAGCTGGAGTCGTCTTTCGCCAGATGACCATTTTCTGTGCAGCATCTCCCTGCTCGTTTAGGTACTCACCGAAGACGGAGGTAAATGAAACAAAGATCACAAAGCAGCCAAAATCCAATGATGACGATTAGAGTTAACAGAAAGTTTGATTTAGAAACTGCATTAAATTTGCATGTAATTCTGCTGAATGCAAAAGTGTCAGCCAGTCTGAGCAATATCCTCGGTCACATTTAAAAAAAAAAAAAAAATTGGGTAATACAATTCAATTAACCTGATGCAATTAAAACATGCATATATTTAGTGCCAACACTTCTGGATTGTATCACTTTACTCAATGGTGCTACCTGACAGTGCAGTGTAAACCTGCCCCATTTACACCAGGAGGTTCCAATAAAACCTCCATTTGGAATTTGCTGGGATCCTAATGCATTCAGTCTAGATAATTTTAAAAACAAATTTGTTCAGATAAATTTACATACCAGTGGGAGGAGAGTAGGACGAGGTGGCATGTGTGGTCTTAAGAGTCTTAAACAAATTATAAAAATGGACAAAAAGTTAACGTTGCAGCCACTTTGCATTTTGATAGCAACCTGTATTTCATTCGTTGCTACCGTTTAGTTGGGTACAAACAGGCACAATTAACATGCCGATTACCTCTGGAAATGATGAATAGATGGAAGCTGTTGCTATCCTCACTACAAAAATCAAAGCACAACATAAAACTGTTTCCATCAACTCACATTTGGGTAATTTCCAGCTTTCCCCTACCTCTCCTCCTCATTTTGGACTGATCCCATTCAGTGGCAAATCTGTCTGCCTTTCTCTCTCCTATCAAGATTCTTTATAACCACAATCCTTTGGCGCTGCTGTTCCATACACACACACCATTGGGACCAGATTCCCACGAGCACCCAATTTCACTTTTGGTTTCTACTACTGCTTTTGTGCCTAATATTTTTAATTTCTTGACTGTCTTTTGTCAAATGAGGCTGATTTCATAAATGTCACTACACACACAAAGAAATGCACTTTTATACCACAGTTAAAAACTGTCTGCACAATCTTTGGAACAAAAAAAAATGAAGGCATAAACATAAAGAAAAAAAATACATGTTTAGAAGAACATAATGAGGTATAAAAAAGTAGGTCTCTTGTGTAATGATTTCCTCTCTTTCTCGTGTATTTTTTTTCGTGTTGAGTTGCTATAAAGTTCCACTACTTGTAATATTGCAACAACCAGGCCTTGGGAAGGGGCTGTTCCCATTGCAGGAGTTCACATCACTTTTAGTAGGGAGCGAAACGACTGTATCCACCTCGGTATAAACTAGCCTGGAAAAACAAAGGAACACTATGTAAAGCAAACTAAACATTCAGTATGTAATGCAAAATAAACATTTAACATTCAGCCGCAGCATAGGCATCAGCACACACTCAGCTACGTAGCTTCCAATTCCACAGATTTAAACATGAAGATCTAGGTGGGCCATGAAGTGCAATACTGAAGATGCGCAGTCTGCAAGTTACAATATTTGAGATGTTAAATCAGGCCCCTACTGTATTTCCCAGTGGATGTAAACAATACCATGGCACTGTTTAAAATGCAAGAATATACTCCCTGGTGCCCTGGCTGTCCCTCAATCAGCATACTGAGGCAGATAATTGAGTCATTGTCATGTTGCTGTTTATAAGATCTTGCTGAATAGGGTCATAATTTTTCCCATATGAAATAGAATTTCTCTATTTGAAAGGAAAATGTGCTCTCCTGTTTGCCAGTGATATAAGATGCTTATTTGACTGTAAAATCAACAGACTGAGGGTGGGTGGGGGAGAGAGGACAGGGTGTTACTCGCCAGGTTGAGGAAAATCTAAAAAGGAGTGGCCAGTGATCAGTTAGACACAGGGTCTCTACAGTTACAGTTGATCCTCACTAGCTGAACAAAAGAAGAACATTCCTTATCGAGTTTATCTTCCTGAACTTGTAGATGCTGAAAATCTGAAATAAAAGTAGAGAATGTTGGACACATTCAGGTCAGGCATCTGTGGAAAATGAAACTGAAACATCAACTGTTTTCTTCCTGCAGGTACTATGACTTTGGGGTGATCTAAGTTGAAAGGCACCATCACCAGCCTAGTATTCAAATGTAACTCTGTACTGAATACTCAGTTTAGGAGTGACTGGGCACACTGGCATAGTGAAAGAAAAACATATTTTAAAAATATCAGCCTAATTCATGCCCTTACTATCTAATGGCTGTTGTGAACAGCCATGAACATATTGAATGGCGGTGCTGGCGCGAAGGGCTGAATAGCCTACTCCTGCACCTATTTTCTATGTTTCTATGTGAAGAATAGGTCTAAAAATGTAGCGACGCATAATTGTCGCAATAAGGGTTCACCTATCCATTTTCTCCAGAGATGCTGCCTGACCAGTTGAGTCGCTCCAGCATTATTTTTTTCCTCTAAATCAGCATTTGCAGATTTTTGTGCCCACAACTGTCTTTATGATCTGGCTGCCTACCTGATACCAATCTATTTCCACAGATGCTGCCTGACCTGCTGGGTAGCTGATGCACAAATGCAGCAAATTATGATCCAGTACTTTCATCAGTGGGAAATATAATAAATAGCGAATCCACACACAGGCAGTTTGACCTGAATGGACTTTGCCCACAAGAGACTTGATGTTTTATTTTAGCAGAGCTGAAGTTGATTAAAAAAAAAACAAGCTGGAATCTGAAGCTTGTTTGTTGCGTGATCCTGCAGACATGGCTGACTTTTGCTGCAAACCTGCATTTAAACCCTTTGCTGACCATACCCACTCAACTCACCGGTACATTGTGTGTGACACAACTTGTACTTTGCTGCTTTTTGTCAGCTTTTCAATATCTGATGCAATTTGTGGGACCAGAAGCTCTGTAAATTAGGAAAATGGAACATAGCACATAAAGGGTCTTGACCCGAAACGTTGCCTATTTCCTTCGGTACATAGATGTGGCCTGCCTCACCCGCTGAGTTTCTCCAGCATTTTTGTCCACCATAGCACATTCAATGTTAATTTCTCTTAACTGGCACAAGACGGATTACTCACTAAATGTTGTTTTTATTTTTATTTTTTTAAAAATTTTATTTATTAGAAGTACATTACATTACAACCACATACATTAATACTCGTCATTTGTATCTTCTTACAATTAATGTACTCCCTTTATTTATTTTTTATTTTTTTACACTAGAAAAGGAAAAGATTGAAAGAGAGAAGAAAGTGAAGGAAAAAGTGAAAGTGTAGAAAAGTGTAGAAAATGTAACAACAAAAAAGGACGAAGACCCTATAAGAGCGAAATTAAAAACAAAAGAAAAAGAGTTAAGAAATAGGCCCTAGGAAAAAAAAGAGAAAAAGAGAGAGGAAAAAAAAAAAAAAGAAAAACAAATATTTTTTTGAGCATTACGTAAATAGGACATACCAACTCTTCAACTATCATCCCCCCTTACCCGACCTCAATTTTTTATTTTTTTTAAAGTACTTTTGCACCCTATGTTTGTAATAATTCTATAAATGCAGACCACGTCAGGTGAAAGTGATCTGGTTTACCTGCTAGGAGGAGTCTTATCTCTTCTAGGTGTAGTGTTTCAAACATATTTGAAATCCACATTCAATGTTAATTTCTCTTAACTGGCACAAGACGGATTACTCACTAAATGTTGTTATCCTAGCTTTTTATTCAGTTGGATCGGTGCAGAAGATTTCAAGCATTTACAAAAAAAACTCCAAGCCCAGGCCAAAAGCTGAAGAGGTGCCTGGGAGGAACTGGCAAGGTGTGGAGGGAATAGCTTGCACATCATGTTAAAGATTTTACAGCATCTGGCTCGATGCTCCAGGCCCAGAAAAGAATCACATTTCTCATAGCTCGTCATTAACAAATGCTCAGATGAGAAAGTGCCTTTGTACAGTGCCCTCCATAATGTTTGGGACAAAGACCCATCATTTATTTGTTTGCCTCTGTACTCCACAATTTGAGATTTGTAATGGAAAAAAATCACATGTGGTGAAAGTGCACATTGTCAGATTTTAATAAAGGCCAATTTTATACATTGTGGTTTCACCATGTGGAAATTACAGCTGTGTTTATACATAGTCCCCCCATTTCAGGGCACCATAGTGTTTGGGACACACGGCTTCACAGGTGTTTGTAATTGCTCAGGTGTGTTTAATTGCCTCCTTAATGTAGGTATAAGAGAGTTCTCAGCACCTAGTCTTTCCTCCAGTCTTTCCATCACCTTTGGAAACTTTTATTGCTGTTTATCAACATGAGGACCAAAGTTGTGCCAATGAAAGTCAAAGAGCCATTATGAGACTGAGAAACAAGAATAAAACTGTTAGAGACATCAGCCAAACATTAGGCTTACCAAAATCAACTGTTTGGAACATCATAAAGAAGAAAGAGAGCACTGGTGAGCTTACGAATCGCAAAGGGACTGGCAGGCCAAGGAAGACCCCCACAGCTGATGACAGAGGAATTCTATCTATAACAAAGAAAAATTCCCAAACACATGTCTGACAGATCAGAAACACTCTCCAGGAGTCAGGTGTGGATTTGTCAATGACCACTGTCCACAGAAGACTTCATGAACAGAAATACAGAGGCTACACTGCAAGAAAACTACTGGTTAGCCGCAAAAATAGGATGGCCAGGTTACAGTTTGCCAAGAAGTACTTAAAAGAGCAACCACAGTTTTGGAAAAAAGGTCTTGTGGACAGATGAGACGAAGATTAACATATCAGAGTGATGGCAAGAGCAAAGTATGGAGGAGCGAAGGAACTGCCCAAGATCCAAAGCATACCACTTCATCTGTGAAACATGGTGGTTATGGCCTGGGCATGTATGGCTGCTGATGGTACTGGCTCACTTATCTTCATTGATGATACAATTGGCGGGACTGTCATATGTTGATAGAATGGAGCGGCTGGGCTTGTATATACTGGAATTTAGAAGGATGAGAGGGGATCTTATTACTATATATATGATTATTAAGGGATTGGACACGTTAGAGGCAGGAAACATGTTCCTGATGTTGGGGGAGTCCAGAACCAGGGGCCACAGTTTAAAAATGAGTGGTAGGCCATTTAGAACGAAGATGAGGAAATTTTTTTTACCCAGAGAGTTGTGAATCTGTGGAATTCTCTGCCTCAGAAGGCAGTGGAGCCCAATTCTCTGGATGCTTTCAAGAGAGTTAGATAGAGCTCTTAAAGATAGCGGAGTCAGGGGATATGGTGAGAAGGCAGGAACGGGGTACTGAATGTGGATGATCAGCCATTATCACAGTGAATGGCGGTGCTGGCTCGAAGGGCCGAATGGCCTACTCCTGCACCTATTGTCTATAACTGCTGATGGTAGTAGCATAATGAATTCTGAAGCGTATAGACACATCCTATCTGCTCAAGTACAAATGCCTCAAAACGTATTGGCCAGTGGTTCATTCTACAGCAAGACAAAGGTCCCAAACATACTGCTAAAGCAACAAAGGAGTTTTTCAAAGCTAAAAAATGGTCAATTCTTGAGTGGTCAAGTCAATTGCCCGACCTGAACCCAATTGAGCATGCCTTTTATATGCTAAAGAGAAAACTGAAGGGTACTAGCATCCAAAACAAACATAAGCTAAAGATGGCTGTAATGCAGGCCTGGCAGAGCATCACCAGAGAAGACACCCAGCAACTGATGATGTCCATGAATCACAGACTTCAAGCAGTCATTGCACGCAAAGGATATGCAACAAAGTACTAAACATTACTACTTTAATTTACATGACACTGCTGTGTCCCAAACATTATGGTGCCCTGAAATGGGGGGAGGGGACTATGTATAAACACTGCTGTAATTTCTATATGGTGAAACCAAAATGTATAAAAATGGCCTTTATTAAAATCTGACAATGTGCACTTTATCCACATGTGATTTTTTTTCTATTACAAGTCAAGTCACTTTTATTTCTATAGCACATTTAAAAAACAACTCTCGTTGGCCAAAGTGCTTTACATTGGTGGAGGTACTAACGTTATACAGCAGTGGTTCATAGATTAAATACAAACATCACTACATACATACAGCCCTCGCTCTGTGGACGTCAAGAAAGGCTTGGGAGTAGAGATGAGTTTTAGGTCTCGACTTAAAGGAGTCGATGGAGGGGGCAGTTCTGATGGGAAGAGGGATGCTGTTCCACAGTCTAGGAGTTGCAACCGCAAAGGCGCGGTCGCCCCTGAGCTTATGCCTAGACCGCGGGATGTTCAGTAATCCTAAGTCGGCCGATCTGAGGGACCAGGAGGTGGTGTGGTGGGTAAGCAGACTTTTGATGTAGGTGGGGGCAAGCCCATTGAGGGCTTTGTAGACATAAAGGAGGATCTTGAAGTTTATACGGAACCGCACAGGGAGCCAGTGGAGAGAGGCCAGGATCGGGGTGATGTGGTCCCTTTTTCGGGTGCCCGTCAGGAGTCTCGCCGCGGCATTTTGGACCAGTTGCAGGCGGGACAGGGAAGATTGGCTGATGCCAGTGAAGAGGGAGTTGCAGTAATCTAGGCAGGAGGAGATAAATGTGTGGATGATCTTTTCGAGGTCATCAAACTGGAGGAATTGTTTTATTTTAGCTATCGTCCGAAGCTGAAAGAAGCTAGCTTTTACCACGGCATTGACTTGTTTGTCAAATTTCAATGCTGAGTCAAATATCACGCCAAGGTTTTTGACGTGAGGTTTGAGTAGTGGGGTAAGGCTTCCAAGGCTGCCTGCTATCATTTTGATTGTGTCCGAGGGGCCGAGAAGGATGACCTCAGACTTATTCTCGTTTAGTTGAAGGAAGTTCTGGGCCATCCAACACTTTATATCCTCGAGGCAGCGGATAAGGTTAAGCAGATTTGATTGGTTTTGGGGCTTCAGGGGGAGATAGAGTTGTGTATCGTCTGTGTAGCAATGGAAGGAAATGCCGTGCCCTTCAATGACTTGGCCTGGGGGAGCATATCCAGGGAAAAGGGACAAATCTCAAATTGTGGAGTACAGAGGCAAATAAATAAATGATGGGTCTTTGTCCCAAACATCATGAAGGGCACTGTACATGTCAAATAAGGACAGGCTCAAACTTGTTGCCATGTTTGAATAGCCTGGAGACACTTAACGCCTGGAGTTAATGACCAGGGGCCATTAGAGAGAACCATATATTAACAGGATTTACAATTTGAAGAGATGAAAGAAGGAAACTATCTTTTAATCTACTTGCATTAAAATAAAGCTCCAGGGACTGTAACAACTGCAAAGCAAAGTGCAATGAATGATTTGGTATTTTATTTGACCTGTGACCATCTCTTCTCCAATGCAGTTTGGAATGCCAGTTGCTATCTTCAGTACTGCTGCTTTAACATATGGGTGAGTGCTGGCAGATTATTTAGGTGTTTTGGAGCATACACCAGAACTTAATTTTGCCCACACTTGAAAACGGGTATTTATTCTCTCGTATGGAGAGAATGGAAAGCGATTGAGAATGGGTGCTCGATATCTCCCCACTCCTGAACTGCACTGTGAATCAATTGTTGCCCTGGCTGAAATAAGTGATTGAACTTTCCAAGATACTGCTATTCAATCTCATCTCAGGTCAGCACATTCAGGAAATCTGCCGTTTAGTTTAGAGATACAGCACGGAAACAGGCCCTTCGGCCCACCAGCGATCCCTGCACACTAACACTATCCTACACACACACTAGGGATAATTTACACATACACCAAGCCAATGAACCTACAAACCTGTACGTCTTTGGAGTGTGGGAGGAAAACGAAGATCTCGGAGAAAACCATGGGGAGAACGTACAAACTCCGTACAGACAGCACCCATAGTCAGGATCGAACCCGGGTCTCCGGTGCTGCAAGCACTGTAAGGAAGCAACTCTACCGCTGCTCAATTCAAACTATTAGGATAAACATAGGAGACCTTCGGTAAGAAACTCAATTGCCCTGACCCGAGACCTGTAGTTTCAGGTGGTCAATATGTAGCGTCAACAGCTGGCTAACTGTTCAGTCAGTCTGTGCTCAGTCAGGAGAGTTAAAATTAGGTCAATAAAAGAATCAGCAGAGAACTGAGAAGTACGTCTGTGAGAAGTTCTCAAGCCTGGCAAGTTTTATTTTGATAGTTGTGGAGAGAGGCAGCAGTAAACATTTTGTACCTGGCCTCCTCATCAATCAGCAGTACAGGAATTCAATTGAAACTTGGATAGACACATTAACCATAAAAACACAATCAATCACTTTAATTGAACCTAGCGCCTATACGCATGTTCCAGAGATTTGTTGATCAGATAGTTGAGTGCGCACAATCTCACAGACAAGGTGAAATTAAAACATTTCGCAGGTTCCCCGATAACACTAACAGTGTGAGTATGTCTGCAGACAGAAATTCGAACAATTTCATGCCCTGATTCTTTATCGCCTTCCCACTTCCCAGAGTTTCAAACCAGAAAGGTGGTTGTTTTTATTAATTTGAAGACCACAATCATTTACTCAACATCACTGATTAAATGTTTTTAAACAAAACTATTTTCTTTGTATTTCCACATTCTAAAGAACAGGAGCAAATATGTTTCTCTTAGAATGGAGACAAGGAGGAATTTCTTTAGCCAGAGGGTAGTGAATCTGTGGAATTCATTGCCACAGACTGCTGTGGGTGTTTTTAAAGCTGAGATTGATGGGTTCTTCATTAGTAAAGGCATCAAAGGTTACAGGGAGAAGGTGGGAGAAAGGTTCATTGTTTTGGAAACATCCTCCAAAAGCATTGGCAGGATAGATGTCAGCTTCCTCTCGTGAGCTTTGATGAGTGTGGGCTTTCAACTTAGACAATAGGTGCAGGAGTAGGCCATTCAGCCCTTCGGGCCAGCACCGCAATTCGCTGTGATCATGGCTGATCTTCCACAATCAGTACAACGTTCCTGCCTTCTTCCCATATCCCTTGACTCCGCTATCTTTAAGAGCTCTATCTAACTCTCTTGAAAGCATCCAGAGAATTGGCCTCCACTGCCTTGTGAGACAGAGTATTCCACAAATTCATAACTCTCTGGGTGAAAAAGTTTGTCCTCATCTACGTTCTATATGGCCTACCCCTTATTCTTAAACTGTGGCTCCTGGTTGTGGACTCCCCAAACATCGGGAACATGTTTCCTGCCCCCAGAATGTGTCTAATCCCTTAATAATCTTATATGTTTCAATAAGATTCCCTCTCATCCTTCGAAATTCCAGTGTATACAAGCCCAGGCCCTCCATTCTTTCGACATGGGCAGTCCCGCCATTACGGGAATTAACCTCGTGAACCTACGCTGCACTCCCTCAATAGCAAGAATGTCCTTCCTCAAATTTGGAGATACAGCGCGGAAACAGGCCCTTCGGCCTCCAAGTCCACGCTGTCTAGCGATCACCCTGTTACACTAACACTATGCTACACACCAAGGACAATGTAAAATTTTACCGAGCCAATTAACCTACAAACCTGTATTTCTTTTGAGCGTTGGATTAAACCGGAGCACCGGGAGAAAACCAATGTGGTCACGGGGAGAACATACAAACTCTGTACAGATCGCACCCGTAATCAGGATTGAACTTGGGTATCTGGTGCTGTGAGGCAACAACACTGGCGCTGTGGGGTAATAACTCTGGCGCAGCGCCATCCAAAGCTACATTGTTTATATCCCCAACACCAGACTCTTGAAACAGATACTCCACTCAGAGCTTTGTCACCGTAAAAGATCACCAAGTGGATAAAAGGGAGAAAACCAATGTGATTCAAGGACCCCCCTCAAAGCTTCCTTGTAAATACGCAGCATTCCCAATGACACATGGGAATCCCTGGTTCACAGCTGCTCAAAACGGAGCAGCAGCATTCTGGATGGCAAATGGATACTCAGGAACAAAAAAGCCCAATGCATATGACAGAGTGAATGCACCACCTGCCAAGCCACCACACCTCCTGCACCACCTGTGGCAGTGTGCACAGGTCCTACTCTGCCTCAATAACCATCATGGAATCTACAGACCTGATGGTAAAACACAAACAAATTAAATTTCAAAACGTGCTTCGAGGTGGATTCAAATAAGGGTTTAGAACTGACCTTGATGTACTGTCAACAAATATATTTATTATCAGCTTAGAAGTTGAAATCAATTCTCATCAAGACTAGCTGTGAAACTGAATCTGTTTGTAGCTGTGAAACCCAAGGCATGGTGGCGCAGCGGTAGAGTTGCTGCCTCACAGCGCCAGAGATCCGGGTTCGATCCTGAGTACGGGTGCTGTCTGTATGGAACTTGTACGTTCTTCCCGTGACCTGCGTGGGTTTTCTCCAGGAGCTTCAGTTTTCCCCCACAATCCAAAGACATATGGGTTTGTAGGCTAATTGGTTTGGTAAAATTGTAAATTTTCCCTAGTGTGTGTAGGATAGTGCTAGTGTGCGGGAATTGCTGGTCGGCATGGACTCGGTGAGCCGAAGGGCCTGTTTCCCCACTGTACCTCTAAAGTAAAACTCATACGTCGACAAAAGATCTAATCTTCTGTTACATCAAACCATTGCATTATATTCAATATTCTTTCTTTCTTAAATTCCTTGAATTTGACCAAGGCCAGAATTCCACTTTTCAATCTCCTAACAGGTTTCCGCTCTTATCACAGCAATGATTGACAATACGCCGACTTTGGGCATCTTACACCTTCCTCTATGAATCTTTCTGCAGTTCATGACAGGATTTGTCACACCTACGTCTCCCAACGTCTCTTCTCAGTTGTGATGTTTCATGGGTCTGCCCTCATTTGGTTCCAACTTTACCCACCCAATCGTAGCCTAAGCATTTTCTGCAACGGCATATCTTTCAATGATTGTAATGCTGTGTCTTGTGTCATCCCACCCAGCAAGAATCTTTGTCACTTGGTTGCATCAACCACTTTCTACCGTTTCAGCCATCCAGGCCTCCCCTGACATGACATTTGACCAGGTGCCCATTTCAATCTTTTATAATCCCGCAGTGTGTTTAATGTTAAAGACGGTAATTCACTAATTTGTTGTTTAAAGAAACAAATATAATGGTTGACTTACCACAGCGCTGACTCCGTAGGTAGGCGCAGGAGCAAGCGTGTGATAGGGATCTGCCGTGTAAACACGCCCATAGCTGAAAA
This sequence comes from Malacoraja senta, assembly GCA_038087875.1. Lineage (NCBI taxonomy): Eukaryota > Metazoa > Chordata > Chondrichthyes > Rajiformes > Rajidae > Malacoraja > Malacoraja senta. The sequence continues at coordinate 6,149,518 of CM075996.1, read as the reverse complement.
GAGGCAAGGCATTTATTTGTGATGTAAAAACAGAAATGCTTGGCTTATATGGTATAAAGCATAAACAGCAATGTTGGAGTCTATTTTCTACTTGTAGCTCATATTAACCCTTTCAACAAACAGCATTTTCACAACGGTTACCCTCTCTGCCCCGAACATTATGAGGGGGAGAGGGAGAGAGGGAGAAAGGGAGCGAGGGAACGAGGGGTAGAGGGGTAGAGAGGGGAGACTCAGAGAGAGAGAGAGACAGACAGAGAGAGAGAAAGAGAGAGACCCAGAGAGAGAGAGAGAGAGAGAGGGATCCAGAGAGAGAGAGACCCAGAGAGAGAGAGAGAGGGAGACCCAGAGAGAGAGACCCAGAGAGAGAGAGAGAGACCCAGAGAGAGAGAGAGAGAGACCCAGAGAGAGAGAGAGAGACAGAGAGAGAGAGAGACCCAGGGAGAGAGAGAGACCTATAGACAGACAGAGACCCAGAGAGAGAGAGAGAGAGAGAGAGAGATAGAGAGAGAGAGAGAGGGAGAGAGGCAGAGAGAGAGAGGGAGAGGGAGAGAGAGGCAGAGAGAGAGAGAGAGGCAGATAGAGAGAGAGAGAGAGGCAGAGAGGGAGAGGGGGAGAGGGAGAGAGGGATAGGAGAGAAGGAGAGAGACACAGAGAGAGCGAGAGGGACCTTCAAAGTCACAGGTGAACTCATGGCCAAGGAGTACGTTTTTCTATTTCAAAGAAAGCAAGGACAGCAACACTAAAGACAAATGGTATTATTTAGAATCGTAATATTTCCTGTTGTAGAAATTAACATAAATCTTTAAATGTGGAAGCACTTGGGAAACATCCTAAAGAAAAAGAACATTAGATTTTATAATGTTGCCTGTGCAGAGTTTAAAACAGATACTGTAACTCTAACACTCTCACTGGATGTTTCATAGAAGCCTAGGGTATAGTTAGTGTACTGCAAGGATTTCTGAATATAGTATATAGAAAGAAGGCTATTATTCGAACTCTGTGAAATCAAAGACATCAGGACTGGTTTATTGAAGGTAAGGATTTAACATATATTTTTTCACTATAATGAGGAAGATTAATGGTGGATTTAATGAAGGTTTCAAAATATGAAAGGTTTTAAGAGGATATAAAATGAAATAATGGCCCTCTGGCTAGCAAATTGGAAGCAAACAGAAATAAACTCAGAAATAGGATTATAGGAAGGGGGATTTCAATCACGTAGATTACTAAATAGGGAGCATTATGACTTTATATTAAAAGCACCAGTCTTATACAAAGGAGAATTGGTTAAGTATTTGAAAATTGGAGAAAGCTCATTATCACCAAGCTTGAGGTGAGATGATGTCATTGGCAGATTCAGGAAATGCCTTATTTATCTATCACGATCACAACCCCATTCCCGCACTTACTTCCATATGACCTACTCTCTCTCGCGCTTCTTCTCCCACCCTGCTACACCAAGACGTAGATACACTTGTGGTGTAGTACAGTTGTGTACTGCCTAGGCGAGGTCTGCTGTGTGATCACATGCACTTCCTTATCTCTGTGACTCCCTCTCCCCTGACTCAGTCTGAAGAAGGGTCTCGACCCAAAATGTCACCCATTCCTTCTATCCAACTGAGTTACTCCAGCATTTGGTGTCTATCTATGATTTTACCAGGTTTGTCTGCAAGACAAAGCATTTCACTGTACCTAGGTACATGTGTGACAATAAAGTATCATGGAATCATTGAGTTGAATGTATGGTAGCCAATTAAATTTCCAATCAGCACGTCTTGTGGGAGGAAACGGGAACATCATGGGGAAACACGTGAGGTCACGGGGAGAGCATTCAGTCAGGATTGAACTGGGTTCAGAGACTGCATGCCATCAGCACCACTGCTGGCTACCTACATTATTCCAGATGAAAACTGAATCTAAACTCTGAGAATACAATACCTTTCATAAAGTGAAGCTAAATAATGTTAGTAACCTTTAAAACAGAAATTCTCTATAGGTCTGGAATTGGCTGAAGGATCACCTCAAGGGATTTTAGGTTGACCATATCAAATCAATCATCTGGTGCACTGGTTGTGAAATTCATGGCATATAAACAACTTGATATGCTTCTTTCGAAAAATAAGACATTTCTCAAAACAAAACAAATCACGCCAAAAACAGTGAAAGTAGTCACATTTTAAAAGTTCACAAAATAAGGCAAGGAAACCTTTTTGCTCTCATTGTCAGATTGTTCTATCATTGGTGTTGCAACCAACAATCCAACACACCAAGGAGGTGAGGGATGGGTGACATTTCAGGTCGAGAACCTTCTGAAGATGTCAGAGTATATCAGAATCCTCTCCCAAATATTGCAAAAATCCAGGCAGCCCCTCGGCGAATCAGTGAGGACACATTATTATAGAGTGCTGGGAAACACTATTAAAATAATTCTTTTTTGTATTAACTGCCTGCCTTATTTTATATCAAATGTTCAAATACTGGGTAATGGTGATAGGGAAGAACAAGCATTAAAGATCACAATAGTGCCTGCCAGCAGTGAGGGTTGAGGCGATGTCAAAATGCCACCACTGAATAGATGGAAGGCTTTCTTGGCGTCATTTATAACCTTCCAGCTACACTTTAACTCGTTCATCTGAAGGCTTCAAGTCAAGGGATTCTCCATTAAGACTAGGTTAGTTCAAAAAAGCAACGCAAAGAGTATTGCCTTTAGAAAAAATATCCCATTTGGTAATATCTTTAGGAAGAATAAGTCGGAGAAAAAAATAATCACGAAACCGTTGAGAGAAATAAAATAACTTAAATGTGCCTTTACCCCTTCTGGTACTTTTCTTGTTTTCATGTCTTTGACCTGACCATGATTTTATTCTAATGGTAAGGTGGTGAAGAATGACACTGTCTCTAATATAAAGTAGTGCTGTTTGTTCATTCACTCATGGGCAATCCATACAGTGCTCTCAGCAATGCAACCCATATTATAACAACATTTCAGAAATCTCTGAAATTATGCACTTATAGTTTCTCATCATAAATGTTCCAAACTGGAAACTTCAGGATGGAACTGCACAATAGGATCCAGCACATAAAGTTTGTTGTAACAACAAAGACTTCCAAAGCAAACAAACAAAGGTTCTTACCTGTCACTGTATGCAGTAGCAGTAGCAGTTGCTGGCTGCGCATACCTATAGGCTGCATATCCACCCTGGAAAGTCAAGAAGATATCTCAGAACACTGCAACATGTGCACACCACACACACCGAAGCAATGAAGGGAAAACTGCATTTGTTTCATACGTTACGTATGTTAAATTAACATTTAATGGGTGTACCATTCATTATTAGCAGTGCAGATTTTGCTTTAAATGTGTTTTTTTTAATAACAATTGCATGAACGATTTTTAGTGAGAATTTAAATATCTGGCTGTATAATTATCAAAGAATTATGTCTGATAATTTGAGAGGCACTGAAAACTGCAGGTAGTTTTTCATCTTTGATGTACAAGTAATTTAGCTAAAAGCCTTGTACTGACTTCGCTCGGGGCCTCACTGGCAAATTACATCTGCCAACACCCGCTGCCCATCAAACCTATGCCCCATTAAACCCACAGGCTAACATGCAAGTAACTTGGGAATCTGCTGAGCCTGCATATTATGTACCATTATGAAACCAAGAGTCTGGATTGCATTTTTGCCCTACATAACTGGCTGTTGATTTTAGTTCCACATATGGTGAAAGGATAGACAGATCCATCCATCTTAAGGTTAGATCTTCTCAGCAGAAGGTAGCGACTGAAAGGGAAAAGAAATATCAATCCTAATGCCATAGGGATAAACAAAAAAATGAAAAGGACTAGTTATAAATTTCCATTCTTCAAGCACAACACCCCCCTTCCTGTCCTCATTTCTCTTCAGGACTTTGCAGCACAGTTGAAGGGCTGCAACATCCCTCCAGCCCCCCACCAAATGTCAGCCTTTCATGAACTGAGCCAAGAAGCATTAAGCTGGCCAAGTGCAATTGCCTTCACTGCTATTCCACCCAATATTAATCGTGCATAAATTGCTTTTATAATCAGAACTCCTGGGGGTGGGTGAAATGCAGTCTGTTGAACAGGAAATGTCTAACAGATGTGCAAAACTAGAGCAGATTTTGAACCCGGCTTGGAATTTTACTTTAGCAGCACTGCCAAAAAGATGTGTTGTATAATTACCATCTGTAATCCAAGTGTAGTAGATCATATTAAAACAAATGCAGTTTTAAAACATTAGATTAAATATGCAGTTACAAATGAATCTTTATTTTCTAAACAGTCAAGCTGTGGTATCTGTCAATCAGGAGAAATTGGAGCATGCGAATGTTCGTATCTACAGCACTAGCAATCACCAACCAAATGATCCACAGACTAACTCTGGCCGTCCCAGCATTCTCCAGTGGACGGCCCTGAGCCCTATTTGCTATGGCAAGCCGAGTGAAGGAAACAGCCTGGATTACTAGAGCGTGCAGCCACAATTCTCAGTATTATATACATATATATAATGTATGTATGAAAATATAATAAACATTCACTATCACCATTCATTCATTGCAGCCTCTCCCGCATACCTAAGAGGTTAACGTTCACATCAAGCAAACCACATTAAGAGTTCTTGCTGCAGTTAGAGGTGGGAGCTGAGATACTAACCAAACTCTACAGCATATTTGTCAGGCATCTATGGAAAATAAATTACTTCTGGTAATTGCCAGTGGGAATTAACTTTATTTGTAAGTTTCATTACTGACCAGCAAAAGGATTTAATAAAAATCTTGAATACATTTACATTTATCTCCTTATTGACATAGATATGTTCTAAAAAACATTTTATTTTTAACAATGAATTTCATGAACTCTAGTTTCAATTGAACATGTAGCCCAGAGTAGATTTAGAGGCGGAGAGGAGGTAGAATTTGATGCACTCGTTGAATAAGTTTTGCAACTTTGGTAAAAAGATTAGATAATAGATAATTGCATCTTCTTCAAGGGGTAGCGAAATGCAGGAGTGGGCATTTCATGGCTCAGTAAGAAAATAAGACAAAAACACCAGCCCTAGCTTCATTTTCCAATCAAAGTTGTGTGAAAGGACATCGTGTTGGGAGGGTGGGACTGGGACAGAGGTCTCAAGTAGGGAGACAAATTGCTGGAATGACCCTCAACAAGGTAAATGCCGGTTCTATGTTCTAAACAGTGGGAAGGGTGTGTGGAGGGTAGCAGGATCTGGCTCAGTTAGTGAGTATGCTGCACGTGAATAGCCTCCCGATATTCACTGCCAAGATCCACAAGTAGTAAAGCCATTTGGGCGAGCTGCTGAAAACATATTAAAACCACAATCTAGCAGAGATCTGTAATTCTGAAGAAAGAATTGGTATAAAAGGTGGTGACATGGTGGTGCTGAAACTGGAAGAGATGTTGCCTCACAGCTCCAGGAATCTAGTTTAATCCTGACCTCAAGTACTGACTATGTGGAACTTGCACATTCTCCGTGACCACCAGCTGCTCCAGTTTCCTCCCACTAGTGGGCCGGTAGATCTATTTGCTACTCTAAATTATCCCAAATGTGGAGTAGAGGGGTAGAATCTAGGGGTTAGTTGATGAGAATGTAGGAAGAATAAAATGGGATTAATATAAATGAGTGGTTGTTGGTTGGCATGGACTCTGCGCGCTGAAGGGCCCGTTTCTGTGCAGAATGACTCAGACTCCAGTGTCATGCACAGAAAGGCATTGGTGATTAATGGGATGTACTGTTTCAGGTATTCACTTCCAAAACAAATACGGCAGAATTATTGGATGTTTTTTGATAAAATATATAGTAGCTCTATTCTGTCTGCTTTATCAGAGCCATTGTTCTACATCAATGAATCAAATTCAGTTTTTATTAGATTAGATTCTGTGTTTTACTAGAGATTTGGTGATCACGTTATATAATTGTATCTCCATGGAAACTGAACCTCAGAGGCCTTGAACAGTTCTTGTACAGGCTGCAAGTGAAAAGTGATCAGAAGGCAACAATTCTACTTGAAGTGCATTTAAATATTTATGAACAAGAAATTCCTAAATTTCTGAAGTTAGGCACTCAATTGAGACTTTGCACAAATGCAGTGAAGTGTGAATTAATGGGAACGTATGGTGGTGTTTATGCCATGATGTATTTGAGTGAATAAGAGTGACTTGGTTCATTGGAATTCAATGCTTGGATCCCATTAGGTTTTATCTGCACTCTCTTGCATGATTAATGTACTGCAGGCTGGTTTCACGTTTCCAGATGATATTGCTTCCACTCTTTTCAAAGGAGAATTTTTATTACCTCATTCATCTCCCTTATTACAGACACGTGTCCTCAAAGATTTCTTCCAAGCCCCAGTGTAAACAAGGCTATTATAATTACCTATTTTCAGTGACTAGGTGAAACGGACTGATACAGTATTCCAACCTTTCAGCAGTCAATGAAATGGGTTTTTGGGGAGCAAAAAATATTTATACACCCATTCATATATGCAACAGGTTAGCTGTAAGGGATGGAAAAAGTTAGGAATTAGTGTTACTCTGGGTCTCTCTTACAGTCCCTATTGCAAGGTTCCAAGAAGTCTGGAAAAAAACAATTTCCTGTTAAAATGTTTTCCATGGAATGGGATATGGGGGTATTTGCTTCCAATAAGGTAATAAATAAAATCTGCTAAGTGATCCACTCAAGTGCCACATTGGAAAACTGTTCTCTCACCTAGAATATCCAGGTTCCACCCAAACAGGAGATGAAACGGATTATATGTAGGAAAGAATTGCAGATGTTGGTTTAAATCAAAGATAGACACAAAGAGCTGGAGTAACTCAGCGGGACAGGCAGCATCTCTGGAGAGAATGAATGGGTGACGTGTCGGGTCGAGACCCTTCTTCAGACTGATCAAACTGAACAAAGCCTTTTTACAGCATTAACCTTTAATCGGACTGAAAGAATGATAGGCTCCCCTTCAGCACTTTTAATAATTCAAAATTAAATGCATTGTGTCACTAATCGACACAATCCATGTTATAAACCTACCAATTATATTAATTAGCAGGGGAGATTTTTGTTCACGTTTGTGTTAAGCTCTTGCTGAAATCAGAGCACTCTGCTGGAATGCTTTATCTCCATATGGTGCCTGCTCCCATCCCTAACTGCAGTCTTTGCTGTTAGTAGGATTTTCACTGCAATCCACAATCTGTGCGATTGGTTTCTTCACACATTTCTATCATACCTGCGGTAACTTACTGCTATACACTGGTTCCTGATACACTATTCTATAATAAAACACAGGGAAGAACATTGGCGACGAGGCTGGAAAAAAAAACAACCGCAAAGAGAGAGAGAGAGAGAGAGACCCTCCTTGGATAAAGCCATTCTATTATTGGAGGATGCTTTAAACTGATAAACCTTTAACACTTGGTCTTTAAATAAGAGGTCGTCACAGGCTGCACAACTACATACATTGAAAAGGTTGAACACTTGTTAAATTTACTCTCAGAGCACCTGTCACAACATTTATTTCGCCAACTTCAGCTGCTATTTATAGATCAAAAGGTGAGGGATACAATTTCAAAGGCAAATGCACACTCGACAGTAATGTTTTTCCAATAGATTTCAGCATAATTAAAAGTAGAAATGAAAAAGAGCAGAAGAGTTAGTGAGCAATACTGTAAGCCTGAGCAACTTTTATCAAGGGTTTCCTTATAACCTACATGCAGTATCAGAACCAGTGCAGCAAAGGTCAAGTTTACTCAATACAAAAGCAATGAAGTGAATACGATATTCCAAATGAAACTCTGATTCTTTTAGTGTGCAATGCTCAAAGGATTCAGAATATTGTACACTGCAACTATTAGCAAAGGAGCACAACTTTAGAGTTGACAAAGCTTAAGCAGGATACAAAACTGAGGGTACTGGTTTTAAGTTTAAGTAACTGGATCAAACTATGAAATTTACACCTCTCAGATATGGAAAAACACACAGCTGAAGGAAGTATTAGCATACTGATTTAAAGAATGGCTTCATCAACAGAAGGGAGACAGTGTAAAATAATATTTATACTTACATAAATATCGGCACCATAAAATCCACCATCCTGGTAAACCACACTGCAGAGATGCACACAGAAACACTCTTATTACTGCAATTCCAACATGCAGGGGCTAATACAGGTAAGGTTTGTCACAAGAACTGCACTGGTATAGCAAATCCTCACGAGAAATCTTCAAAAGATTTGAAGTTAGGCATTTTCTTTCTTTCAAAATATGCAGGGGATACTTTTTAAGCTATATTTCCCATTAAATCTTTATACTGGGAACCATCATGCAACCATTTTGGGGCTGCTATTTTGAAGTATATGATTGCACAGTCAAGAGGCCTGGGCCACAGGTTACAGAACACAATCTGGTACCATCAAAACTCTACAGCTAAGTGAGTTACCTAATTGGCATTGAACAGCACGTGAATAAGAAGGATTTGAAACTTACAGGAAGATTCAACTAATTTAGCTTCTGATTTTCTTGATGGTTTCTTTCCATTCTTATTTGTAGGTCACACGGGAATTGGTTGTAGTGTTTAGTGGAGGTTCACAAATATAACCAAAAAGCTAATGCAATCTTGGCCGTTATTTCAAGCCTGGAATATCCAATGAGGAAGCAATGCTTTGATTATGTGGAACAAAGGTCAGTTTTCATATGGCGTACTATGTTCAACTTTTGGCATTCCATCTCAGAAAATATATATTGGAAAGGGTGCAGTTCAGGTTTAACAGAATGATACTGAGAGTTAATGGGTTAAACAGCATAACCTGGATTATATTCCCATGAGTACACATGGGGTGATTAAATAAATTATTAAATTGATAAGGATCCAATCGTTATTTAAAGATTAGCGCTTGGTCATATAAAAGCAAAATCTGGAAGCAGACTGCATAGAAAGTGTTGTGAAAACTTGAAAGTAATTTCACTGTAAAGGTTGTGGATGGATATTGGGTCAAAGGGAATTAAAAAGTTTTAGATAAATTTGTTAACATGAAAAATGTGTTAAGAATACTAAAGGATATGGAATTAAGGCAGATAGGCCAGAGTCAAAGTTAAAATCTGGTGTTGAACAGCTGAAAAAGCCTGAGAGGCTGCAAGTCTATTATTGTTCCTATGTAAACATAGGGACCAGGATGCCTTACCTCTACTTCAATGGAGGCTTATTCTAACAAGCGGTGAATAAGCCCACATATTTATAGCAGGATAAGGCTGGCATTATGGGACTGAATGGTATTTGACTGAGGAGATGCACACTGCTCTACATTAAAATTCCGAGCTCCAGCAGTATCCTGCTTAATGATGGACTCAACATTTCAGAAATGCATATTAGTTTCAGTAAATTAATTAAAATTTCAGAACAATTGTGAATGCAATTTGAGTCAGGAGTTCTTAGAGTCACTTATAGTGAGGGTTTTTGTATAGGGTAATATACAATGCACATTATTTGGAAACAGGCACCTCGTTGATTTAAGAGTCTCTAGCCCAACATTCAGCACCTCGCAATTAAAAAAAATCCTATATTTCCGAGCTCCTCTTTTACTTGAGACAAACCTTCCTTCTCAGCCATCAGTGACAATGTTAGCCAACATAAATTATCCACATGCCTTAAGCAGTCTTCAAAATCTACATTTGTTAAAACATGCTTGTATTAAAGATTATTTTCAGAACAGTGTTGTTGAAGATATTTGGTAAACACAAAAATTAGAAACATTCTTCTGCAGTAGGTCAAGGATCTTTGCTGCCAACTTCTAAAACAAATATTCTCTCTCTCCATCTGCCCTTTTCTCCATTTCTTGACATTTACTGATAGGGAGGCAGATCACCTGCTCGAGGTAATTTGAAGTAATGGGTTACACACTGTTTTACAATGCAACAACCATTTATTCCACTCAGCATGCTCGAGCCTTTGAAACCATGCAGGGCAAGAGACATACTATGTGGCAATATCTAGGGTAAACTAATGGTTCTAACAACAGAAGCCCACAGAATGGAAAGTATTGACCACAGCACAAACTATTGGAGAACCGGTGGTATAACAGGCTTCATAAACAGAGAAGATAGGGATAAAAACCCAAGCACTTGAACTTGTGTCGTGGCAGAAGATCCCCCATGTGTGGCACACAGTGGAAAGAGGGCAAAAAGCGACTGACGTCAGCTCAATCAGCTATATTGTACAAAGTCTCAAATAAAGTTTCATTGATCAGCTCAACATTTGGCATAGTTAATTTGCCAAGTAATGACTTTTATAGTGAAGATGTGGTAGCAGTTGCATATTTGTGGGAGGGAACAACATCTTTTTCATTTTATAGAAGTACATAAATGCGGTGCTCAATTCAGCCAAAAAAATGAAATGTGGGACAAAGGTTGGCAAAGAGAATATGAAAACAGTAACAACAAATATTCACATAAGTTTCCTTTTTGCATAAGAGGTGAAATTGGAGTTGCAATAACTTTGATTAAGGATGCCTGCCTTTATTCAGTTAAGAATACCAAAGTATTATACTGGACTTGATTATAACCATTTTTATACCTAAAGTACATTGTTTAATTATACAATATATCCACTTAATTACGAGCAAATGGCATACAATCAACCATAATAGTTTGATCTATAAAGTTAGCTGAAGACGTAGCATGTAGTATAACCTAATTAAATTGTTCCCTACTCGATAGACTGTCAGGTACAGAAAGAACATTTTGTGTAGCAGGCAAGTAAGACAGGCATGTGGTACAGTGGAATGATCTCCAAACCATGAATTTTGTAGAGCATCCAAGATGTTCCATATAAAACCCCCAAATTTAGAGCAAAACAATGAGCAGATTTTTTCACTTTCCACTGTGAGCAGGAATGAGCAGAAAGGGGTCAATTAGAAGTCATGCTATGTTCTGGCTAGAGCAATACAGTATGATGTGACATTAACTACAATATAAGGAATTCAAAGAAAACGGGAGAGTCATTATGTTAGATATAGTGAAAGTTATCCCATTGGAATCTACATGCAAAGATTTCTAATTCAATTGAAAATACATCTGCTTACCCTCCGTAGGTTGGGATGGCAGTGGGAGGTGCTGCTGCACGGAATGCGCTGTAGACTGCACGGCCTCGTCCTCTCAGGGCTCCTCTCAGTGCAGCTGCAGTAGTGGCTGCTTGATATGGGAAACCAGGAACTGAAGATGTGCAGAATGAAGGAGAGAGACATAGATCACTGTCACAAACATTTGTTCAAAATAACAGACAAAACAAACTAAGCATCATCAACTGTGGCTTTCATATATCAATCAAAAATCATTTAAACAATTAAAACTGTGTAAAAGCATCAGTAGCATAGAAAAAGTGGAAGGCAGCAATTTGGCTCTTCAAGTCTGCTTTGCCATTCAATACAATGGAGGTGGATCTCCTATGTCTTTTGTTTTGAGTAATCTCTCTCTCTCTGTGGCAATTAAAGAGTAAGAATGAAATGAAGCAAGTGTAATGTCACTGACGATATCAAAGGCTGTTTCTACCCACCCCCCTCCCCACTTCCCTATGTCCACCCCTCAGAGGCATTCAATGAAAAAAAGCTGCCAGCATGTGCAATAATTACGGACTCACAACAAACATCAAAAATAACCTTGAGGAGCTTATGAATCAGACAATATAAACGGGCTATGTCCTAATACAGATCCCCAATGGAAAGTTTGCTAGTCTTAACGAGCTGAAGAGAGATTGCTCATATTTTACTCATGGATATTTTTCGCTGGCTCTTAGCTTCTAAAAGTGATTTACTAGCCAGTTTGAAACAAGGGGAGAGATTGGATATAGGTTGGGATGGGGACATGTAGATATGACCCCATGGCCGAGTGGAATAGACTAGCTGGTCCCCTTTTGAACGTTTAGAATACTGGTTCAATTTGCCGTGCTATGGTAATATTGTGATAATGTGGTAGGAATCTATTAAACAAATGTACAAATAGCTTGACTCTACACATCATCCACACCATAGCACAATTATACACAACATTAAAGCACATTATCAAGCCTCTCCAAAACAAAATAATCTGGCCAGGTTTGGAGGGATATGAGCCAAACGCAAGCAGGTGGGACTAGTGTACCTGGGACATGTTGGCCGGTGCGGGCAAGTTGGACCAAAGGGCCTGTTTCCAAACTGTATGACTCGATGACAATTACCAAGTGATGTTCAAACCCTAACCATTAAATTCCTCTTGGTGGAGCCTGCACTGAATTGAGGGGTGTGGGGATGAACATACAGTGTAGAATTGGAAGGAATAGAAGAGTTCACAAGACATGCCAAATTGGATATGCCAAACTACAATAACCTGCATTTTATTAAGAGATATATGGAGACACATTAGGACCTCAGAAGCCAGCAACTTTGTTTGTAAATGGCACTTAAATATGGTGACTGTGCATTTGTGGGTTGTGTAAAATAATATCACTGTGCTATGCATACATAAGAAAGAATAAAGAAACCACTGAACCATTCATTTGTTATATTACAAGGTAAATTATTTGAATAGAATATTTTAAAATTGGTCTTACCATTGTGTGTTGGACTGAGTGCTGTAGACGCAACAGGATGTAGGTGAAAGGGTAAAGATGATAGTGATGCTGGACCTAATGTAAAAAATGTCAAAAACAGCGTTAACATCTATTTTCTTTGGCAGCAAAAATGCATATATAATATGCATATTTCATGATGATATTTTGTATGTTAAATCAATGCTCTTATCCAAGAATTCACTGTTTTATGTATCCTTCCATAGACAAAAATAGATCATTCAATAATTCAGATGATCGATTTCCTAATTCTACCAGAAATTTAAAAAACTTTTTTTTTATTCTTCACATCCGAAATGTGATCACTTTACTTCCTCCGTTTAAAAGATTCACAGTATATATAAAATATTTCCTTTTGTGGCAGAGGGCAACAATTTCTACAGGCGCAAAAAATAAGATAATTTTCTTGGAGCGAAATAGAGTCAAAGAGAAGGAAAAAAAATAAAACAGAAGATAGACACAAAAAGCTGGAGTAACTCAGACAGTATCTCTGGAGAAAACAAAAAACGTTCTTTTGATATCAGCAGCAAACACAATTTTTCCTAGATCAATCCTATTTATGTTGCAGGGCTACCATACACTCATGTACAAATTCTAGTATGAGTGTAACTCATGCAGACCAGCAGGTCCCAGCCTGTGTTCAGTGTCCTGATCTCAGCACCCCAACCTAGGGGACAGACTGCCACAGATCCACTTCCAAAAAATTTAAACAACATTATTACATAATATTATTATTAAACCAACTTCTCAAAAAGAGAAACAAAATAATTTATTTCTTAGTTCCAAATGTTTCAAATGTTTTCAATTTCAAATTCAAAAAATGTTTCAGATTGATTCACTGGAATAATTTGATTGACAAATACAGAAACTGCAAAATAGAAATATTGTAAGGAAATATGGAACCGTGGTTGAGATTGTTTATCTTTAAACTGTTACAATATGTGAATGAAAGCTGATGAAACACTTTACCTGCATAAAATTCAGGACTGTAAACAGCACCAACCACAGGACTCAGTTTCCAGCCTGAAAATCAAATGCAAATACTATTAAATGGTGGCAACATCAAGCCTTGGTTTGAACAAACACAATAGTGAGTATCCAAAAAATGGTCACAGGAAACAAATGAGAATACCAAGATTCTGACAGACACAAAAGGAACAGAGACAAATTAAGATGAGTCCTGGCCCAAAACATTGCCTATCCATTCCCTCAGAAATGCTGCCTGACCCGCTGAATTACTTCAGCACTTTGTGTTTTGCTCAAGAGTCTGACAGATGTTGGTCTTCCAAGCAACCCCATTGCAACAGATTAATCTATTTTACATTTGTTTCCTAATAGGTCAGCAACTTTATTCAAACAAATGAAAAATGTTATGCACAATATTTGTGGTACACACAAGTGCTCTTAGCTCTTGTTGGGTTAAATGAACCAGAGACAACCAATCCCGAAGCTGTGAGTGAACACAGTACCAAATACAGGAGCTGCCTACGAACTTTTATCATCACGGTCCACACAGGCTGTTTGGTCACATTCTGGTGAGCAACTGATACTACTTTTAAAGTCACCGGAAACAACAGGTTCAACAGAGTGTGCTTGAGACTTATGCAATCAATAGCAAGTCCACCAATGCTATGTTAGAACTTAGGTCAGATAGTAGCATGGGGACAAGGAAAGAACGTTCACGTCGCGCCCACCACTACGCACAAGATGCACAAGACGCCATTGTATGCAGATGCAGTTTTCTCCCGTACAAGGTGTCAAATGCATTGTTGAGATCCACAAAAGCAAAATACAATGGTGTTTGTAGTTCCTTGCACTAAGAGGTGATATAAATAGACAACCATATCTATTGGATATGGATCTTCCTAAAATTGCAGTGAACGAATTGTGCAGCCTCTTTAAGATGACTGGCAAGTGATGCTAATGAGCTGCCCTGCAGGTTGCTGCAGCCTCTCCCACCACATTATCCTGTGGGACAGAGCCATATCTCTCATAGAGATGGTGACAGCAATGGTGAAATGGCACAGATGTGATTTTCTGTACTTGAAAAATGTGGCTGTAATTCCATTTTACAAGCATTATTTTCCCAGATGTAAGGAAATCAACAGGTTTCCCCAATTCAAGTACTAAAAGTTTTGAACTGAACATATCCAAAACATATAACAATGGAAGAGCATCAAGCATTAGGTAATTCTAAATTGTTCTAAAGTCAAGATATAAGTTCACATGTTCCTCACGAGAGCTTTCATCCCCTTCACACCAAATGTAAGACATTTATCTGGTGAACCTTCACATTATTACCTCTATCTCAAGTGCATCCTTAACTAGGTAGAGATCTATAATGTATGGCCATTATTCCAGATGGGGTCTATACAGTTGTAGCAAGGTGATGTTTCTATGCTTGCACTCAAATTAACTAGGAAAAAGACCAATATTTGTCTGCCTTCCTTATTGCTTGCATGTATGTATCTGTATTCTGCAATTCATATACACTTGCATCTCTCACCATTCAAAATTTATTCCATCTTTCCAGTCTTACAACACATATTTTTCCATCTGCCACCTATTTGTCCATTATCCCTCAAAAGACCAAACTCCACACTATATTTTTGTACTAAAGAGGACAATTTGACAGTTTGCTCATATTTCACAGGCACAAGACACTGTTACCTAGTTTTGTATCATCAGCAAACTTCCATGTTTTACATTTGTTCCCCTCATCCAAATCATTGATATAGATTGTGAACAGCTGGAGCACCAGTCACTGCAGTCACTCCCATCACTTGTCTTGGTTTTCCTATCATGAATCTAATCCTATTGTGAGCATTTTTCTTTAAACAAATATTGTTATCACTTCTTAGCAATAGATTCTAGCATTTCATCCATGCTTATATCAGCTCAATTGGTCTATGGTCCTCTTTTTATTCTTCTATCTTCTTTCAGAAGGAGCTTGATTACATTTGCAACTTCCAAACCATGGAAACCATTTTTGAAACATCTGGAATTTTGGAAGATGATTTTGGTTATCTTTGTTAAATTCATTCATTATCTCCATAGCCACTTCAAGAATGCAAATCACCTCATAATGGAGATTTATCACCTCTCCATCCCATTAATTTCTCTTATGCTAATTATTTTTACTGAGCTAATTTGAGTTCTTCATTAACACTAGACTGTTTGGCCAGCACAATTTGTGTGTGTGGGGGGTTCTATAACTTTCATGAAGGCAGGTGCTCCGGTTTCCTCCCACACTCCAAAGACGTGAAGGTTTGTCAGTTAATTGGCTTTGATAAAATTGTAAAATAGTGTGCAGAATAGTGTTATGTGTCGGCGTGGACTCTGTGGGCCGAAAGGCCTGTTTCTGCGTTGTATCTCTAACATATAGTAAAGTGACTCTCTCTACCACCTGCCTGTCTATGAAAAAAGGTTTGTGGATCCTTGGGCTTCCGTTTCTAAACTTAACAATCAGTTCCTTGGTCTGAATGACATTGAGAGCAAGGCACCATTCAATCAGACAATCGATTTTCCTCCTCAACTGACTCATCATTACCCGTAATTAATCCAACAATGGTGGGTGTCATTGGCAAATTTAATGATAGAGTTTGAACTATAGAGGACTAAGCAAATAGCCTTGAGGTGCCCCTCTGCTGATATTTATTAAGGAGGAAATGTTGATGCCTTTTGTCTGATACTATCTAATATTCCCCCCTCGATTCCACCTTTTGTTTACTGCCAGTCTCTTCTGATGCTTTATCATGTTCAAGTTCATTTACTCGAACTTCCTATAATCAGACAAATTTTTGTTTGTGTTAATACTGGCTTCTATCACATGCTCTTTATTTCCTGCTCTATTTCACTCTGGAGGTAGACAGTTAACTTTGGTTGTGGCAGATAACTAGAATCTATTCTAAAGGATAATATAAAGCTTCACTTGGACAGGCGTACATTAATAATGGATGTTAACAAATTATTAATAAGTTCATACTCAATGTTTGAGGAACAATTGGATTTTTTGTCATAACAAAAGGGTTGATGAAGGTTTGATGTGGTCTATATGGATTTGAGCAAGTCCTACATTACAGGCAGGTGAGAATACTAAAAATCTGGGGGATTGAAGGGAAGATGGAAAATTGGATCCTAAATTGGCTCACTGGTAAGAGTCAAAGTATGCTTGATGGGTGTTTTTGTTTCTGGAAGCAAATCCAGTGGCTTCCACAGGATTTTGTACTCAAATCTTGCATTGTGTAATACATATGATTTAGACGTAATTATAGGAGCACGATTAATAGTTTGAGGATGATAATAAAATTAACTGCATTGTTGAATGAGGAAAGCTTGAATATGTTGATAGTTTGGCTAGCTGGGCAGAAAAAGTGCAGAGTTAATTTCAAAAAAGTGCGAGGTAATGTGTTGGGGACAAGAAAGCAAGAGAATGCACAATATACGAGTGGTGGTGTGAAAGAACAGAGCAACCATAGAGTATATAGATCCTTATAGTAAGCAAGACCATTCAATAGGATGGTTGAAAAGGCATTTTGATACTTTCCTTCATTAGCCAAACACAAAATAAAAAGAGCACAGATTTCATGATGGCTCATTTCTGGTCATCATATTGCAGAATAGATGTAATTGCAATGGAGGGGGTGCGGAGATTTACAAGGATGTGGCCGGGACTGGAATAATTCAGCTGAGAAGAAAGGTTGGATGAGTTGGGGTTGTTCTTCTTGGAAGCTGAGGGAAGACTCAATTGAGGTTTATTTAAAAAAAAGGGGAAATAAATAAGGCCTCTTCCCTTAGCAAAGGGTCAAATATCAGAGGCATAGAGTTCCTTTAAAAAAAGTACTAAAAGGAAGATGAGGAAAAGGTCGCCCCCCACCCCCACCCCCACCAGAGTGTACTATGATTTCTATAAGTCTGTCCCTGATTCAACTCATATATTAAAATTAACTACTGGATGATGTCCGATATCTACTGCAGTAGAAGATCCACGTGCACGGTGGAGGTGAGTGCCCAATGCTCTGCATCCACAAGAGTCTCAATTGCCATGTTGTTGTTCAAACAGTAACAAAACTCTTTTTGGTATTTTCCCCAATGTAAAGCAAGGTCCACCACCGGTTCTATACAACTTGGTTATTTCAATATTTCTGGTCTAACCTGGTAATGCACCAGTATAATCAATGCCATGATAAGATAAAATTTAACAACCCCTTTTTTCAATTCAAGCTATTCTTATCTTTCCTCAGTTCCCTTCACCCGTGGGATCATCTTTGCACTCTGTGTCACATGCAACTGTTTTTTTAACATAGTAACTAGAATTCAGCTAGGTGTCAAAGCAGGGTATCACCATCATGTAGCTTTGGTTTTCCATATATTGATGTGTAAAATTGCTGCATCGCAAATGACGATCGGAAGCTTTGCTCAGAATAATTTACATTCAAGGCAAACATTCAGATTTCTAATAGTCATGAGTTTTTTTTACTCTGTCCACTGTCTCCATAGCTTCCCTCTTTTCTCCTAACCTGCTGGGTGAAAGAATGTTCCTTCCCTAGCCCAGGCTTAGAACTTATAGTTTTCTTTAGTTTCCCTCCAACCTCCTTATCTTCTGCTCCCTTCTATTAACCCGCTGATCATTCCGTATTCCTTTCAAGTTCCCGTGTTCATTGGTCTTTTTGTCTCCGACATGTCTGCACACAAGATGAGGCTTTCAATTCAAAAAGCATCATCTCCGATGTCCTCTTTCTATGGAAAACGTGATTTCCCCCCTTCTGTCTTGGATGGATCCCTCACCCATGTTTCCTCTGTGTTCCGTAGCTCTGCTCTCGCACCCCCTCCCCTCAGAAGCAACAAAAATACTGTTACCTGGTCCTTATCTTTCACCCCACCAGCCTCCGCATCCAACACATCATCCACCGGCATTTCCGGCACCTCCAATGTGATCCCACCATCCATCAGATCTTCCAATCTCCACCCTTTCTGCCTTCTGCAGAGACTGCTCTCTTCCCCAACTCCTTGGTTCATTCATCCTTCCCATCCAAACCACCCCTACTCTGAGTAATTTCCCCTACAACCTCAGGAGATGCAACACCTGTCACCTATACCTCCTCCTTCGCATCCATTCAGGGACTCTGACAGCCCTTCCAGTGACAGTGGTTCACGTGTACCTCCTCCAACCTCATCTACTGCATCTTATGTTCCCGATAAGGCCCCCGTGTACATCAGTGAGACCAAGCGTAGACTCGGCAACCATTTCGCCGAACACTTGCGTTTGGTCTGCCAAGGCTGGCAGGAACTACCGATTGCTAACCATTATAACTCCCTTCCCATACTGACCTTGGCCTCCTCCATTGCCAGAATATGGCCACATGCAAACTGGAGGAACAGCACTTCATATTCCAGTTGGGTAGCTTACAACCCATCGGTACGAACAACGAATTCTCCAATTTTGGGTACCCTCTACAAAACAACCCCATCCCCTTTCTCCCCCATAAACACCACCCCCTCTTTCCTTTGCCTCCCCTCTCCTGAGCTCTGGCTGACCTTGCACCTATCTCTCCCCGCACCTCCCCACCAACATTCCTAGACAATTCGCACCGGGTGCGTGTTCATCTCCAGTACTGGTCCAACCATCAGACAACCCCTCCATACCTGTATTCACCTATGACCTACCATGCGTTGCCCAGCCCCTCCCCTCTTCCTATGACTGGCCATGCTTTGCCATCCCCACCCCTGCAATCAGTCTAAAGAAAGATCCTGACCCAAAACCGCACCCAACCATGTTGTCCAGGGACGCTGTCTGACCCGCTGATTTACTCCAGCATTTTTTGTCTTTCATCTATTTCACCCGTCTATCAAAGCACCCTTTCATACCTCAGTCTATGCAAACTACTGTCCCATCTCCAATCTCACTTCCCTATCCAAAATACCCGAACGTATTACAGCCAACCTGGAACACTGTCTAAACTGAGAAAGAGGATGGTAGGTGACAGGTGGAAGCAGATACGGGAGTAATGTTGAGCAGATGGGAGCAGGCACTGGAGGGAAAAGAAAGGTGAACCAAGGGAGAAGAAAAACAAATAAACAGATATGCCAGTGATTGATTGATGGAACCGGGTGTTGGAGGGTGATGCTAAGCTAATGGTTGGGGTAGGGGGTAAAGAATAAGATGAAAGAGACCCTGAATGGACTGGTGGGAGTGGGTTATCCAAAATTAGAAAATTATTTCTTCATTGTCACATTACTTGTTAAATGTCTTGAAATGGATGAACAGAAATGGATAAAGCATTGAGAATCATTTTCAGATCTCTTTGCAAACACCCACTCCTACATATATCTCGAACTGAACCACATTTTTTCTTCCATTTTGATCTCAAATATGATATGAGATAACTACTTATCAGTGCCATCAAATAGATAGTTTGGGCAGCTTGAAATACTGCACGGTTCTAACTGTCCTTTAGCTTATTTGCCACTGAAAACCTCATTCGTCTCTTTGCTATCTTTCTGATCAACCCTGCATTCTATTGATTTATACAGGCTCCCAATTAAGCAAAGACTTGATTTTAAAATTCACAATGTTTCTAATTCCTCCAAATCTCAAATCTTCATCCATCTAAAACACCTTCCAAGATACTTTCACTCTTTCAACTTTTAAGTTCCTTTACACTCTTCATTTTTGGCATCCATGCTAGTCCCTAACTTCTGGAATTCCTCCATAAACCCTTTCATCTTTTTTTCTTCCTTTAAGAACCTCTTGGAGCACACTTTCGGTCATCTCCCCCTAACATCTGCAATGTGACTCAGCGTCATCTTTACCTGATAATGTTCCCGTTATGTGCCTTAAGGTATTCTGCTACTTAAAAGTGCAATATATTTTTTCCTCGCTAAAAACACTGCATTCAATAATTCAGTAACAAAGCTAAGCTTTTGCAGCACAGTTTCAGAAACATTTGGCCAGAAGGCGAACATGATTATAGAGAAAAGGTTCTCGGAGATGTAGCAGCTTCTCAACACTTTGCCTAAATGGCATTTCTTCACAGTTGACCTTCAAATTAATTTCACTGTAGGCTTATTACAAGCAGACCCAATCTTGTGAGCTGCAGCCTCCATCAGACCATAACAGTCCATGAGAAAAGGTCAATCAATCAATGCCTGTACAATTTGTACTGGAAATCTCTCAGTTCAGTATCCAACTTTCTCTAATATTTTGGTCAAGTCAAGAAGAGAGTTTATTGTCATGTGTCCCAGATAGGACAATGAAATTCTTGCTTGCTGCAGCACAGCAAAGTATTGTATGCATAAATACAACAGAACAGTTCTGTGTGTCTAAATAGCATAGACCAAATATATATACACATAAATAAACAGATAAAGTGCAATAGGCTGTTATAGTTCAGAGTTCGTTTGACGGCGAGTTTAATAGCCTGATGGCTGTGGGGAAGTAGCTGTTCCTGAACCTGGATGTACCAGATTTCAGGCTCCTGTACCTTCTACCTGATGGCAGCGGAGAGATGAGTGTGTGGCCAGGATGGTGTAGGTCCCTGATGATGTCGGCAGCCTTTTTGAGGCAGCGACTGCGATAGATCCCTTCGATGGTGGGGAGGTCAGAGCCTACACTATCCTAGCAGTCAATTCTAAATATCCACCCTAGTTAATTCAGACATGCGCAAGCACCACTGGGAGAGATTATGAACAGGGCCCTTCACCAATTTTCTAATTCCTAGGCTACAGTTACAGGGGCTACATATTTCCATTGGTTCATCATTTTTAGACAAATAACTGTATTTACTCGCTAATGCGGTTGGCCTAATCTGTGGAATGCCGTATATACAAAAGAGGCAATACAAGCATTAAGGTCAAACCTCAAGGAGTTTCTCAATCAAGCTTAATTGTTCAAGCACCTGTAAAAAGAATTGTGTTTGAAAAATGATAGCATTTATGCAGAACTGTTTTGCTTCCATTAAAGTTAGAAACAATATGTCACAACTTGTACAAAAAATGTTGCTAAATTTGTATACGCTTAATCCTTGAAATACCTACCATTTGCATAAGGGCTCACCATCTTCTTATTAGTCATCACACGCGCTGTGGCATTGTTTACCTGAGGTTCACAGATCCAGCACGTTAATAAACAAGGCAAAGGTAATTGAGTTTAAAATACAGAACATGCAAAGACTAGCACAATCAAGAACGATTTACTCTTAATTATTATGGTCATAGCATTATCTGAATTAGAAAGAAAATTTACAATTTACTTTTTAACTCAATATACATATTAGCATTTATAAATAAAATTCAAAATGTTTTTAAATATTTTCAACAAGGACACTCAAATGTAAACCATTATTTCTCAGGCAAGCTCTTTTCCAATTTTGGCCACATTGAAAAACGGAAATGACATGAGCTTATACCGAAATAGCAAATAAAACCCTGAACACTTTGTTTGCTTGGAGTTTCTTTGGGGGAAGAGGACATATCAACTGCAATATATGGACTTGCTTGATTGTGATGCATTTTATGAGGCCAAATAAATGGTTGTAAATAAGAGGTAATTTATTCTGTTAAATTTGTAAAAATGTATTCTCTTGGCTTCAGTTCAGATGACCATCAAGGAGGGTATGCTCTTTTCAGGAGATGAGGATAAGGCTGGACAGAAATTATTGCAAGTCATTTGAACTGCTCAATAAAAAGGGTGGACACAATACAATAGTGTTTGAAAATGTTATAAAACATTGAGGATAATGAAATATCAGGAAAATATAGACATTTCGGAGAAATTAACAAATGTACAGCAATTTATTTTTTTTAGCATAAGGGACACAATATACTATTTCTTTAATATAATTTAAAAGCAGTGTGTTGGTGATGGGGTAGGGGTGGTGTACTGGACCTTGTGACCTTCAGGATGTACATCTTTCAAGATGACAGGACAAGTTAAGAATTAAAAATAGCCTTTGCAAAAATTGACTGACAGATATTAAAGAGGAAACTGAGGACAAAAAAAGTTCTTCTAAATCAGTTTTTGTAAATCATTGGTTGGAGCTCAAGTGGAGAATTGTGTTCAAGTCTGGGCCACCATATTTTAAACTGGATGCTAACCCCTTGTAGTATGGACAGAGGAGATTGACGAGAACAGTACTAGGTTGGGGAATGAGATGGGGCACCTAAAGCACATGAAGAATGCAGAAGTTGAGACAAAACTCACAAAAGATATGAATAGAGGAGAGTTAATAGTGGTGTTGAAATGATGAAAATGTTGAAAAAAGTCTAGCAGGAAGCACAGGATGCATTTTGAAATATTTTTTTGAAAAAAGAGATGGGATTTTTTGCTTTGACATATGTAGGACTATGTTGTGACCTGGGAGGCAATGCATAATAGGGTGCATGGGTTTTATAACTTTTAAAATGGAATTCAATGTATATTTGCAAAGGAAAAAACTTGAAGCGGCCTAACAGGGTTGAACTATTAGATGTTTATCACAGTGCTAGGCAAGTGCGATAGACCAAATGGACCCACTCCTGTAAGATTCAATGAGGTCCACTTTTCCAAGGTTCAGTTTAACCAAAAGGGATTTGCGAGTATTTTTGAAGAGCCTCTGAGGAACTAATTATATTTAAGCCCCAAGAAATTTACCTCTCAATATTCACTACAGTACAGGTGCTGATTCCTTCAAGCCTTCTTGCAACACATGTGTACAATGCCTTCAAAGTGACACAAAGACAGCAATCAGACCACATAAAATCCTTCATTGCTGATGATCTTGATTCTCACTGATGAGTTCAATGCATTAGATATCAGTACTTCCATGAAAGAGTAACAAGTTAAACAAGGTATTAATTGTAAGGTGAATTTATTCTGGTGGGTTCCAGATCTGTAGCTGGCCTGACTCTATCTGTATTTGATCACTTTCAGTTATGCAAAGGAACTGAATACTTATTGATTGCAAATGAGTCTCAGGAACATTACAAGTGTTCTCTTTAGCTATGAAATTAGACTAAATAAACATTTTAAAAGTTTGTCTTTCAATAAACTAGCAAGCAAGGAAGTGGGAAACTAACATTTATCAATGTAAAAATGTTTCAAATTTCCTAGGTCGTTATATGGAGGTCATACAAAACTGCATGATAGAACAGGAATCTATTTAGTCCTCTGTGTCCATTCAAGTTGAAAAGGAGTACCCTTGCCACAATTGATCTGCTGCCAAGTGCTAGAAGAACATATCCAAATACTTTTAAACGGTGCTGAAAGTCTGTTACCCTTTTCACCCATGTCTCTGTCACCCTGTTTCACCATCATAGACTACTTATAGACTAGATGCTATTTTCAGATCAACCAGTGTAAATCCATGTACCAGCTTATAACTTTTCTGCTAAGGGAAAAGGTCCTTCTTACGCAGGCTCCTCAATGTTATACACCTCAAGTCAAGTCTCCGCTCAGTTTCAAAGAAAAATATCAGTCTATATAACTATATAACTAATATTTTTCAATCCTGGCAACATCCTTAGAAATCCTCCCAGTACTCTCCACATTGCAACGACATCGTTTTTGCATACAGTACACAAGCTGTGGGCTAACTCATGTATTATAGTTTAACTTGAAATGTCAGCCCAAACATTTTCTCTTTAATTTAACATTGAATAGGGTTCTAGCATAGTCAATATATAGCTGCTTTTAGTCTGTCTGGATTAATAAAAACAAATCATCCTCCATGCATTTTAAACCACATCAATCTGTACGGCTATCTTTAAGGATCGGTGTATATACGTCCCAAGATTCCCCTGTTCTTTCACACTTCTCAGTCTTTTTTCACGGCCTCGCCCTGGTGCATCTTCTGCACCTCACTGTGTAAAATTCGATTTGTAACTTTTCTGACCAACCTGGCCATCTGTAACTTCTAGGAGTTTAATCTTTCCTCTATCCAAATGGGCAAGTTTTGGAACATCTTCAGACTTTTGTCATGCGCCCTACAATTATGTCTAACTCCAAAAAGTAAGAGATCGTCTACTGAGCCATATACAACACCAGTAGAAACAGTTCTTCCTGCCCCAAAGACAATACTCCTTTGCTTCTTGACACTGGGTGGGTCTGTGGATCAACCTTGCTACTCCCTCTTGCAACCCACAGGCTTTTACCTTTTTGACCTGCCTATAATGTGGGAGTTTGTCAAAAGATGTAAAAAAAACAACCAAGATGGACTATATAAAATTGCTCTCATTTGACCCAATTGTTAGTCAACATTAACAAATGCATGTATTATTTGCTTGCTTAATTTACATCTTTCAAATTGAAGTTTCATTTTCTTGCTCAGAATTGATTGTATTAATTATTCTGGGTTTTTTTCCTCCTACTTTTAAAACAATAGTATAATTTTAGCAATAGTCCAATCCTTTGGCATCACACTGGCAGCCAGAGAGGATTGGAATATGATGTTCAGAACCGTTACATTTTCCTCCATATTTAAAAAAAAAACCGCTTAGGATACATTTCATCTGGGTCTGGTGATATATCCCCTCACTTCCTGTCCTAGCAGCTTTATATGTAATTTTGCAAAACTTTCTTCCTAATCCACCACATTGGCATCATCCCCATCTTTTATGAAGATAGTTCCAAAGGACATTCATTCAGAATCTTTGACTCACATTGATTTCTACCATACATAACTTAATCTTTAAGTGACCCTACTCTTTCCTTAATTATGTTCTAACTCTTTATACATTTATAAAATATCTTGGGATTTCTTTGGTTTTATTTTCAGTTATTTTTTCATACCCTATCTTGGCTTTCCCAACATCTCTTTTAAATTCACCCTTGCATTTTCTATATTTTTCTCAGCTTTTAGTCAGTCTTAAACTTTGTGATTAAAGTTCTATCAGTCTCACTTTTTCATTTATGCCACATGTCATCTCGGTAGTTTTACATTTCAGCAGTCCCATCCTTTACTTTGTGAAAACATGTGGACCCTGGAGCGCTTGAATCACCTTTCTAAATGCACAGATTGATTGGTTATCTTCAAGTAGCTGTTTAGAGTCCATCTTTGTTAAATCATTTCTTAAATCGACTAGAATTTATTTCTACCCTAATTTATCACCTTAACTCCCATGTTATCTTTGCCCTATTTCAGCCAGTTTCTGATAAAAGGTTGATGAAAGATTATCAACATGACATATTAACTCTTGTCCTTCAATTCACAGAAGTTGACTGACCAGCTGAATATTCATCGGCAGTTTTTATCCTTTCCCGTTGGAGTTAAGACTCACACTTGCCCCTCAGTGTCAGGAAGACTTACCTAGTGTGGTTACTGCTAATGATTTTAGAATTAATTAGAGGCATACCAATTGGTATAATGGGTAAACAGAAAGCAGCCCTAAAGAGCAGGGAGGGAACATGCTCAATTCCAGGGTCAAGGAGTGCCAATCTAAGCCAGGCTGACAGCAACAGTGCTTTAGTAAATCATGTCATAGAGGTTAAAAGGGGAAGCATTGAAAGAAAACCAATATTTCTTTAATATGCTAACCTGAACAACAACTGTTGTATTTATATAGCACCTTTAACATGACAAAACATTCAAAGGCACTTCAGAGCAGTGGCAAGCAAAATCTGTCAGTGGGCCACATATTAGGGCAAATGAACAAAAGCTCCAGTGACTTCACTTCCAGTGGCATTAGCATGTTAGGTGACAAGAAGTTCAACCTTAACTGTGATGTCCCTTCAAGATTGAACAGCCTGATGACACTCACTTGCTAGTCTGACAAATGAATAAGTGGCATTTTGGTGGGAATACCAGGATGCAGGAGGTGGCAATGGAATCGTAAGCTAGCATGAATCAGCACCTCCAGAAGATTTTTTTTTAAAATTGAGACAATGGAAACTCACTTAAAGGATGCTTTCAACAAAGAGGAGAACTAGTGTTTTTCAAAAAAATTCCACTCTGTTTACGTTGGAATATAAAAGTCAAGATAAAAAGCAGTTTAATATTTTATTGAAAGTCAATATTAGTGGGTGATCTTTGATCAGGGACTCTATTAGAATCAATAGATTTGATCAGAACACTTCGCAAAATACACTCTCACCCATCGAAGGTCTGCACAGTTTTTAGCCTGAGAAGTACTAGGTTTACCTTTGTTTGGCCACACACAAACAGATCTAAAAACCATGGGACAAAACAATGAAACAAGGAACATGCCAAAAGAAACATTAAAAATTAAAAGGATAGTAGTGAAGGGGTTTAAACATTAAGTGAGGGCAAAAGTCAGTTTTCCAGCAGTGTGCAACATGAGCACCAAGAAGGGCCAAGAACCATTGGAGAAGCCACACATTGAGCCAATAGAGATAGAGGCACAATCCCAGAGAAACAGAGTAACCATTCACAGGCGTGACATACAAGGAAAGGGGGAGAGAGGGGGAACAAGGACAAACAAACACAAAGAAAGGGTGCATTAATCAGCAAAACTGTAGTTAAAACTCTGAGTAAGATGTGGAGGAGTCACCATCAATCAACCACTAAATATAGCTCAGGCTGCTTAAAAAAAAAAAAATGTACATTCCAGTACAGGCAGCACCAAAAAACAGCATTGGAAAAGGGGAAAACGACAAGTCAAGTCACATTCGTAGCGTTAAACGTGAAATGGCAGATGGGTTTCCTTTTTGTTTGTGTTCGTTTGTTTTGTTTTCCTTTTTTGGTTCACTTACCCCCTTGCGTACCATCGCCAGCATGTATAGTTACCATGGTTACTGTGACTCAAGTGAAGGGCCCTAAACGCTACATCATCGAGGAGGGAAATATAAAAAAAAAAGCAAAATATGCAAACATCTTACTCAAAAGGCTTTAAATGATTCATAAAGACCAGTCTGCATACAAGGCAGAGCTGAGGAGGAAATCTAAGACCTAAAGTTCCTTGGGAATTAAGAAAATTCTAACCAAAATTATGAAACATTAATCAGGCTTCGGATCCTCTTTGGACAAAGACACTCTAAGCCGTCTGCAGATTTGGCTGGCTCGTAATAGGCCGAAGGCAAGGAAACAATTGGATTTATAGAAGGTTTTAACAAAAAATAAGAGTAAATGAATAACGTATTATGTTTTAACTGATTATCTTTTAATAATATGTGATAAACATAATTTTGTTATGCACATTCCAAGTAGTTCAGAGCATTGATCTAAGGCCATCTGCAGCTGCTTGGAAAGGCAGTCCAAAGAAGCTCCAGTCAACCTCTTGTTTACAAAAGGAGAGGCCACCTCCACTGATGGATTCACCCCTCAGCACTGCATTGGAGAAAACTGACTCATTTCATTTTGTGTTTCGGTAGTTTTACCTCATAAAACCAAGGGGAACCTATTTGCACCCTGCTTTGAAAGACACGGAGGTAAAACTGGACATTCTCATTGCAAAAACAAAACAGAAGAGAGCCTTGCACAACAGAGGCCAAATTAAAAAAACAAACAAACATAATTCTGGTCAGCAAGGCAGGAGGAATTACTGTGTAAATTAATGAGTGCAAAAAAGAGATTGGAGGGTAAAGGAGGAGTTAGAACAATGACGCACAAAAGATGACCATCGAACAACCAGTGTATAAAATAAAAAGTGAGGCAAGACATTTAAATTAAATGTATAGAAGGAAACAATTTTTTTTAAGACATGCACCTCTATTTTACGGCCCTCAACCACCGTGCCGTGTAATTTCTCCCTCGCCCTGTCGGCATCAGCACTAGATTCGAAAGTTACGAACCCGAATCCCTGCATGCGGCGGGAGAAGGGGGGAGAACAACATGCACATCATTATAAATAGAACAAGTACATGACCACAATCAGCAATACTCTTCTCTCTCATCCTCATGCATGTTTCTTGGAAAATTAAAAATAAATAAAAAGGTAAGCGGCGAGGCCAAACAAAACTGTACTCGTTACTTGGGCTGATCATTAGTAATCGGGAGTTTGGGGCAGCATTTTGTGGGTAAAGGAAAGTGATGGATGAAAGCGGCAAAGAGCAGGATATAGAATTTTAGTGAGCAGAGGTCGGAAGGAACATTGCAATTTCAAATTCATGTTTTTAGGTGTTCCTGTGCATTATCTATAATTAGTATTTATGCTGATCAACAATTTCTGGGTTGTTCTAGCAGCTGGCTTCTAAAGCATATACTTTGCATAGCTAATGAAAATTCTGAATGCTATTTGTCCAGGTCCCTAAGGAAAGTAAATGTATAGAGTTTTATAACTTTATAAAAGTCAAATCTTATGAGCTACAGTCACCCAGAATATAACACATTTATTTGGCTGTTACTGTCAGTTTCATGTGATATTTTTTTACATGCAAACAGTGCAACCATGGCACTGTGTGTCTAACCCGTTATCATGTTGAAGTATTGGTGGGTAACTTCCTTATTTCAAACCTTTGTAGGATTGGTGATGTCAATAGATGGGGAGGGGTCTGGAAAATCAGTCAGTGTCCTGCTGTTTATAATTCTCCAGTGACCTCTGCTGAAAACTCCAATTACTGAGGACAGCATCAACCACAGCTGCAACAGTGAGTGTCTACATCCCTTGGAAAAATTCCAGAGCTGCCAGAAACTGTGGAACCACATATCAGCAAGAGTCTGGCCAGTAGGAAACACATGAGATGAATTGAC
This sequence comes from Malacoraja senta, assembly GCA_038087875.1. Taxonomy (NCBI): domain Eukaryota; kingdom Metazoa; phylum Chordata; class Chondrichthyes; order Rajiformes; family Rajidae; genus Malacoraja; species Malacoraja senta. The sequence goes on along the minus strand of CM075996.1, from coordinate 6,120,270 downwards.
GGGTAAAGTTTTGTAAGTTCTGTACAACAAACACACCAATCTTTTTACTGAAAATATAATTCTCGTAATGAAATAAATCAAATTGAGTTAATAGTCTCTCTCTTGTTTTGACACGCAGGTTGCCAAAATGCTACTTCCCTGCCTTTCTGCCTCTTGCCTTTTCCTAACTTCATGTCAGTTGATCCCTGGAAGACGGCTATTAATTAAACTTAATTGTGTGTTCGTGAGAGATGACTTTCAGCTGCCACTTATTAGACTGTGAAAGGAGCCTATGGAAAAACAACTGACCACATCAAAGCTAGAATTCTGTGAGCCAAATGGAAGAAGAAAATGATCCAACTACGAAAGCCTTCAGAAACCCAAATCTACGGCTGTACATTTGAAGCATATGGATCAAGTGTGAGATAGTTTGAGACAATTTGCTTTGCAGAATGCAATTTTTGGTCATGTGAAAGGAGTTGGTCATAGAGATAAATTGTGTCGTCAGTCAGTGGATAAATGCTTTTGTGCGTTTGCCAGCCAAACCATTAATTATTTGGGCTTTAACACTTTAGTATAAACCCATGGACACACAGAATCCAAACTAATCCTAATTAACACAATCAACTTTTGATACCAAACCATAACATATTTCAAACAGGGAATGTATTTCAATGTTTTGTAGGATTGCATTGTAAGAAGTCGCTTTTTGGGGGAATGGGTGGCACAGTCAGAACACTGTCCTTTTCACCTCTGAAATATGGGTTCAAGCCAGCAGAGACAGATGGCAGGAAAGTCTCCACTCAGTCATAATAGTCCCAAGAGAAATTAATTTTGGCAGTTTCTAATAGCAGAAGTCTACAATGTAAATGAAGTGTAATTCAGCACTAAATAGCAATCGTACTCAGAGGTCATAAGGATGCTGATTAGAGGAAATGAAAAGTTAAAATTAAGCAATACTGGCTATTCTGCTCATGCTGAATGTTGAAGCTCAATGAGTACTATGACGCTGTGCTGTAACGGAGGAGCATTTTTCAATAAATAACCTGACCATCTCTCTAACACTAAATGTCCAATGAAACAAACCTCAACTCGAACCAAAATTGAAAATGTTCCAATTCAAACTTGGACTCTTCACCAAGATGATTAAATAAAATACTTGTTCTTTTAACAATAGAGAGACCTGGTTAAAATATAATACAAGAATTAAAGGCAACCATGCAGCTATATTTAAACATTTCTATTCTACAGGGGGTATATAACATAGAACAGTAAAGCATAAGAACAGGCCCTTCGGCCCGCAATGTTTGTGCTGAACATGATGCCATCTCTTATCTACCTGCACATAATCCATATCCCTCCATTCCCTGCATATCCATGTGCCTATCTAAAAGTCTCCTAACTCTCACTATCATATCTGCCTCCACCACCAACCCCAGCAGCACGTTCCAGGCACTCACCATCCTGTGTATAAAAAAAGTTGCCCCATCTCCTTTAAACTTTGCCCCTCTTACCTTAAAGTTATGCCTTCCAGTATTTGATTTTTCCATCCTTGGAAAAAGGTTCTGACAGTCATATGCCTGTTATAATTGTATATACTTTTATCAGGTCTTGTTGCAAACTCTAGCATCCCAGTGAAAACAATCTAAGTCTGTCCAACCTCTAGTCAATGCCTCTTATCCAAGCATCATTCTGGTAAACACTTCCCCAACATCCTTCCATTAATGGGATGACCAGAACTGCATGCACTACTCCAAATGCAGCATAACCAATGTCCTATAAATGACCCATGAAAGATAGCCAGCATGGCATATGCCTTCTTCACCACTCTATCTACTTGCATTGCTACTTTCAAGGAGTTATAGACTTGGATACCAAGATCCTTCTGTGTATTAATGCTGTTAAGGGTAATGTCATTAATTATATATTTCCCCCTTACCTTTGACCTCACAAAGTGCAACACCTCACATTTGTTCAGATTAAACTCCATCTGCCATTTATCTGTCCTTTTCTGTAGCTGATCTATATTCTACAGTATACCTTGATAGCCTTCCTCACAGACTGTGGCTCCAGCAATCTTGGTGTCATTCATAAACTTACAAACTAACCCGTCCATGTTTACGTCCAAGTCATTTTATACATCATCACAAACGGCAGCGGTGCCAGAACATATCTTCATGGAACTCCACTGGTCACAGACCTCCAGCTTGAGTATCGTCTTTCCACCACTACTCTGTCTTCTACCAGTAAGCCAGTTCTGAATCCATATGACCAAGTCATTGTTAATAGTATGCATCTTAATCTTCTCGATCAGCCTGCCAAGGGGGATTTTATCAACTGCCTTACTAAAATCTGTAGACAACATCCACTGCCCTAACATCATCGATCACCTTTGTCACTTCTTCAAAAAAACTCGATCAAGTTAGGAAGACATGCCCTGCTATGTACAAAGCCATGCTGACTGCCTCGAATTAACCCATTCTCTTCCAAATATGAGTAAATCATATCCCACGTGGGGTTCCTGACGTGGGGTTCTACAACCTATAATTCCTTGGATTCTCTTTACATCCCTTCTTAAATAAAGGGACATTAGCTGTTCTCCGAGAACTCGCCCATGGCTCGAGAAGTTGCAACAGTCTTTGTTGAGGCTCCCACAATCTCCTGTCTCGCATCAATAATCTGAGCTAAATCTCATTATGTCCTGGGGATTTAGCTACCTTAATGCTCTTCAAGTGCCCCAACACCACCTCCTTCTTGTATATTTGATATCGTTTTAGTGAAGATCTTGGGTACTATTTCTAGATCAATAGTGACGTGCTATCACTCAGCAGTCTTCATGGAATATTTAAAATTTAAAAGCCAATTTAAATATGATGCTCAATTCTCAAAAGTGTTTTGTAAATAGTTATTTGTATATCGGATCTGACCATTCCTAAGCATTATGCATTACTAAATCTATTTTTATCTTACTGTTACCATGGCCTAATTAGTCTAATTTCATTTTATATTGGCTGTGGAGTAAGGAAACTGCTGCAATAAACAAAACTCCTACTGTGAAGTATATGTGAATGTGTGATTACTTTGTTAAACCACCTTCTTCCTGCAGTATTTTTTATATTACATAAAATTTCAGCAATTTTGAAAATTATTCCCTGTTAAGTGCAGACACTATAATATTAGAATTGTGATAAACGTTTCAACAAAAAAAGGTGGGAATGATCGGAGGAAAACAGGTCAAGATTTGGCAATATCTAAAATTAATGGCAAATGGGAACATATTAATCATTTAAATTTTAATTAAAGATTTCTAACATTATCACAAATGACTTTTACCATTTTTGTCTTTATTGACTCCCCATCAATCAAAACCACCATCCATTCCTTAAAATTCTTTCCCTCTGCAATTTCTTTCTACCCCAATCCTGAACAAATGCACTGATCTTCAATTCACATCAAATGATTGATTTTTCCATTTTATTTTTCCTTCCTTAAATTGCTCAAGCTGGCCAAGTTTCTTCACAAAAAAACACTTAAAACAGCTTCCTCCTAAAGTGCGATCAACAACGGACAAATATTTTGGAAAATATTGTGATGATAAAGTTGCAACGTATTTTGTATTAAACCTGAGAGTGCCTCAACAATTGGATCATTGCCCGAGTCAGAAGGTCTGAAAATCCAAATCTATTCCTAGACCTGGTCATGTAATTTGAGCAATTTCAATGCAGTACTTTGCAGTTGTGCATGCTCAGAGTTTTCAAAGGGGACATTAAACAGATCTCTTTTCTTCCTTATGGTATGATCTGAAGAATATGAGTGTTCGTCTGATGTTCCTGTCCACACACATTCCACAAACAACAATGCCACAGGAATTAACTGACGTCTTTGCTGTTAATGGGGCTATGCTGAGCACAAAATCATCATGGTTTGTCCCATACAGTAGTGAATATACTCCAAAATAGTTCATTGGCCATGAATCACGGTGAAGCCTCGTGGTTGAACGAGGTATTGAATGAATCTAACTTCCCAATTTTTGTGTAACATTGAATAAACAGTTATCAAGATTTGACAGCTACAGAATTGGAGGATAAAGAGACAAAGGAACAATGCAAAAGTTCTCAAGTTCCAAAAATTCTTATACGGTAGCTTATAATGTTCCATAACGATGAAAGGTCAACTCAATAAAATTTCCTCTCTCCAACCATAAAAATCAACACCCTTACTTAATGCTTTGTCAGCTCTTACAAATCCACATTTAGTATAGAGGGCAGAAATTCAATCTTATTCTGCTCTAGCTATTCCTAAAGTCATCTGTCCTCAATTTGGCAGGGAGCACACACACACACACAGTTTCACAGCCAAATTTGGACATGTGGGTATGGAAGTCTAGGGCACTTGAAAATAAAATAGCAACTCAATGTAGGTAGGTCTGCATTTAAAGTTATGGACCATATACAGGATTTTATCAAAGCTTAAAAAAATTAATGGTAAATAATTATAGAAAGGAAGTGTGATGGAGATAGCCCAAGTAACTCGTTGTTTTAACCTGGCCTCAGAACTGCAATAAATACAAGCAACAGATGAGCAGTGTCAAAAAAGTAGATCAACAACCCCTGCAGAAGAATGATAAATAAATGTTACTAGATACAAATATAAAAACGAGAAATAAAAAAGGCAATACTCCTATGTGTGTTCATAGACAGAAAACACAATTTAACCCATAAGAATACATGCACCATATCCCCAATATACCACAGTGCACATAATAACACAGTTTCAGCAGCAAAAACAATCATGCTTGAAGTGATTGGTCGAGGGTAGTTGTTTTCATGCTGCGTTAGAGGAGTTTTATCTAAAACCTTATTCATCAACTAAGAATGACGTGAAGCTTTTTGCAAGAATCAGTTCCCCTGTTCGAGCCCACAGGTGACACTGCCAACCACCACTATCAGGAGCAATGAAAATCAGAATTAAGCTGCCCCGTGTCATCCTCACTGGGACAGATCCCTTCAGTGAAGAACAAAAAACGGGCTGGTCTGATCTTGGTTAACTGTAGGTTTATTTGTTATATAATATAACTCACATTCCTGCTCATATTCTAAGCCTGATTAACTGGATGAAACAAAAAAAATGTTAAGTTCAGCATTTGACATTCATATTGTTTCCATTTTAAAAAAAGTTAACTCAAAATCACGTGATTTTCTGACGAGCATATTAAAAATAGCCCAGTATGAGAAAAGTATTTGTTTGTAATTAATGGAGATGTTAATCAAAGGTCTCTGTTCACACTATAAACATTGTTCTATCTGCTGAAATCATTTGACCTCTTGGCAACTTTTAAATTGTCCTCAATACATGAGCATGGGAAGACACCAGCATTGTGATGCATCTTACTATTTTCCAATTTATTTAAATTTTCTTTCCTGATCTAAATTTTCTACATAAAATGCTTCTGGGTGCTGGCAAAGGCAAAGTGACATTTCTTTGTGCATAGGCCCTGGCAATGAGTTGGTTGTGTGACGATAAACATTATAGGCAAGTCCGATCCTATTCTCATCAAACGTCTGTACAATGATCTTTGGGCAGCAATTGTTCTACTCCATTATCAATGGGGTAGTACTGCTGATATTTATGCCCTTACAGCTGCTCTGATCGAAATTAACTCACATGGCACAGTTCTAGCATCAACATGAGATCTTTTAGACTTTAAGGCAATGAAATCATCAGGAAATAGTGATTTGAGTTTTCATGAATGAATGCCACAAACACTTGCAAACTGTTAAAAAAAAAAGTCAATGCCAATGATGTTTTGAACATCTATGTTGAATAGCTTGCTCATACTCTTTTTCTATGCTCAAACAGGAATTAAAAATACTTTGGAAGTTGCATGGAACAATTCATCAACAGCTTCATGGGGTAAAATAAGTTAGCTAACAAATATACATTCAGCAGCACACTGAATATTAATTTCCAGCTAATGAAATTACAGATCTCTAACTTTTTAAATAATGGAGTGATAACAGCTTAAGTGTTATCGTGGTGCCCATTCCATAAATTATTATGCCCTGACTAAAGATCCCTGGACATTCTTGCAAGCCACTCCTCATCATCAGTTCAGTTTGATTTCTCCCAATTCGGGCAGTTTGGGCATGGTTAGCAGTGGTCTCCCAGATACCGTACACAGCAAGCACACCAATGCATGGTGAGGCTCCATAAGCTGGATACCTGTGGCCGACTCTGAGGACCCACTGTAAAGGATAGCAACTAGGCAAAGACAGCTGTGAAATTGACGAATATAAGCAAAAGGTGTGAGGTCGAAAGGATTCTGGCCAAGTCCTTCACCAGAAATATTATCTCGGTATTAAAAATGTTGCTTCATTAGTCATGAAATCAAAGGAATATGAAAGAAAACTTGTTTTTCCTAACCCTTTTTAAGCATGAAGTGGTTTTAGTGAGACAGTTAATCATATAAAACATCAGAATACTGTGTGGCGAATTGGTCCCCTGTATTTCTGGAAAAACACAAACATAACCAATCAAATCACAATTTAACTCCTTCGCTGCTAAATATAGCTCCCACCCACTATAATGTCAGAAACAGAAAGAAAATAAACTTCAAGATATTAGACACAAAAAGCTGGAGTAACTCAGCGGGACAAGCAGCATCTCTGGAGAGAAGGAATGGGCGATGTTTCGGGTTGAGCCCCTTCTTCAGATATGTTAGGGAAAAGGGGAAGGAGAGATATAGACGATGATGTAGAGAGATAAAAACCATGAATGAAAGATATGCAAAAAAGTAACGATGATAAAGGAAACAGACCATTGTTAGCTGTTTGTTGGGTGAAAATGAGAAGCTGGTGCGACTTGGATGGGGGATGGATAGAGGGAATGCCGGGTTACTTGAAGTTAGAGAAATCAACACTCATACCACTGGGCTGTAAGCTGCCCAAGCGAAATATGAGATGCTGTTCCCCCAATTTGCGTTTCGCCCCACTCTGACAATGGAGGGGACCTAGGACAGAAAGATCAGTGTGGGAATGGGAAGGAGAATTAAAGTGTTTAGCAACCGGGAGATCAGGTAGGTTCAGGCAGACTGAGCAATACTGTTCAGCGAAACAATCGCCCAGTCTACGTTTGGTCTCCCCGATGTGTAAGAGTGCACATCTTGAACAATGGATACAATAGATGAGGTTTGAGAAGGTGCATGTGAACCTCTGCCTAACCTGAAAAATATGTTGGGGTCCCTGGACAGAGTCAAAGGAGGAGGTATAGACATGAATATTGATTTCTCTAACTTCAAGTAACCCCGGCATTCCCTCTCTCTCTCTATTCCTCCCCCACCCTAGTCGCACCAGATTCTCGTTTTCACCAAACAGCTAACAATGACCAGTTTCCTTTATCATCATTACTTATTTGCATATCTTTCATTCATTGTTCTTATCTCTCTACATCATTGTCTATATCTCTTGTTCCCCTTTTCCCCAACTAGTCTGAAGAAGGGCCTCGACCCATAACATCACCAATTCCTTCTCTCCAGAGATGCTGCCTGACCCGCTGAGTTACTCCAGCTTTTTTGTGTCTGTAGTTCCTTCCTACACATACTGAAAATAAACATCAAAATATATTTCAAATCGATATAATTTAAAAAAAGGCAATATCCCATTTTTATGGCCTGTACAGTCACTTGAAATCATTGGTAAACGCAAAGGTGATTATTGTATTCAGTATGAGATCAGAATGGAAAATGAACGTTGGGAGAGAGAATAATTCACAAGTAATTTTCTACATTCAAAACCATGCTATCCCACTTAAAGCTGTGACAGCTCAGAGGGTTGTGGCTCAGGCTGGGTAGAACAGAATGTCTGCAATGATTGTAACAGCTCTATGATAACTGAGACTGAGCCTAAACAGGTCACAGAAGAAAAAGCAAGATCTCCCCCCCCCCCCCCCCCCCAAAAAAATGAGCATCTACTGTTAGAAAAATGAATCTATTTGCTTCAGCTTTTGACTCTATTACTAGATAGTCCACAAGCACAGTCTAGTAGGATTGATGGAAAAGGCAGATTGGGAATCCAGCAGTAGACTCCAGAAATCATTGAATTGATTTGAATTGAAATAAACAACAAAGCAATAAGAAATAAAAAACGGTACAACGCTACAGCAGGTCAGCAGCATGTGTGGGGAAGAGAAGGTTGTACTGATGAAAAGTCATCAACCAGAAACGTTGATTTTTTTTTTTTTTATTCCACGATGCTGCGTGACCTGTTGAGTGGTTCCAGCATTTTGTACTTTTGTCAGCATCTGCAGTTTTTTTTTAAAGTGAATTTGTATTTACATTTTGTTTTTAAACTTCTTGCAAAGGACAATGAAATGGAAGATTCTCTCTTTAAAAACATTCCATGAAATGCTGCAATCAGAACATTTTCATAAATAATAAATCAGATTATCATAAGTGATATCACACATGGTCATCTCTCTCCATCCCAAACCTTTGTTTGACTGCAATGGTAATTGTGATAGATCATTAAGAAACATTAAGCTGATTTTCCAGCATTACAAATACATTAAATACCCTTAATACTCAGTCCTTATTCCAAGTGAAATTGCTACCTTTTCTAGTATACTGTTTTATTTGCACTAGTCATTTAACAGCACATTATTCTTTCTCTCCAGAGATGCTGCCTATCCTGCTGAGTTACTCCAGCATTTTGTGTCCATCTTCGGTTTAAACCAGCATCTGCAGTTCCTTCCTACAACAATTATTTAAATTTAAGCCTGGTTTAAAAATACCAGCATACTGATGGCATATGACAGTCAACAGCATTCCTAGTTCTCCCAGTGGGCATGCATACTTTCAGATGTAGCCCAGGATTGTCACACTATAAGCCCATCACCTCAAAAATGACACTATTGCTAACTAGTGGTATACCACCGTGACTCTTTTCCTACTAATGGCTAGCTCAGAAGACCACCATTGTTTTGCTTTTAAGCTTTTACCAATTTAAAAATACAGCTTACATCTTTAGAGATCCATTTAATATTACGTTCAGTGGGCTGTGAGCACCAAAGGCAAGTTAGTTATCACATTGCTTACTGATATGGTATTTCCCTCAACACCACTGAAGATCCATGAATAGAAACACAAGGTTAACAAGGTGACATATGATTTGCAGCATCTGCAGTTGTTGCAGGGTTGCTGCCACCGCTCTCACTCTGCTCATAAAGTAAATGTGAGAAAACTGCAGTATTGGCAGTCTTCACAAAGCCATTTATTAGGTTGGAGGTTAATACCTTTCCTTTTCTAGTCAGTTCAATTATGGCAAGGGATAGAGGACTAGACGAAGCTTCAACGTTGTTTACTGAATAGCAGCCCACCCCAGTGACCCTCATTTCCAGTGTTGCTGCAATATTCAAGGTTTGCAGGAACCAAGAGCATGTGCTCATCTATCAATTTAAAACGGGTTGTAATGGGGAAAAAAAGTACAATGTAGAATAATTAAGTTGCCGTAAAGCACAGAGCCATTCTCTTTTTTGAGCATCTCTAAACTGCTCTGTAGTTAAAAAGGCTTTTAATGGCAGCTCTATGATTAAAAAGCCTGTCAGCTAGTTCTCAAAAGAACAAAAGAAGAACATTCACCTTGAGAATTTCTTTTCAGAAATTTTTCCAGATAAAATGGAGAATTAAAATAAAACTAGGAACATGACATTATAGTATATAATTTAAAAATTAGCAGTCTGAAAACGAATGAGGAGAGAGATGAATTCAACGCCACAATAGTAAATATCAATGGGTAATATGATAAATGTTACTTTAAGGGAAAGAAGGCGCAGCAGAATAATGGCAGTAGAATAGGACAATAATAAAAAATATATCTTAAACTTATTTTAAAGTATTTTTACTTAATCAGCATAGTTTTGTGACCTGAAACTGATTCCAGCCAAGCATCATTTTCCAAATTCTGTCACCATCAAACACGACCAATTCGTTTCCACGCACAGATAGAATCAACACATTGATTGTTGGTATCACGTATTGCCAAATAAATAAATAGGGCCTTGACTGCACATATTACTAAATACTTAGTAAAGGCAACCAGGTGAAAGACTCGATAAACAACTACAATTCTGGATTGTGAACATTGTTTCAGTGAAGGGGAATTAATAAAGGACAAATAGGGGAATAAAATAAAAACAATAAAATGCTTCATGGATACATCATTGAGAAAATGTTGCCATTATATACAATGACAATTACGAGGACATAGAGACGCTGATAACTACAACCTATCCTATTATGAAGATGATCAGTGAAAAGGATCAACTTTGGAAAATGCCACAAGCTGGAAATAGTTTAAAACAGCCAACAAGTTCAACTTTAGCAATTATATACAGCAATTAGTATAACCACAGAAACATTAAAAAAAACATGTGCTTACCTTTGAGCCACGCTCATTAAATATAATTTCTACATCTATGATTTTACCAAATTGCTGCAGAGAAAATAAAATAAGAATTTATTAGTACAAATGTCAGTTCAAAATTCTGCTCCGAGTTCTACTTCGTACATTGACTTAAAGATGCTGACTCCTACTGGAATAGATGTCAATATCAGATTTCCTTAAGTAACTTAAAAGATAAAGGAGTAGCCATATGGCTTCTCTTATCTCCTCTACCATTCAATAAGATCATAGCAAATCTGATCATTACCCTAAAGTTTGCTTATCTGCCTGATGCCCATAACTTTCAATTACCTATAATCCATAGGTCTAACTTGGCCTTGACTATATTTAATGACTCACTATTCAGCCTTTTTGAAAGATTTATTCAGCAAGCTTTCATGGCTATATGACCCCAAGGGAGAAACCTGATCCTGCATCTTATTCACGGACATAGACTTTTGAGTGGAATTACTGGAAAGTGACTGGTGCCAGGGCCTCTCAGGGTACCAAGTTTAACTTATTATTTCGACCAGAAGCTACTCACCACTGCTCAGATCAGAGGCTAAACCCATTATGGATTTGGGAATCAAGCAATTTTGTAACATGCCCTTAATTCAACTGATTTAATCAGGCACAGGTTTTAATTCCTGAAAATCAATCCGTGACAAAAATCATCCTAATGCTTGCCACTTCAACTCCTCATCCCACTCCCACTCTGACCTATTGCTTTGCAGTCTCCCTCCGTAAGTGGCATTGTGAGCCCCTTGCAAGCTAATTTTCCATCTGCACACATTGCAGCCTTCTGGACTCAATATCGATTCTACAACTTCAAGTAATTTTATTTCTCGAATCTATTTCTGTCACCCATAATACCAGCCCAGCTTGTTTTTACTCCCTTCCCATTTTTCTCTGAGCATGGATCACTTGTCCATCCTAACCTGCTGGGCTTGTCCTCGTTTACAGCTTATTTCTAGGGCCATCCTGGTTTTACCCTATTAGAGTCATCCCTCTCCCCCACTGCAGTTAAACAAGCTTCATTTGTCTCTTTTTTGGTTCTGACGAAGGATCTCTGATCTGAAACATTGACGGTTCTCTTCCCACAGATGGGAATAGATCCGTTTAGTATTTTTTGTTTTCATTCTGGATTTTAATTCATCTCCAAGGTGAAACATTACTGCAAAGCCTACCCAGCCTTCCTCTTATTTCTGCTGCAGCAGTGACAAATTTCCCCTCAGATACCAAGGCAGCACAGGATACCAATTTATTTGGAATTTTCTAGGGCCAAAATTAAAACTTTAATTCACCCCATATTATGTTTAATTTGATGTAAAATCATAATGGGGGTGATAGCTTTATTCATAAGGCTTTTTTCTTGCAAATTTCCAGCATTTACAATATTCAACATTGTAGAGGAAGTTGAACACAAGATACAGAAAACACATGTTTCCGTCAGGATGGCTGCCTCTGATAAGTGGTCACACTGGTGTAAAACAGACTGAAAAGGTCTGAAGAAGGGTCCCAACCCGAGACGTCACCCGTCCTTTTTCTCCAGAGATACTACATGACCCGCTGTGTTGCTGCAGCACTTTGTGCCTACCTCTGAAAAGGTTCCTACTGAAATGGAGCAACTTAAAACTGGACCAGATACAAATTCAAATGATTCCTTGCTATGTGCAATTCAAACCACATATGATGTTAATGAGCCAATGATTTGCTCAGATTTTGATACATGGATTCTACTAAACTGGCAGAAGACCACCCACAAACTGACATGAAAATATGTTAACTGACAATGGACTCTTGAACCTCTGGTCCCAAAAGTACAATTTCAATGTTTATGTTCACTTATTTGGTCTTTCCTCTCTCTAAAAACCATCCTTCAGCTTACGGAATGCTGTTCTTCCAACTACTTTACTGCTTGGACTCCGCACTTTTTCATCCCACCATTGACAACACAGTTTTGCGCTACCAAGATTCCACACTCTCTGATCTCCTTCAACTATCTTTCCATTATTCATTTTTGTTTCTAAGATTCTCTTTAAAAAAAAACCTTCACTAAGCTTTGTTTACATCCTCACTACATCTTTCTTTGCCCTGGCTATCTATTTTTTTTCCTTTTCTGATTATGACTGTTAGCGTTTTGTGACATTTTCATGCATTGAAAGTGCACGATACATGCAAATTATTGTTTTACACTGTCTCCACTTTGATTCAGATTCTTGGTGACTGGCATTCTGGTTCATGGGGTTCATGCTGCTAAATGTGGTTCCATTATTCCAGCAGCAAACGTTTCATGGGTCTGTGAATCTGCTGCTAGGCTAAGTAGCTAGATTAATAGGGCAACTCACTGCCACTGGCAATCCAGAATGTAAATTCAAATATAGCAAATTAAAACTTACTCGAATGCACTTCAACTGCTGGAGGGAAATATCAAATTTTTAAGACGATCTTACATGCCTCACTGTATCCTTTGATATTAAAGTTCATTGTAAAACTGAGCATCAAATACAATTTCAATCATGATGATTTTGCTCAGCAATTTTTCATATTCATCTCAAAACAGAAATTAAAAATCTAGTGGGATCATTCTAGTGAATCTTCCTTTTTTCTCCAAAATAGATAGTTACTTTGTGTGGTGCTGTTGACCAAAGCTGGATACAGTATTCTCACCATGGCCTGACCAATTACCAGTATTTTAGACTGGAGAAGCTGGGGTTGCTATTAGAGCAACACAATTAGAAGGGAGTTTTCATGGATCTGTATTAATCATGAGAGGGTATAAAGAAAGCCCGTTTCCATTAATGGATAGATCAAGCATCAGGGCATATATTTAAAGTACTACAAGCTACAAGAAAGATGGTTAGGGACAACCTTATATGTTAAGAGTATTATAATTTGGAGCTCTCTGCTGTAAGAATATTGGAAACAGAACTAACCAATGCTTTCAAAGAATTGCAGAGAAAGAATTGGAATAAATTGCTCCACACAGGGATAGCAAAACGCTGGGCTGAACAGCGATCTCTTGTGCCAACATGATTATATAGTGCTCCTTCCCTTGTCCATCTCACTTACCAATAATACAATGGCTCATGTGTCTATTCCTAGTTGAATGGGGTATAAGAAAACTTTTGACACCCACAGAATCTTAAAGAGTAGGAAAAAGGAATGTGGCAGAATCAAATTTTAAAGAAACAAAAAAATCTCAGTGGTGCATAGGTGATGATCCCAGTCATGAGGGATTTCAGCTATAGGGTTAGAAAGGAGAATAATTACTGACATTGAATGATGTATTATACTTTTCATTTTTATTTGTTGGGAGGTTATGAGATGAAGAGTACAACCCAACAAAGTTTGCGACAGAAGACAGTTGCAAACATACAGCGCCGCTAGCATTTTGGTATTGTTACACTAAACAGCTTCAGAACCGCACTTGTTAATTTAATAACTCTAACGTGCAATCAACATACAGTAAATTGTATAGGAATAAATCAAAGGGTCAGAATTAGTGCTAAAGTTCACATATAAACAGATCGATAACCAGTTATTTTGCACTGTTGAATTTCAATTGCACAGAATTGGAAAGATATCTTCCAAATTAATTTCCATTTTTCCCCCTCTTATTTCGCTGTCCCATGAAGACTGCACCCCAAGCTCTAGAGATGAAATTTAAGTTATAAGGAACTAGACTCTTTATATTATTTCAATTCCCATTTTTAAAATCTTTCACCAAAATTCTTGCACCAAGCATTGCTCATAAATTCCTTTTCTGAGGGAACATTATTAACTTAATGGGAAATATTTTTTTCTATGAAGCTTTGAATAGAGTTCCAGTAAAAGCTCATCCTTACCCCAAACATTTGCCTGAGGTCAGGATCACGGAATCGAAAGGGAATGTTGGAAACGTGAAGCCGTTTAGGTAAGGGTTTGCTCTCACTGCTCTCTGTGTTTTGTGTTTGTTGTCCATCTGTCTGTGCTGCTTCATCTGTCTGCTGAAAGAATAGGAAAAAAAGGAAAGCAGACAATTATGCTGATGAAGATTTCAATCAAAACATTTCTGTTAATGCAGTAAATGATTATGGCTGCACAATTAAATATTTCTTATTTCCAAATGAACAATATTTGTAGTTACAAAACTATCTTGAGCCAGTCAGGAACTACAAATTGGTATCTGGTTTACAACAGGGCCATTTAACACAGGTCTGTAGGTACATTTGTTTCGTCAAAAAATTCTGCACTTGTACAAATCCCCCCCTTCCTTTTCTGTTCTAAGAATGCTGACACTTAACTATGACATGTTTTACTCTCGCTGAACGCTAACAATACGAGGAGGGGAGAAATCCTGGGATATTGCTGTATCCGAGTTGTTGCCATGTACTATATGAAAAGTCTTGATTTTTAAACACTGATGTCTGAAGAAGGGTTTCGGCCCAAAACGTTGCCTATTTCCTTCGCTCCATAGATGCTGCCTCACCCGCTGAGTTTCTCCAGCATTTTTGTCTTCCCTCTAGTAGTTGACATTTCCACCCTGAGAGAAAACTCTTGAATAACTACCCTATTCAAGCCCCTCATCATTTCACAGACTTATCAGTTTGCTCCTTAGCCTCTGACACTTCAGCCTAAGAATCCACGTTTATCCAACCACTCGGTAAAGCTAATCCACTCCTATTCAACTAACATCCAGGTAAATGTCTTCTGCATCCTCTCCAAAGCTTCCACATCCTTCCTTTAAAGTTTTATACAGTTGCAACAAAACTTTCCTACTTTACTGGTTTGGCCCGAACGACGAAGAATGCACATGCCTTCTTCACCACCCTATCCATGTGCTATCACTTTCATGTTTCATCATATCAAGCTACCAAAGATAACCTGGTGACATTTGCATTGGCCAAGGCTCTGTAAAGGCACACCGTACACACTCACAAACAAAAAGTTTTTAACAACATGAATAAATTGGGTCAATACATGCATGCACACAACTCAATTTAAGAAGAAATTAAATTTCCAAAGCAGCATTCAAATCTTTAACCAACATAATTACTTGGATCAGCTCGAAACTGGCTGGTAGTTACCAAGGTTCTCACTGAAATGATGATACCCGAATGTGCTTAGATTTAATTTAGTTTGGAAGAGTGGTATAAAGTACACAGGATGTAAAGACATAATATTGATAGGTCTAGAGGACTAGCAACAGTGACATAACAGAGAATGCTAAAGAGGAACTTGCCAATCCCACTGGTATTTTTTTCTCCAAATCCTGAGTTGCAATTTTATTTCCATTCTTGTTCATCTGAATGTCACCAAACAGATGAACTGTGTATGTAACTATAGAGCACCAGCAACCCCACAGGTGTGAAAGATGAACACACACTTTCCTGGGCTCAGCTGCTTTCTGATGACACATTTACGAGTGTCATTGTGCTGATAAGAAAGGCAAAGTTAATTCATAATCCTGCCACGCAGTAGCGTCCCTTTCAAACTCAAACCTCAAACTGTTAAAAAGTATTTGAATAACAAAGCTACATCACTTTTCTTCAGTATGTGGCACTTGTAGAATCAGTTTATTGTAGAAATTGAGTTTGTTCCAAGTTCCCCCAAAACATGAATACTGTACAACGGCAGATCTATCTCTAGAATAAAACAAATGGCCAGTGAAGGTCTCCAACTACATTTTTATAAAATACTTCTACACTACCGAGAATATTACCTACCAAATAATACCAGTTAGTAAATAAGCAGCTTTGAAACAAAAACAAATGCATGTTTAGAAATGTTTCACTGCTTCAAAAATTCTGATATTTTTCTGGAATTATATTCCAATGGTTAACATAGATAAGTAGGGAGAGAACTGCTGGTAGAACTAGCAATCTCCAATTAAAAAATGAATATTCTGTTGAGCCTAGGCAACAAAATGTTTTGAATATTGTGTTCAGTTCTGGGCACCATGTTATAGAAAAGATAACATGGTTTCAAGCTTGAAAGCGTTCAGTAAATATTTACAAGGATGTTGCCAGGACTAGAGGGTGTGAGCTATCGGGAGAGGTTGAGTAGGCTGGGTCTCTATTCCATGGAGCGCAGAAGGATGAGGGGAGATCTTATACAACTATACAAAATCATGAGAGGAATATATCGGGTAGATGCAGAGTCTTTTGCCCAGAGTAGGGGAATCGGGGACCAGAGGACATAGGTTCAAGGTGAAGGGGAAAAGATTTAATAGGAATTTGAGGGGTAAATTTGTCACACAAAGGGTGGTGGGTGTATGGAACAAGCTGCCAGAGGAGGTAGTTGAGGCTGGGACTATCCCATTGTTTAAGAAATAGTTAGACAGGGAGATGGGGTGTAAAATGCGGGCGGAAGCAATAGGTAGCAAGGTGAAAAGTAAAAGTGGCAGGCAGACAAATCCAGGGCAAAAATCAAAAAGGGCCACTTTTCAACATAATTGTAAAAGGGGTAAGAGCGTTGTAAAAACAAGCCTGAAGGCTTTGTGTCTCAATGCAAGGAGCATTCGTAATAAGGTGGATGAGTTGAACGTGCAGATAGCTATTAATGATTATGATATAGTTGGGATCACGGAGACATGGCTCCAGGGTGACAAAGGCTGGGAGCTGAACATCCAGGGATAGTCAATATTCAGGAGGGATAGAGAGAAAGGAAAAGGAGGTGGGGTAGCTTTGCTGGTTAGAGAGGAGATTAACGCAGTGGAAAGGAAGGACATTAGCTTGGAGGATGTGGAATCGGTATGGGTAGAGCTGCGACACACTAAGGGGCAGAAAACGCTGGTGGGTGTTGTGTACAGGCCACCTAACAGTAGTAGTGAAGTTGGGGATGGCATCAAACAGGAAATTAGAAATGCGTGCAACAAAGGCAAAACAGTTATAATGTGTGACTTCAATCTACATATAGATTGGGTGAATCAAATTGGCAGGGGTGCTGAGGAAGAGGATTTCTTGGAATGTATGCGGGATAGTTACCTAAACCAACATGTAGAGGAACCAACGAGAGAGCAGGCTATTCTAGACTGGGTATTGAGTAATGAGGAAGGGTTAGTAAGCAGTCTTGTTGTGCGTGCCCCCTTGGGCAAGAGTGACCATAATATGGTTGAGTTCTTCATTAGGATGGAGAGTGACATTGTTAATTCAGAAACAATGGTTCTGAACTTAAAGAAAGGTAACTTTGAGGGTATGAGACGTGAATTGGCCAAGATTGACTGGCAATTAGTTCTAAAAGGGTTGACGGTGGATATGCAATGGAAGGCATTTAAAGACTGCATGCATGAACTACAAAAATTGTTCATCCCAGTTTGGCAAAAGAATAAATCAGGGAAGGTAGTGCATCCGTGGATAACAAGGGAAATCAGGGATAGTATCAAAGCAAAAGATGATGCGTACAAATTAGCCAGAAAAAGCAGCATACCAGAGGACTGGGAGAAATTCAGAGACCAGCAGAGGAGGACAAAGGGCTTAATTAGGAAAGGGAAAATAGATTATGAAAGAAAACTGGCAGGGAACATAAAAACTGACTGCAAATGTTTTTATAGATATGTGAAGAAAAAGAGATTAGTTAAAACAAATGTAGGTCCCTTGCAGTCAGAAACAGGTGAATTGATCATGGGGAACAAGGATATGGCGGACCAATTGAATAACTACTTTGGTTCCGTCTTCACTAAGGAAGACATAAAAAATCTGCCGGTAATAGCAGGGGTCAAAGGAGATGATGGAACTGAGTGAAATCCAGGTTAGTCGGGAAGTGGTGTTGGGTAAATTGAATGGATTAAAGGCCGATAAATCACCAGGGCCAGATAGGCTGCATCCCAGAGTACTTAAGGAAGTAGCTCCAGAAATAGTGGATGCATTAGTCATAATTTTTCAAAACTCTTTAGATTCTGGAGTAGTTCCTGAGGATTGGAGAGTAGCAAACGTAACCCCACTTTTTAAGAAGGGAGGGAGAGAGAAAACGGAAACGTGGGGAAACTGCTCGAGTCAGTTATTAAAGATGGGATAGCAGCACATTTGGAAAGTGGTGAAATCATTGGACAAAGTCAGCATGGATTTACGAAAGGTAAATCATGTCTGACGAATCTTATAGAATTTTTCGAGGATGTAACTAGTAGAGTGGATAGGGGAGAACCAGTGGATGTGTTGTATCTGGACTTTCAGAAGGCTTTCGACAAGGTCTCACATAAGAGATTAATATACAAACTTAAAGCACACGGTATTGGGGTTCAGTATTGATGTGGATAGAGAACTGGCTGGCAAACAGGAAGCAAAGAGTAGGAGTAAACGGGTCCTTTTCACAATGGCAGGCAGTGACTAGTGGGGTACCGCAAGGCTCAGTGCTGGGACCCCAGCTATTTACAATTTATATTAATGATCTGGATGAGGGAATTGAAGGCAACATCTCCAGGTTTGCGGATGACACTAAGCTGGGGGGCAGTGTTAGCTGTGAGGAGGATGCTAGGAGACTGCAAGGTGACTTGGATAGGCTGGGTGAGTGGGCAAATGTTTGGCAGATGCAGTATAATGTGGATAAATGTGAGGTTATCCACTTTGGTGGCAAAAACAGGAAAGCAGACTATTATCTAAATGGTGGCCGATTAGGAAAAGGGGAGATGCAGCGAGACCTGGGTGTCATGGTACACCAGTCATTGAAAGTAGGCATGCAGGTGCAGCAGGCAGTGAAGAAAGCGAATGGTATGTTAGCTTTCATAGCAAAAGGATTTGAGTATAGGAGCAGGGAGGTTCTACTGCAGTTGTACAGGGTCTTGGTGAGACCACACCTGGAGTATTGCGTACAGTTTTGGTCTCCAAATCTGAGGAAGGACATTATAGCCATAGAGGGAGTGCAGAGAAGGTTAACCAGACTGATTCCTGGGATGTCAGGACTTTCATATGAAGAAAGACTGGATAGACTCGGCTTATACTCGCTAGAATTTAGGAGATTGAGAGGGGATCTTATAGAAACTTACAAAATCTTATGGGGTTGGACAGGCTAGATGCAGGAAGATTGTTCCCAATGTTGGGGAAGTCCAGGACAAGGGGTCACAGCTTAAAGATAAGGGGGAAATCCTTTAAGACCGAGATGAGAAAAAACTTTTTCACACAGAGAGTGGTGAATCTCTGGAACTCTCTGCCACAGACGGTAGTTGAGGCCAGTTCATTTGCTATATTTAAGAGGGAGTTAGATGTGGCCCTTGTGGCTAAAGGGATCAGGGGGTATGGAGAGAAGGCAGGTACGGGATACTGAGTTGGATGATCAGCCATGATCATATTGAATGGCGGTGCAGGCTCGAAGGGCCGAATGGCCTACTCCTGCACCTATTTTCTATGTATCTATGGATAGGACAGGTTTGAAGGGATATGGATCAAGCGCAGGCAAGTGTAGCTGGGACATTGTTGCGGGTGTGGGCGAGTTGGGCCTAAGGGCCTATTTCCACACTGTATCACTCTACGACTCGATGAAAAGCTGAAAATTCTCAGAACTGTGAAACAGCAAGCGAATCAGAAAGGTTGTTGATGGGGTAGTGTGTTTGGATATTGAAGTGTACAACTACAATCCTTCAGGGTTGCCAAGGCAACTGTTTCCTACTTTATTTCATTACTAAATGCTGCATCTTAACGAGAGAAAAACAAAGGAAAGGCAGTTTTGAAATAGCTTTTCTATGCAGTCTCCAGTGTACAGCTGTCCAGAATCGTCAGCACTAGAGTTTAGGGTGAAAGGACAGAACATGCTGAACTGGTTTGACAGCTGTGCGAGCAGTCAACAGTCAACAGTGGGGTTTCTCAGTACACTGCTGGTCAAAGACCCTTTCAAACAGGCACAGCAACTGTTTCAACATTCCCATCAACCTGGCTGATAAAAGCAGGGCAGGGAGCATAGTAGCAAAATTAGTGAGCTCCAGTAAAATTACATTTTAATTGTTTTTAATTATATTTTCATTTCAAGTTATCTAGAGATTGTTGCATACATGAGTCCACCCAGTAAACCATATGAGAATTCTAAACACATAATCTAATTAGTTAACACATCTACCCAGATTAGTCAACAGGGCAATAAGTTCAAATGCTTTTGCAAAAGATACATTTTAAAAGCTCATTTATGGACATATTTCATGGTGGACAATCAAATCTAGAACAAACCCACAATATAAAATATTTGTAGCTGAGTGGAGTCAGGACATCAGTTAAAAATTTGGAAGGAGCAAAAAAAACTACAGATCATCTCACTAGTTAATGTTTTGGTCAGTAGTGTTTATCTACACTGAGGCCATCAATTACTGTACTTGAGAGCTGTAATAATAATGTTAGATAATTCACTACATTGCAATAATTTGTGGGAAATTTGTTTTTCTAATATGTCAACAGCTAAAAAGCTCAAGACAATAACTTTGTGATAAGTTTAGTTTTAATTCATGTCAGTTAATTATGACCTATCATGGGCAGCAAGATGGACCAGCAGTTAATATGACTGCCTACCAGCTCCAGGAACGTGGGTTCGATTCTGACCGTGGGTGCTATCTGTGCAGTTTTACTCATTTTCTCTGTGCCTCATGGGTTTTCCCTGGGTTATTCCATTGCCTTCCAAATCCCAAAGATTTCCTAGAAGGTCAATTGGCTGTTGTAGATTATCAACCCATGTGGGCTGATAATAAGTGTTAAAGAAGGAACTGCAGATGCTGGAAAATCGAAGGTACACAAAAATGCTGGAGAAACTCAGCGGGTGCAGCAGCATCTATGGAGCGAAGGAGATAGGCAACGTTTCGGGCCGAAACCCTTCTTCAGACTGATAGAGGGTGGGGAGAAGAAAGGACTGAAGAAGGGTTTCAGCTCGAAACGTTGCCTATCTCCTTCGCTCCATAGATGCTGCTGCACCCGCTGAGTTTCTCCAGCATTTTTGTGTACCTGGGCTGATAATAAAATAAATGAATCAAAGGGCTGTTGATTGGTATGTATGCAGCAGAGTTCATTGCA
Source organism: Malacoraja senta (assembly GCA_038087875.1). Classification (NCBI taxonomy): domain Eukaryota; kingdom Metazoa; phylum Chordata; class Chondrichthyes; order Rajiformes; family Rajidae; genus Malacoraja; species Malacoraja senta. Next base: position 6,098,891 of record CM075996.1, on the reverse strand, counting down.
AGAGGACTGGGAAAAGAGGCAGAATTAAACTATAGAATTACTCCCTGGGAACCGGCATGGACTCAACAATGGGCCTTGTGTGTCGATACAAGTATAATCTCAAATTTGTTGTATAAACATATAAGATAAGATGAATGTGCAAAATAAATGAAGAGTTGGGCAAAGCTGAAATTGGCCCAGTTTGACCACTTGGCAAGGCTTCTTGATAAGCCTGAAAGTTCACGGCATTTAGGTCAGAAACAATGGATACTGGACTGCATAATAATTGCATAGTAAACTAATGTTTATTGTAACAAGAGTAAATCCACCAGTGCCTCAAAACCGCTCTGCATTTAAATTATAATATTATTGACCTATATTTTAAATTCTATTTACCTGCCTTGATTTCTGAAACATCTGAATTTACTGTAAAAAATTGTCAAATTCAGTTTTTACATTTTGTTTCCTTTCCATTGGGTATTTGGCAGAGGGACCTCCAGATCATCACTGTACTGTCTATTTCTTAGTGCTTTCGAACATGAATAAATGGCACAGAAAGTGAAAAATGTTATATACAAATAAATGTTCAATGTTTAAATTATTCGAGTGTAAGCAGATGTAAAGAATTAGATGCTGGAGTGGAGTACCTCATTTGGGTGCAAACTACTTTAATTTAATTATGAGAGCTTGCTCCCACCAAGTATAAACTATACTCTGGCTTTTTGAAATATAATCTTTCCAATATTTTATAACAGGGATTCCAGATAAAAAATAAAGGACCTTTGAACTAATGGCTGGGTTCCCCATGACTGCAAACGCCTAGTGGGAAATGGCAGCAAATATCAGCAGATTTACATTGGTTGCCTTATAACCAGTAAATCTTTCATTATCAGGGGTTCTTCTGCCACCAACAGAAAGGTTATACAGGTTCCGTTTGCAGGAACAAAATTTACTTTTTATTTTTAGTTAGCTATACATAAGGGAATTCATACAAATAGAATGCACTTTTATTAAAGCTGGTCTTCCCATTAATAGTACATTTGCTTTAAATTCTTCTTCATGAACTCCAAACATAAAGGGTTAGCTGGAATTAGGCAATTATGAGGTTATTTTTTATAAATTATATACATATATGTCATGGCTGTCCATTTGTAAAACAAGCATACCATATATTTGATTCTTGCTGTGGCTATAATATAAGTTTCTGTCGATATTAAAATAATAACGATATATAAAATTGAACTTTTTTTGCAATTTATCACCGTGTAGGATGAAGACTAAAGCCTGGATTTTAACTTACTGTGGCGGTTCCAGATACAGGCTGCACATTGGCAATTGTGCCACTCTGTTCCCCAAGGGTCTGACTGGATGCGTAGATGTTCAGACTATGATCTGGGACTGGCGTCTGACCTGTGTAGTCCTGAGTGTGTGGAACAGTGTATTCTGTTGGAATTCCATTCTGTGGAGGAGGAGGAGGAGGGGGGGCAGGGAATGGAACTGTAGCATACGGCTGTACCATAGCATCTGGGGTGGCTGCTGGCTCCTGGCTACCCTGAAGAAAGATGAATGAAAAATGACATTTGAGGAACGTTACTTATGACATACTTGGACAGGGCATAAATGTGAAGCATTCAATGACCTGACTGATATGAACACATTCAAGACATTAACAACAATTCTGCAAGATCTGTTCCCTCTAGATATCTACAACATTATGTCTGTTCATTTATAAGACCTGAATTTTTTTTTAGAAAAAATTGAAATATTAGAAATAATGACTTGTTCCCTGTAAAGCCAAAGGCAAAAACTGCAAATTCTGACCATCTACATTGCCACTGGAAAATATCAGAATTACTAAAGTCCTGCTGAATCTAAGAAGGGAATTGACATGATTACGCCAAGAGGACATTAGTAATTAAGCCTAAGAAACCTTAACCTGTTTTCTTAATGACTTTTCTAAATGCTGGCAAACATTGCATCCTGAGTATTTTCTAAGGATTTAGAAGATAATCCAAAGATTTAGATTGGCAATATAATAGAGCACCTTTTATGGGACTAAAAACTGACTTTGAAAATCAATCCATTTTCAAGTCTCTGGTTTTGAAAGATAGAGGAGGAAATAGAAAAAGAATCATTCAACTGTCTGCCATGCATTTCAGATTGACAGATACATGAATGTTGCTCTTAATAATGACCCTTTGATTATACTCAACTTGCATGCATTAGAGATGTACAAAGCAATGTAGGTAACTGTTCACCAGCCTCATTGCTCATTAATGTCTTTCAAATGCCAGTATCATATCAGACTGAATGACCAATACCTATGGAATAATTGCATACAAGTACAATATTTTGCATGGAAAATGTGCAACAAAGCACTGTTTTTTGAACATTACTGTGTTGGATCCCTGCAAATATTAGTCCATTTCCCGATGACTAACAGCTGAAAAAATACACAACATTTTCCAGAAGTTTCCTATATTTGACATATGGCAATGGTAAAAATATTTTGCTCTCTCATCACTCTCGTATGATATACGATTCAAGATGGCTGGCATGGATTCTGTAGCCTGTCTTTATGTAGTACGAGTCTAAGATTTACAGCGCAATAATCCATGTGGATCCAAAATTGGGGAGGGAGCAGAGCATGACTAAAGAGTAGAGAACACTGGGCCAAGGGCAGCCATGAAGTGGCAACAACGTGACTGTGTGAAGTTCAATTTCCAGCCTGAATCCACAAAAACCCTGTAAATTTTCTCTCCTTAAGTTTCATTTTTAAATACGTATCTGATGGCATGGCCAGATAAATATAAGATCAAACAATGTAATATTCCTGCCAGTTTGTCAAAATAAACCTTGGTCTTGGTCATTCAATATGTGTAATGTACTTGGGCTGGATCACTGAAGAACTGAAAGATCGGGCAGCGAGGTTGAAAAACAATGCTTTCACTTCACGTAAGACAACAAAATAAAATCACTAATATGTAAAAAGCTAACTTCAGGACAGAATTTTCAATGACCCTCGTTAAAATAATCTCATGTGTCTACTACTAAATTGTGTGTTTCAGGAGGAAAATATGAAAATACACGGACCTGTCATGGATTGGAGGTGGGCATATAATTCAACAAATTGTAAGTGTCAGTGAAGAGGTCATTAGTATTCTACCTCCATCGTTTCCATCCCACCCCCACCAAGTCAAATGCAAGAACGAAGACCGGTACCGAAATATTGAATTGTATTAGCAATAATACAATTCATCATCTATCATGTGACATTATATATCCAGAACAATAAGCCAGAACAATTTAACATCAACGGGTTTTTTTCATATTGGATAGTTCTTCCAATGTGGGAATGCAACTGAATATTCTCTAAAGGAAAAAGTCTGCTCACATTTGGCAGACCTCAGTGAGTAAACAGTGTTCATCCATAATACAGCGTGAAATCATTGAATGGTTAGAAAAGCAAGGAATAATCAGCTTAGATGGAAAAAGAAGTCAGCATATATAATTTAACTGAAGTTATTGATAAAATAAAATAAAATAGAGGATACGAATATTATAAATAAAATTATGAAGTATTAGTTCAATGTAGAGAAAACGAAAGTATAACAATTTGGGATAAATAACAGTGAAACAGTACTCTCAAAAAAAGCAACAAGGTGATCCAAAAACAGAAATTCCTGAATCTTTTACGGTGGGACAGTAACAGTATGCAACAGTAAAAAAAAAGGAACTTATGGGGTTTTACTCATAGACCTAGATGCAAATTATTATTTTGGTCTCAGCTACTGTACTCCAGGCAGAACTTAATATAAAATATTATAGAAGAGATGCAATAAAAATGAACTAAAATGAAAGACCGTGTAACTTTAAATTCATCATAATTTGTTATCTATATTATGACTAATAGGCTGTCTGGTCTGCCGTAACCTTATGAACAGGTGTTGTACATTGGCAGTCTTTGAGTCTCTGGATACTACTCACTGACAAAAATTATGATTGCAGCTAAGATGTCTCACTTCTCTCATTTTAAAATGCAACCATCAGGATTTGATGACATTTCCACCTATAGTTTCACCAGTTTTACACACCCTATTTTTATCCACAACTACATTATTCTACTTTTTTCTCTTATTGATCTTCTTCCTCCCTACTAGTATTCTCCATTACACAACGATTATCCAATAAGCTTATCCTTCAATTAGATTTCCTTTTATTCCTAATTACCCCTAAGTTTCATTCTTCCCTTTTACCTGGTATTTATTAAACACTTTACTATTTGCCTTTGTAACTGCTCATCTTTGAGACATTTCTTAGAATTTTACTTTTTATTTTTTGCACTTAAAAAAAAGATATTCAAACTTATTTCCTTACTGTTCATAACTTAGATTTTTCATTCTTCTTGTCACAAACAACTCATGACCAACAAGGGAAGATGAAAATAGTATTAAAACAAAAGGATGTTGGCAAAAATAGGCCACTTTCTTGCTTAAATCTGGCCCACCATTCTAAATGATTAACGTTGATCTATGCAGTCCTCAATTCATTTTCTGTCCCATAATTTCAATTATATCTATTTCTACCTTAAATATCCAATGATTAGGTCTCCGCCACCTTTGGGGCAAAGAAATGCAGAGAATAAATTTCTATGCACTGTAGTTTAAGATTACTGACTCCTTTGGTTGTAGCTTGCTCATGACTATCCCAGTAATGTAATGGCCCTGTCCCACGGGCAGGCGGTTACTGGCGGTGAAGCACGGCGTCGCCGGAAGCGGGGACCGCGCGGCTACCGCGCGTATGCCGCGGGAGCGCCGCACGGATGCCATGCGGGCGCCGAGTGATCTCCGTAGGGCCGGTCCCACGAGCTTGCGGTAAGTTAAAAAAAATTAAACCTTACCGGAAGCTGTTGCCGCGCGTATGCCGAGTGATCACCACACGGTCTGTCCCACGAGCGCGGCATCGGGTGATGACGACATCGCGCAACGCGACGCGCTACGCGATGACGTCATTTCGGATCGCGGGGCTGTGGCAGTGCTAGTGGTGATCGCGGGGCTGTGGCGGCGGCTGTGGCGGTGCTCTTGCTGCACTGGCGGCGGCTGTGGCGGTGCTAGTGGTGCTCACGGCGCACTGGCGGCGGCTGTGGCAGTGCTCGTGCCGCACTGGTGGCGGCTGTGGCGGTGCTCGTGCCGCACTGGCGGCGGCTGTGGCGGTGCTCGTGCCGCACTGGCGGCGGCTGTGGCGGTGCTCGTACCGCACCGGTGGCGGCTGTGGTGATGCTCGTGCCGCACTGGCGGCGGCTGTGCGGTTGGACATTTTTGAACGTTGTCGATTTTTTGTGAGCACCGTGCGGTGTTGGGACCAACACCGCACGGTCCCGGCGGTGTGCGTGGGACCGACCCCGCAGTCTCTGGCGGTCCATGAGCGGTCCCAACTTCCTGCTTCACCGCCAGTAACCGCATACCCGTGAGACAGGCCTTTAAATATCTCAACATATGCCTTGCCAAAGCCCCCTAGGAACTTAAACGTTTGAATAAAGTCATCCCTCATTCTTCTAAACTCCAAGGATTACAAACCTGACAGTCTAGCCAGTCTTGGTTGACAATGGTCTCATCCCAGGAATTAGTCTGGTGAATGTATTTTGGACTACCTCCAATCCTACTCTAACTTTTCTTTAGGTAATGAGACTAAATTTGAATGCAGTATTTAAGGTGTACCCTAACCATTGCCTATACAAATGCAACAAAACCTCCCTATTGTTAAACTTCAATCTCTGTGCAAAAAAGGCCAACACGCTGTTTGTATTCCTTACTAGTTATTGGATCTAGCTGCTAACTTCTTAATGCATGCACTAGAATATTTACATAATTTAATGAATGAGAAATTTAAAATTCAAAGACTAACAAAAATAAAACAAAAAAATCAAGAAACATAAAAGCCATATCTCAATGTTAGAAAAAAATCAACATAGATCTCCCACAGTTTGAGTGGGAAAAGAAAATATTGCAAAATAAGGAAATTGAAGAGAAATTAAATAAATATTTTGTCTTTGCTTTCACAGAAGGCGGAATCTCTTACAAATAGTGGCCAACTCGACTAGAGTCAATGGGAAGCTGAAAGAAATTTTCAATATAGGCAGTCACCAGATTACAACATGGTTCCTTTCCTGATTAGTTGGGGTGTCAGGGGTTATGGGGAGAAGGCGGGAGAATGGGGTTAGGAGAGATAGATCAGCCATGATTGAATGGTGGAGTAGACTTGATGGACCAAATGGCCTAATTCTGCTCCTATCACTTATGAACTGTTCCTAATTCAATTTTTTTTTAAAGATGGAACTGAATAAAAACAATTCAATAAGAAAAGATCATAGACACAGCAGGTACAGGAGAATGAGCAGGTGCCTCATTGACTCGGTGAGTGAAGCTCCTCTGGTTGGTTCTACCCAGCCCCCAATTATTGTAGCTAGGGTGAATGGGTGATGGGAAGAAAAGGCATGCGGAAATGCCTCGTTCCCACCCAGCCCAAAATGCCTATAGCCCTGCAGCAACGGGCACATCCATCCTACCAAACAATGTATGTTTAGAGTGTTGTCCAGTCACATTTGTAACAGCTGTAGTAAAACCAGGACTGTAAGCCAATAAATCCCTAGGAGCTGATGACGCATATCTGAAGTTGGATACTATGGAGATAGTGGATGCAGTGGCTATCATCGTCCAAAATCCCATTTATTCTGAACGTCCCCACAGATTGCAAACTGGTATATGTAACCCCCACTACTTAAGGAGGGAGCAAGTCGTCTGTCGTGGGGAAAACAGTAGGAATTATTATGCAGTGGATTCATGGCATACTGAAAACATTAATAGGATAGATAGGGAGTAGTTAACTAGGTTTCACAGAATCATATTGGACAAATCTTTGAGCTTTTTAAACAGTGCCCATTGTATATTTGGACTTTTAGAAGGTCATTGTTAAATGGCTATAGATTTTAGTGTCCAAAATTCAAGAACATGGGATTCTGAATAATATGCTAGTATGGATTGAGGAATGTTTAACTAGTAAAAACAAGGAATATACACCATTGTTGGATTAAGCAGCTACCAATTTAACCAAGTTCACAAAGCTGTAAATCATTTTGTGGCTGGATGGGCTACAAATAGGGGTACTGCAAGTTTCACACAACATTAAAGAATAGCATCATCCACCTAATTGGAGGTGGGGCAGGTTGTGAGACTCAGTTAGAACAACAAACAAAATCAAATTTCTCATTAAACAGTTGATTTAAGGGGCAGAGGAAAAATAGGTACAATTTTCACTATTAAAAACAGGGCAACCTTAAGAAAATGCAGTGATTAGAGGACAGTTAAGTATAATAACAAGGAACTGCAGATGCTGGTTTACCAAAGAAACAAACAAAATGCTGGAGTAACTCAGCCGATCAGGCAACATCTCTGGTAAACATGGATAGGCAACCTTTCGGGTCGAGAAAGAGTTTGAAGAAGGGACCCGACTCCAAATGTCACCAGTCCACGTTCTCCAGAAATGTTGCCTGACCTGCTGAGTTATGCACATTATAAATCTGTCACTTGTTATAGTGCAATCCCCAAGGTAAATAGAAATTTACTATCATCTCTTTGGGTTTACACCAAGTCTCTTTTGGTGTCAATACCATCGTGGCTTACTTTTTGGGGGCGTTACCAGTATTAATTTCTGTCTCTGGTGGCAGCTATTTATGAGATTCCGACCAGTAATGAAAAGGAAAAAAAATAGTAATGGACAGCCAGAAGTGAGTGATGTTTCCACTCTGAAACTCCATTCAACTTTAGCATTATAATTAACAGAGTCATCCTAAATGAGAGATCAATTCTCTTTCTCCTTCAGTGTCCTGGGGAGAAAGATGGAAATGAACACAACTTGACACAAAGGATGCCATGCCAAAATCGTAGCCATGTGTAAAGCTGCACACAAAAAAATAAATACTGAGCAGCTCTACATAATCAGATCTATGAAAAGTACACTCCTCCAAAAATGACTGATAAGTTCATGGTAAAAGTGTATTTCATGATGTCATCCACAAACTAATTTTAGCCAAATTCACATGCCCAATATTGGAAGAGAGTTATATATAGAATTGCAAAAAGCCAGCATTTATGTACCCTCCCTGCATTCATTTTTCCCAGTGTAATTTTCAGCTCTAATTTGCCAGTTTGTGCGCTTTTTAAAATTAATTTACTGGAGTCAAGGCAGAATGCATTCTTTCTTATTAGTCATATTGAATTTTAAGTATAGCTTTATTAAAATTGTGTAAGCAGAAGGGTCTCGATCTGAAACATCACTTATTTCTTTTCTCCAGAGATGCTGCCTGACCCGCTGAGTTACTCGAGCATTTTGTGTCTATCTTTATTAAAATTGTACTTTTTTTCACTTTTGCGGGAAGGAATTGCGTATGGCCCCCTTCTTTAGAATTTAGAGGTATAGCATGGAAACATGTCCTTAGGCCCACTGTTCAGGCTTATCATCAATTGCCTGTTCACACTTATGCTATATTATCCCACTTTCAAATCCATTACCTACACATCAGGGGCAATTTACAGAGACCAATTAACCCACAAAACCACATGTGTTTGGGATGCGAGAGGAAATCCACACGGTCACAGCAAGAATTCGGAAACTGTACATAGACAGCATCCAACCTCAGGATCGAACCCGGATCCCTGGCGCTGCGAGTCTGCAGCTCTAACAACTGCATCGCTGTGCCGACGTAACTTGAAAACAGAGCTGGCTTGCTATTTTATTTTAAAATGTAGAAAATGTTCTAATGTTCAAACTATTGTCATTCACGCATTATTTCTTCATATCCTATTTGAAAATATTTCTCAACAAAGAAAATCAAAATGAGTTAATTCTCTAATTTACTGGATTGAAGGGAGTGTTAAACGTGTGTTCTGATAATTCATTGACTGTGAAAAAGTTGGTGAAGTTGAAAGGTACTATACTGTATAAATTGCAGCCTTTTTCCCCCCCTTATATTCTACTTACTATTTCGATGAGCAATTATTTCACCCAACTGCACTGCCCCAACGTTCCATCCCAAATGTGAGAAAAGCTACACAAATACAACCTTTTATAAATAGGTTGTCAACCCAAATCCTGAAAGTCAGCAGTTCAATGTGGTGCAGACCAGAGACTCTGCCCTTTTGCCACCGGAATACCCAGTTTCCCTCCAGACGACTAAATGTGGTGAACAGTTGAACAGAAGCAGCATCGTGACCGATGCATACTGATGCATAGCAGAGTTCTGATGTCAAATCTCAAAATAACCATTTCAATTTTGAAAAATTCAAAGCATTTCTTATCATCATCTGCCTGCATTTATGTGTAGATCTTCAGAAACCTGCTCTATATTTACCTAGCGCAATATAAATATTAAATTTAGCAGAGAAATGTAGAGATCATTTCCATTTACAGATATTACAAAGGAACAAGGCCTTGAAATTATTTTAATATTGCCATCTACAATACTAATGTAAATATTAATAATAAATGTGTTGCTTTTCAGAGAGTGAATATCTGAACAGTACAAGTGACAGGTACTCAATAAATGAGATGCAGAAATTTCATTAGCATTTCACAATTCACTTTTAATATAATGGTCATCTGGCTTTTCAGACTTCAGGGCACTTGGGGCAATTTAACTATTGGCCATCTTAAATTAACTGCCTTGGTTGGTTGGTGGGGGAGGGGGGGAAATAAGGTAGCTGAGAGCTTTGTGCCACGCAAGGCATAGGACTTGCTCATTAAGGCACAATGGGAGAGCAAAATATCTTATTTACAATTGAAATGAAAATCAAATTTGAATAACATTTGGAGTTAATGCATCAAATACTCTTTAAATATCTTGCGTCGTTTATTTGTATTGCAGTGATGTTTTCCTATTAATATATTGGGGTGAACAAGCAGTATCTGTATTTAGTTCCAAGCATTACTATCCATATAACTTCATCTCGATTGATAGGTGGTTACTGGTGCTGATTTCCATCTCAGGAGATTCCAAAGTGATAATTCCAATGGTCAGCTGAAACTCACTCACTGGAATTTTAACTTAATTGGAACAGTTTCAACTTAGTTGATGCCATAATTCTCTGAAAATTAAAGAAATATGGTTTAATGTTCTTACATTTCACAGAAATCAAAGTGAAAATAAAACATTTGGTGCATATGGAGTTAACTAAATAAAAAACTCCATCAGTAACACTAAAGAAATTCACAGCATTTGCCAAAGGCAGTCACTAATGAAAAACACATTTCAGCATGCGTCATGCAGAACTTTCCACTGCTGCAGTATTCACTTCCAAGATGTCTGGAGCACTCATTACTAAAATGCTAAATCTTTTTTGCACAAAATTCAATTTTAGGGATATTGGCTTCTTTGTAATAAAAGTTTTTAATTTCTAAATGTTATGCCAATATTAGTTGAATATACCTTACCTATCCCCCCTAACGAAGATTCTAGACTTTATTAATCTTATCGTTTTGTACCAGTATGTGGGTGGCAGCAGACAAACCACTATTACAACCAAGCTATTGCAGTAATCCTGTGTCATAATTACTCATTATTAAGAATAGATTTTACTGCAAAAGAAATTGCTTAATACGTACCACGGCAAATACCTTTTCCAGGGATACACAATTCCTAATCTATGTACTTTAATAAGAACACCTGGAAAAAGTGGAAAGAAAAAGAAATACGAGAGAGATATATTCATCCGAATATATGGTCCCCCAGTCAGATCTTTGCTATATTCATACACAATACTGTTCCTAACAAAGTATTAATCAGTTTAAAACAAACGTTAATTCTTGCTTGTAAGGTCCCTCATTATGCATTGGCCACAAGCACAAGAGCCGCATTCACACCCTGGCCTCGGCGCTATCCTCTATGAATTGTTTGGTAGCAGTCTAATGCCCCTGTCCCACTTAGGAAACTTGAACGGAAACCTCTGGTGACCTTGCGCCCCACCTAAGGTTTCCATGAGTCGCCAGAGGTTTTGGTCACTCGCCTGGAAAGCCTCGACCGAAGAGTGAGCTGCATCTACTGACCAAAGATCCTACAGGATCTTTGCTACCGACCGCACACACACAACGCGAAGGTGGGGGCCAGGGACAGCGGAGGAGCGCTGTCTGCGCGATGAAGAGGAAGGTAAACGGCTGCCACAGAGCACGGTAAGTTCTTTAGAGAGCGCGGGAGGGAGGGAGAGAAGGGGAGAGAGAAGGGGAGAGAGAAGGGGGGAGAGAAGGGGGGAGAGAAGGGGGGAGAGAAGGGGGGAGAGAAGGGGGGAGAGAAGGGGGGAGAGAAGGGGGGGAGAGAAGGGGGGGAGAGAAGGGGGGGAGAGAAGGGGGGGAGAGAAGGGGGGGAGAGAAGGGGGGGAGAGAAGGGGGGGAGAGAAGGGGGGGAGAGAAGGGGGGGAGAGAAGGGTGGAAAGAAGGGGAGAGAAGGGGAGAGAGAAGGGGAGAGAGAAGAGGAGAGAGAAGGGGGGAAAAGGGGAGAGAAGGGGAGAGAAGGGGGGGAGAAGGAGTGGAGACAGTTTTAAGAAGTTTAATAAAGTTAGCGGGCATTTTACCTTCCGGCGGATCTTCTAGGTCCTGAAAACCAAAGATCCTATAGGATTTTTGCTGAAAACTCCAATGAGCCAATCAAAATGGCCGGTCAGCGAAGGAGATTGCCTTCGACTGCCTGTAAGTAAATAGCAATCCCACTCCACTGGCTTCGACCAAACGGCAACCTATTTTTAGTCGAGGCCAGTTTTGAATTTGTTGAAATAATCGCAGGAACATAGAAGAAGCCTTGACTATGCGGAAACCACTTTCGACCATTAGGGAGAGTGACCAGAACCTCCGGGAACCCCACGGAAACCTTGGGTGGGGCGCAAGGTCACCAGAGGTTTCCGTTCAGGTTTCCTAAGTGGGACAGGGGCTTAAGGCTTTCATGCCATCAAACTATTTCACCTGGAATGAATTTAGTTTCTTTACAAAATAATCATTAAACCTCAGATAATGCAGAGTGGGAGATATAGAGCTACATCTTTCTAATAGACCTGGCACCCATAGACTTGGGATCATTAACCCAGACTAGGATATAATCTCTCAGACTAGCATCCTAATATTTTCACCTATGTGGGTAATTTTCATAAATGGATCTGCATTACACAGGCTAACACTCAATTGGATGGCAAAGTCCAAATTGGCCAATTCCAATATTCTGTCAAAACACTGGTCAATGTACTCCAATGCAAGTTGCTGGATAATAATCAGGAGGGGTGCTGTTTCAGCCAGAAATAAAATCAGTTAAAGCACTCTGCAAACTCCTAGGAACACTGGCGATAATTGCAGCACCCAGAAAACTCCGGAGAACAATTAGGTCAATTGTAAACTATTGCAAATACCAAGGAGCTAAGTAGTCAATTACAGTGCATGCAGCAAATGCCAGGCAGCATTCAGGTTGACTGCAAGCTTTAAGGAACACCAGTCAACTATAGCACATGCTAACCTCATCACAGACCAAGAAGCTTGCAAGATTGCATGACTGATGAATCATACGATTCGTTCCCATTATATTTTCCAAGTTTACAGAAGAATTATATTTAGTGTTTAGCTTTCTTAACTAAAAATTTTCCAGAGTGGGAGCATCACAAGTATGCTAGAATACTATTATATTTTAGAAATCAAAGATTATCCTATATTTTTTTATGATCATATTGCCTTGATGGATTCGGTTCAGACCATCTCACCTAATTAGCATATGCATTCAACTTTTAACTGATCAAAAAATTCCTGGATAGAACTTGATGGGTCACCTCACTTCCAACAACTGCCTTTGGTTTTAAGAGACAAGCTACCAATAATTTATTAAAACCAAGAGTTAGACCCATTTGCTCTAGATCATGAAAATGTGGTACATTTTCAGAAATTTCTATCAATTGCTCTCCACCTTTCAATGAGGTTGGGGTTTGACCTACCTTATTAGAACTCATAGTACTTTAGCCAAAGTGTATAAAATGCTAAATTTATCATACAGCAACGTTTTCTTTCTTCGGATTTCACAATGTTCATCATATTTAAACCTATTTTCTACTGGGTATTTCAGATTTTTATAGTGTCACAATGACACTAAGTACTTGCACACTCATATCGCTCAGAGTAACCACTATCTTGTAACTCATTTATGCTGTATAATAGAATGTAACCTTGAGCATTTAGAGGCGGCAACTATGTTTGGTGAATTCACCCCATTCAGAATGCCAGACAATCTAATCAGGAACAAACAGACTGCAAAGGTTCAATCTTCATGTCTCACCAGCCTGTCAAGCAACTCCACTTTAAATATTTTAGTTTTTTACACAGAAAAGAAAATTAGAAAAGTTAATTTAAAAAAATGTATTTAAAAATAAATCTTTCTAACAAAGGTTTGTCCGATCATCAATTCAAATTTGAATTACATACATTTTGCCCTGTTTTTTGAAGTTCTGACTAGTTGGCTATGCCGAGTGCTGGCTGCCGGGCTATCGTTTACTCTGAGCCTTCTCCTTGATGCTGTTGATCTTCAAGGGAATGGTTTAGAGTAAATGACAGCAGGGGCTGCAATTTGATCCTAGTATCTCTGCAGCACAATGCAGAATTAGCTACACTACTGGGCCATCTTCATTTAAGAGGCTTTACAAGACTAATAATTGTTCCTGGAAGTGTAGAGGCTGAAACATTCAAATAAAGAACTGATTACAATTTCTTAGGCAATTAAAGATTCAAATCCAAACCACATATTCAGTAAATAAAGAATTTGTTACTAATCTAAATACAAGGCATTTTTGCAAGATAACTATTTTAGTCCATGCACCTGAATTAAAAGGGCCACTCGGTTTATTCAAAATGTAACCAAAGAGGTTAATTTCAACCGGATGAAAAAGAAAACACAGCCATGAACCATTCCAATCTCCCTATCTGGATCTCTCCACAAAAAAAACATTTATGTTTCCAGCATCCCCGAGGTTCAGGCAAAGTTGGACGATACTTTATTCAGACACAAGTAGTCTAGGGTAGACTTGCTCCACTGGGAATGTTAACACTGCTGCTATACTCATCTAGAATAAGCTTTTGAAACAAATGCACAATACATATCCAAATTTGCAGCAGACACGTTAGAATAAATCAACTGGGAATATACAGACACCCTCAAACATTCTTTTAACATGTCATCTTAATTTACCCCTCCCCCCCATATAGTCCCACACCAATCCAGAGGTCTGCCGCTAATTTGCTAACAGACCAGGAGGATGGCCCTAGTCTGTAACCATAATTTACAATCATCAAAAGACTATTTCACCCAATCGCCTCAGAAGCTGACCGAGCTTTACACCAGCCAGTTTAGGATGCAGATTATGAAACAGTGCTTAAAATGGAAAACTCATAAGAGGGACATTCCATGTCCTCAACACTCAAGTTTAAAGCTTATGTCAGATGGTAAAAAATAAAACTAGTTTATCTAATATTTATGCACCCGAATTCTCATGCAACTGTCAGCATTTCTAAGAATATTAAGCAATTTCAGAATTTTTTTTAAAACTTGCAAAATAAGAGTAAAAGGATATTTTAGTTTATTTACATTTTACACAAGGCAGTCATAGGCAACATTCTCATTGGAGATTTGGCACTTTATGTAATGGTGAGTACAGACAATCTTTTGATTTTGTTTTTCTGAACTTTACATTAATACTCTGGAACCTTAAAGAACTGCAGTGCAAACCATTGTTATTTAAAAGAATAAGGAAATTAAATATAAATTGGCAAATTATTTACATGCTTTTTGCCATTCTCATGCAACGGGCATCCTATTCTTGCCTCATTCCCCGTGGATATTGGATGGCCGAGAGGTATACTGTACAAGTAATTGTTTTGACAACATTACCCAATGGAAACCTACAATTTCATAAAAATCCCAGAAATTTGAAAAGGACCGGAGCTTATTGTTTTTTTTTTAAAGTAGATTGGAAAATTAAACTGGATCCAATGAATTTTGTGTTCTTGCCTGATCTTTTATCATGTTAAAATGAAAAGAAAGGGTGAATGTTGAAAACAGTATGTATAACTTAGCGAAAGCTGTGCTAACACTGGCTAGTCCACCCCACTGTAAATTTGACTGGAGTTTAAGGTCCTGAAAGGTAAACAATTTATTTTTGTATTGTGACATTTGTATTATTCATGTACTGGCCATCCTAGCTTAACACAAAGGAAAAAAATCAAATTTCTTGTCCATCAAGTGAAGCGACCATTACATTAGGTTCTTTTTTCTACAAAAATAAATATTCCTAATATACTGTTAAACATACATTTCTCAGACTTATTCTAGGGTTGTTGCTTCTGAATCAGGAGTTTATTAGTACAAGTTTCACCTGAGAGTCTGGAACATGAACATCTGGGGTGACACCCTTATGCAATACTGAGTGATACTATCAGTGCAATATGTGAAACTGCACAAGGTGGAAACAAGAAATCCCATGATACCATTTAGAAAAAGACCAGGTGTTGCCTCTGGGGTTCTGACCAAGTGACCATTAATCATCACTTGTGAACAGACTGCCCAATCTTAACCACATGCTGTTTGTATGAACGTCCGATACATAAACCTGATGTTATGTTACCTCCTGCATAACAGTGACCACACTACGTTAAGTATTCCATTCATTACCATGGTCTTTTGGATATCCTGTTAGACATGCTGTAGAGATTGCACGCATCTCTTTCATTACACTAGGTTCAGTTATGAAAGTTTATCTGCAAACCAGATTTCTTACATTCAGAGGTCCTTCCCAAAAAATATTAGTGTGCCTTTATTGTCCACAAAATAAAACCACTAGAATGTAAATTGAATCAAGATACACCATTAAAATTAAAATCTTTAAAACGTGCCCTTGGCTTTTGTATGTAACTGACAAGGCAATGATCCTCTTTCCCCTCACTCGTTCCCGTCCACCTGCTTTACATTTCACTCCTCCTCTTTCCTTTTCTGACACCATTTTGTTTCCTTTTCACCAGCCACTCACTCCATCAATCTGCCAATCACTCACCTTCACCTACCCATCACTTGCCACACTCACACCTTTCTTTTCCAGCTTTATTCCCCCTACTCCATCAGTCTGAAAAAGGGGCTTGAACTGAAACGTCAACTGTCCGTTTCCCACCATAGATGATGCCTGATCAGTTGAGTTTCTCCAGCAGTTTGATTTTTGCTCCTATTCAACTCTTGTTACACCAAAAATTCAACCGAGTGCCAGGGAATGAGAATCACATACAGGTACTAAACTGGCTTTCCTAATCGACTATCAGTGGTCCCTGATTCAATTTCATGATGTGGTGGAATTCAAAGGATACTAGTCCAGTATCTCACCCACTCGACAAAGATAATTTATTGAGGAAAAAAAAGTTTGTTCTTACTCCTCTTCAAACAAATATAATTCTATGTGACACAAAAAACAGATAACATTTTGGCTCAGGACCCTTCTTCAGACTGGTTAAAATAATCATAAATCACTTCTTCAAGGAGGTTATCTTCTATTAACACCTAGGAAACAAATCAACTTTGATTCTATGTTTTCTGAGCATCAATTTTTGACAACAGTTTCCTCAACATTTGACACCATTCTGTTATCATTACTGGAATTTCTTCAGGGCTGTTCTAAACACCAGTCTTTTATTCAAAGGATAAGTAGGACTGTGCTTGCCTTACATTAGATCTCCAAATTAATTCCAATTAAACTACACTCCTGTGTAGATGATCAGCCACTCTTCAAAGCACTGAACATCCATTGCTCATTGAGCAGAACATTGCAAAGATTCGCAACTCATGATAAAATGTGTTATTTCGGTCTTAAGTGGATATACCAGAGACTATGTCCTCCAAGTTTTATTTTCAGCAGCTGGGAGGAGAGTTTTCTGGCATCAATCTCATCAATGCTTTTCAAATCTTGTATATTCAGTATCTCACATTCCTGGAAACTTCAATAAATAAATGTCAGGTTAGCTCTCTTCAGAGGACAACCTTCCGTCAAGTGCATCTATACAGCATGCCGTTGTAAATTTTCTTCAAGACACCAATCAATTCTCACCAAAATCCTGCAGAATTTCAACATGACTTTCTTACATTTGGACCCCATACTCTTCGAACAAAGGCTTGCTTTATATGCACGTTTTCCCGTCTTATGAACCAGCATCTAAAATCTGTCTGACAACTTTTATTCATTTCTCACCATTTAAAATGTATTCTTTTTTCCCTTCAACTAATGCACATCACATTCTTATATTATTCTCCCTCTTATCCGCTCACTTGTCTTTATTGCTTACAGACTTTCTGAATCCTCCTCACTTCCACTTAGAGCTTTGTATAGAAACATAGAAAAATATGTGCAGGGGTAGGCCATTCGGCCCTTCGATGGTCATCTAAAATCAGTACCCCGTTCCTGCTTTTTCCCCATATCTCTCGATTCCTTTAGGCCTAAGAGCTAAATCCAACTCTCTCTTGAAAACATCCAGTGAATTGGCCTCCACTGACTTCTGTGGCAGAAAATTCCACAGATTCACAACTCTCTGCGTGAAAAAGTTTTTCCTCATCTCAGTCCTAAGTGGTCTACCCCTTATTCTTACTCTCAAGCCTTTCTTGACGTCCTCTGAGGGAGGGCTATATGTATGTATTTATGTATGTACTTAATCTATGAACCAATGTTGTATAACGTTAGTACCTCCACCAATGTAAAGCACTTTGGCCAATGAGAGTTGTTTTTTAAATGTGCTATAGAAATAAAAGTGACTTGACTTGACTTAAACTGTAACCCCTGGTTCTTGACTCTTGCAACATCGGGAACATTTTCTCCTGCATCTAGCCTGTCCTATGTTTCTAAAAGATCTCCTCTCATCGTTCTAAATTCCAGTGAATATAAGCCCAGTCGACCCATTCTTTCATCATATGTCAGTCCCGAGAATTAACCTGGTGAACCTAGGCTGCACTCCCTCAATACCAATAATGTCCTTCCTCAAATTAGGAGACTAAAATTGCACACAATACTCCCGGTGCAGTCTCACCAGGGCCCTGTACAACTGCAGTAGGTCCTCCTTGCTCCTAAACTCAAATCCTCTCGCAATAAAGGCCAACATGCCATTAGCTTTCTTCACTGCCTGCTGTTCCTGCATGCTTATTTTCAGTGACTGATGTACAAGCACATCCAGGTCTCGTTGCACCTCCCTTTTTCATAATCTGACACCATTCAGACATTAATCTGCCTTCCTGTTCTTGCCACCAAAGTGGATAACCTCACATTTATCCTCAATTTACTGCATCTGCCCACTCACCCAGCCTATCCAAGTCACCCTGCAGCTTCATAGCATCCGCCTCGCAGCTCACACTGCCACCTAGCTTTAATTCCCTCGTCTAAATCGTTAATATATATTGTAAATAACTGGGGTCCCAGCACCGAGCCTTGCGGCACCCCACTAGTCACTGCATGCCATTCTGAAAAGGACATGTTAATTCCAACGCTTTGCTTCCTGTCTGCCAACCAGTTCTCTATCCATGTCAATACCCTACCCCCAATACCATGTGCTCTAATTTTGCACACTAATCTCTTGCATGGGAACTTGTGTGTGGATCTTATAATCAGCAAACTTAGATAGAAAGACAAGAGTGCAATTTAGCCAAATCACTAATATAATCTGTGAACAGTTGAGAGGAGCCAGTACTGATCCCTGTGATATTTTTTTAGTAGGCAGCCAACCAGAAAGTGACTTGTTTCTTCCTAGTCTGTTTTAACCTTTAAACAATTGTCTGTCAATTCTGATATGTTATGTCTTGAACACGATGTTGGTGAGGCCACATTTAGAATATGGTGTTGAGCTTTGATCACCCTGTTACAGGGACGTTGTAAAGCTGAAAAGATTTCCGAGGATGTTGCCAGGGCTTGAGGGCCGAAGCTATAGGGAAAGGTTGGGCAGGCTAGGACTTTATTTCTTGGAGCCCAGGAGGCTAAGGGGTGATCTTATAGCGGTGAATATGATCTTGAGGGGAATTTAAAAAAAAAAAATCCCAGTGTTGGGTGAGTCCAGAACCAGGGGCCACAGTCTTAGAATAAAGGTGAGGTTATTTAAGACTGAGGTGAGAAAAAACGTTTTCACCCAGAGAGTTGTGAATTTATGGAATTCCCTGCCACAGAGGGCAGTGGAGGCCAAATCACTGGATGGATTTAAGAGAGAGTTAGATAGAGCTCTAGGTGCTAGTGGAGTCAAGGGATATGGGGAGAAGGCAGGCACGGGTTATTGATAGGGGACAATCAGCCATGATCACAATGAATGGTGGTGCTGGCTCGAAGGGCCGAATGGCATCCTCCTGCACCTATTTTCTATGTTTCTATGAATAGATAGGCTGAATGCAGAGTCTTTTACCCAGAGTAGGGGAATCAAGAACCAGAGGACATAGGTTTAAGGTGAGTTCTGGAGTCATACAGCATGGAAACAGTCCCTTCAGCCCAACAGCCCATGCCAACAAGATTCCCCATCTACACTAGTCCCACCTGCCGCGTTTGTCCATATCACTCTAAACTTTTCCTATCCATGCACTGAGAGAGGGAAAGTGTAATATGAACCTGAGAGCAACCTTTTCACATAGAGGATGGTGGATATGTGGAATGAGCTGGCAGAGGAGGGGGGTACCATAACAATATTTAAGAGACTTGGACAGGTACATGGATAGGAAAGGTTTAGGGGGATATGGACCAAATTCAGACAGGTGGGTCTATTGTATATGTGGCACCTTGGTTGGCATGGGCAAGTTCGGCCAAAACGCCTGTTTCCGGATTCCACACCCTGAGCTCATATTTTATGTCAATCTTTATATGAAAATTTAAAAAATATTGTTCAAAAATAAAAATATATCACATCCACAAACTCGCTTTTCGCTCCTGCTAGTTACATATTAAGAATACTTAACCAGACTTCTCAAACACAATGTTCCATTTACTGACTATCTAACCATGTTCTGGGTACCAACATCAGCACAAGCAACAATGCTAATTGGTCTGTTCCATGCTCTGTTCATTATAATTAATTTACTCAATGCTCAAGGAATTTTATTTCAATTGCTTCAGATTATATCCAGGATATTCCTTTTTAAATTTCCCTCTCTGCAATCTAACCAACAACAGTTCCAAAAATTAAATGTAAGACATTCAGTCTGAAGGGTCTTGACCCAAAACATCACCCATTCCTTCTCTCCAGAGATGCTGCCTGTCCCGCTGAGTTACTCCAGCATTTTGTGTTGACCTTCGAAAAAAATAATCCAATTGATTTGCTTTAAAAAATAATGGAGACCAAAAAAAGAGTTCAGTCATTTAAAAAAAAAATCAAATTTTCACCAGTAGATTGCCCTTAAAGTAAAATTGTGTCTCAAAACATCTTCCAAAATCTGACAGTGTTGCAGATTTCAGTTTGTCATCCAGTCTGAAAGGTACTGCCTAGTGCAGAATGAAGCTGAAAATCTACATTCCGCCCCCCACGTCTGTGAAGTAACTTATGCCAGCCAGGACATGCAATGGGTTTCAGTGCTCCTTGTTTAGGATCAGAAAGGAGGAGGAATGCACAAATACTTCAACGGATCCCTGCCCTGTTATTTGGCAATTACCAACTATTTTTTTTGCATGAAGGTATAAGATTAAAAATGGTTTCTTAAGATATTATGGACTGCGTAGTTGGACATTTAAGATATTGTCAATTAAGAACAAATACTATTCTCCACTCCAACATTCATCCTTCTTGGAACAGGCTATCCCACCTTCCTAACTGTAGGACCAATGATTGGCAAGGAATTAGTAGGGAGACAAAAATGCTGGAGAAACTCAGCGGGTGAGGCAGCATCTATGGAGCGAAGGAATGGGTGACGTTTCGGGTCGAGACTCTTCTTCAGACTGATGTGGGAGCGGGTGGGCAGGAAGAAGAAAGGAAGAGGCGGAGACAGTAGGCTGTGGGAGAGCTGGGAAGGGGAGGGGAAGGAGGGAGAAAGCAAGGACTACCTGAAATTGGAGAAGTCAATGTTCATACTGCTGGGGTGTGATTGAGGGGTGGGGGTGGGGAGCTGATAACATGACCTATTCTTGAATTTACAAGGATTATAACACTCCTCTTTTCAATGTCAATATCTCTTAATCCGACTGCCGTGGAAAGCACAAAACAACATGTTTCTTTTTGTCATATTTGCTCTTTGTGTGATGTCAGATTGAGAACATATTAGTGAGCACTGAAAGTTGTGCGTGCAAACATTCTTGCTAAAATCCTGTTGGAGCGGTAATTGGGTGGCCTACTATCCCCCCCTGGATTATCTAACTTCACGAGAAGAACGTAATATCCTCATGTAAACAATTCAATAATTAAGCAGCCATAAAACACATTGGAAAGGAATATGTTAAATTATTTAATTCAATGCACCTTGCCAATGTGTCAAGTAGACTACTAATGTGGCTAGTTGTCTGGATATAAAATAGGTGATACGATTGTAGATTTTCAACATGCATTCCTCCTACCACAAATTGCCATACCATCTTATCTCAGAATTTTGGCACTGACAAAGTTACCTGAATATCAGTGTATCTTTCAGTGAATTTCAGTGTATCTTTCAACAGATGCTGCCTGATCTGTTGAGTGTTTCCAGCGTTTACTGTCATTTGGGGAGGGTATAATTCTTGTATGAGGACAGTTAGAAAATTAAAGAGAAAGTACAAAACAATAATACAGGATAGTAAAATGACAACTAAAGTCTGTCAGGAAGAAGTAGCATACAAAACAGAGCATAATGCAAATTAGCATCAGTGGGGTGGTGGGAAGGAAGAATGGTAAAACATTTAAAAAATGAAAGCTCTTTACCAGAATACACACAGCTTTGGCAGCCATTAACTCAATTAATGGCACAAATAGAAATTAATCGGTATGATCTAAAGATCATTCCAGACACAAAATAAGAAAGGTTGGGAACAAAAAAAGAAATCAAATATTTTGTTTTTTTAACAAATAGGCAAACAGAAGTGGAATAAGAAGTCCTGATGGAGTTTTGGTGGAACTGAGAAAAAATAAAGTAATAGAAAAAAAATGTGGGAGTTATATATAATACCCCCTTCCCCATCCCAAACAGTAGTGGCACAATATAAATCACAAAATCAGCAAACCAAATGAGCCATAATGGCATGGAAGAAAAATTAAATCCATGTAGTTTTTACAATGTTTTTTTGGATTGGTATGTTGAGGAGCCAAGACCATAGGCTAATTATGATATATTATTGTGTAATGACAAAGGATTGATTGACAATATTATAATTAAAAGGTCATTTAGAGGACAGTGATACTAATGTGAGATTTTTAAATAAAAATTGAAAGTAGTTTACTTCAGTCTGAAATTGAAGTCTTCAATCCAAATAAAGCCATCAAAGTAGGCATTAGGTGTGCATTGGTGATGGCAAATTGGGAATCTATATTAAAATGTATGACTGTTAACAAACAATGGCTAATATTTAAGGAATTAATGCATAGCTTACAAGTTACATATATTTAAGGCAAAGAAATAGGAAAAGTAGTCCATGCATGGATAACAGAAAGTAAACATATTAAAATATCAAAAGATAAGAGCCCATAACGTTGCAAAGTAGCAGTAAATTTGAGGGCTGGGAACATTTCAGAATTCAGCAAAGCGGCCAAGGCATTGATCAAGAAAGGAAAGAATACAAGAGTAGATTAGAGTGAAACAGAAAAACATATTATAAGAGGTTTTACTGATATGTAAAAAGGAAATTTTGCCAAAGGCAATGAAAGTCCCTTAGTGACAAAGTTAAGAGCTTATTAGAGAATCAAGAAGTAGAAGAGAAAATAAACAAATATTTTGTGTCACCATCTTCACAGAAGACAGAAAAAATAATAATAATGAATTAAAAGGTCCACAATGAATAAGGTTCAAAGAAATTAATCTTAATTTGTTCTTTTGTTTTGTACTGATGGAACTGAAGGACAGTAAATTCCCTGGGCCTGACGAACTGCATCCAAGGGCTTTGGGCAAGATAGCTACGGAAATGGAAGATGATAACTGGTACAGCCACTAAAATTTCATGAATGCTAACACAACGGCTCAGATTTGAAGGTAGCAGACAGACCCCTATTATTTTAGAACAGGAAAGGAGAAAACACCTGGAATTATACAGAATTTAGTTTGACAAAAGCTGACGGGTAAATGTTGTAATTTATTATTAGGTGTGGCAATGGGAAATTTGATAATAATAATAGGATTGGATAGAACTAACATGGATTTACGAAAGGGAAATATTTTTTGTAAAATTTGAGGGTTTTTTAGGCTTTAACAAGCAGTGGAGAAAAGATCGAATTAGTTCATGTTCATGTATCTGGATTTTCAACAGTCCTTCGATATGGTAACAAATAAGAATGGTTAAACAAAATTAAAGTGCACAGTGATAAGTTGTAAATTGACAGATTGATGATTTGTTAATGGAGAGAAAACAACTTGTGGAACACACATTTGAGTTGGGAGGACATGATTAGTGGGTGATCCTAGCTGTTCACAAACTATTTCAATGATACAGATGGGAGACTCAAGTACAATGTACCCAACTTTGCTGACAACATAAAACTAGGTGTCAGCATTGCCCTTGACAAGAATACACAGAGGCACCCTAGAGATTTAAGAATAGGCATGGACATGGTAATGTAATGTGGAAACATTTGAGGTCATTCATTAGTGTTTAAAATAAAAAAAGTTTTATTTTAATTATGTGAAACCGAAAGGTGTTAGTATTCACAAAAACCTGGAGAATCTTGTATACAAACCAGTGAAAATCAACATGCAGGTATAGCAAACAATTTGGAAGGCAACAGTATGTTGGCCTTTATTTTCATGGAGATTTCCCCGATTTCTGGTGAGAACAGTGTGCGCAGGTCTAATCTCTACCTGACGAAGGATAGTAAAAACAAAGTGAAGGTGCGCCAAATTGATTGCTGGGATGTTGAGCTTTCTGTATAAGAAATACTTAAGGAGAGTGTGTCAATATTTCCACATTCAGGATAA
Organism: Malacoraja senta; assembly: GCA_038087875.1. Classification (NCBI taxonomy): domain Eukaryota; kingdom Metazoa; phylum Chordata; class Chondrichthyes; order Rajiformes; family Rajidae; genus Malacoraja; species Malacoraja senta. Next base: position 6,074,767 of record CM075996.1, on the reverse strand, counting down.
TGAGTGGTAATTAAATTGAAACATAAATAAATTCTGGTGATCGACACAGTGACCAAGGGTTAAGTCCTGACCTCTAATACAGTCTGCGTAGCATTTGCATCTTCTCCCTGTGACTGCATGGTTTCCTTCTGGCTTCTTCCAACCACACAAAAAAATATTGATTGATAGGGTAATGGGCACTGTAAATTGCCCCTAATGTTTAGACGAATCATGTAATCTGGAGAATACGAGGAGAGTAAAATGGGTTAGGGCAGGGTGTAAAAAATGGGGAGGAAGGAACTGCAGATGCTGGTTTACACCGAAGATACGACACAAAATGCTGGAGTAGCTCAGCGGGACCCGGGACACTCAGCATTGTGTGTAAAAATGGGTGCTTCATGGCAGCACAGACTCAGTGGACGGAAAGGCTCATTTCTTTGCTGTATCTCTCTATGACTATAATGGGTTTCAGCGGATAGATGTGGAGTTAATGTTTCCCTTGGCTAGAGTGTTAGAATCAGCCTGAAAATAAGAATTTAGCCATTTAGGACCCTTTGTGATAAGAAATTATTTTACTCAGAGTGTGATGGATCTTTGGAATTCAGTACCCAAGAGTACAGACTATATTCAAAGATCAACTGTATTTTAAATACGAAGAGAATCATGGGATATATGATTGGTGTAAAATATCAGCCATAATGAATGTGGCACAGGCACAAGTATCCTAACCCTGCTATATATTATGTTCATATGAGTAGGAAGGGGCTGCAGATGCTGGTTTAAATCGAAGATAGACACAAAAAGCTGGAGTAACCCAGTGGGTCAGACAGCATATGTGGAGCAAAGGAAGAGGTGACATTTCAGGTCGAGAAGAAGGGACTCACCTATTCCTTCGCTCCAGAGATGCTGGGTGACCCGCTGAGTTACCCCAGCTTTTTATGTCTATCATATGTTCATATGCTATTTTCTGTAGATACTGCCTGATCCAATAGTTGCAACATTTTGTTTTTCGTTTTACTTAAAGCACTATAAGATTTATAATGCCGCAGAATGAGTCTTCTGGGGTAATATTTTTGCCACCTCAGTAACACTTGGTGACTGACTATTCCTGTATTGAGCAACTCACTAGGAAATGCTAGAGGACAATGTGAATTTGAATTGAATTGACTGCCCAACAAAATATTCAACTATCAACATGTATTATATTTGTTGATCCTCCATTCAATGTATTTGTAAACTAGACAAAAGCACAGAAGCATCTATTGACCATGCAGCATCCAAAGAATGTTTTCATCTGACTAATTATGCCAAATCTCACCTGCAGTAACCAAGCCAATCATCCTTAATCATTAATTTCCAATTACATAATTTTTAAAAGTTTTTAAATTGACAAATTATTTTAATATAAGCATATTTTGATCATCGAGCATATCATGAGGCAAGAATTGTTCAGACTTAAGTGCAAAAATAAATCAAAAAATGTTTGTTCTGAATTCACAAAAATGCTGCTTCAATAACAATGAAATGTATACCTTATAAGCAATCTTCCTTCTAGTTTGCTCTTGTTTGGCAAGGTAATATTTTGCAATGGTTTAACTTCTCATGTATCAACAATCTTTAACATTTCTAAGTATCCATCTTTCCTGTGTGAACCCAGAAAGACATCCGCAGGCTGTTTAACTGCAGAGACACAAGTGCCTTACTCAATTGAAGTACACATACATTTCCAGCATGGAATGCTGAAAAGCGATCAGGAGTGAAAACTGTAGCAGGTTTCTTTTTGCTTTCCCTATCATTCTTAAGGCCGATATTTGGAAATGCCAAAGTGGGGTATATAATGATATAGATGCAATTAAATGCAGTTTCTATATTTAGAGGTTTCATAGTTTACACAAATCTTTTTAAGGAAACTCAGTGCTTTAAGGTCTAAATTAAACGTCATCTTGTGTCAGTTGAAATTCAGTTAGTGTTTTCGTCAATTCAAACTATCAGTAGAATATTACTGGTGAGATAGGAATTAGAAATTACATAAAATAGAATAGTGGCATTGGAATGAAGGAGATCAAAGTGGATGACATTAATTTCTAAAATATTCATCAGAAAGCCAACAACCTCAAATTAACACCCCTTTCTTTCATATAGAGTGCAAAAATTACTAAATAACTCGAGGCAGAGGTACTGTTTGCAGAGACAGCACAATTTTGTCGCAAATTCTGCTTGCTTCCATTAAGAACCTACAATCTGCAGGCACTTTCTATATCACCGTACAAAATATGTTCTAAACCACATTCCCCAGACTGCAAAAGCCATTGCTGCTTCTTTGTGTAATTGATATAATAACATTAGGTGTGTGGTATTCTCCGCAGAAGTACAAGAAAACCACCCACACGCAGCATTCGCCAAATATAATGAAACTATGTAAAATTAAATCTGTGTTGAAAGATGTTAATAGCTTTAGTCTAAAATATCATGCATAATTATATCCTATTTATATATATATATATTTAATATATTTAATTTCATAGCTGATTCCTTTTGTTTGCTAAAGATCAGGAGAAGGCCTACACCCACTTGCTCAAATTTAAATCCAGTTATTAGATAGGTAAATTAAGTTAAGAAGAAAATCAAAGAAATTACCGAACCAACACAACCGTACACATGTTTCAGTCACCACAATGACCACAATAATTTATAACTCTAAAATATGAATGTGAAGATGGGAGCTGCCACCAATCTTAAAATTATTTGATTGTAGGTCAGTGAAAATGATTCAGACGGAAAAGCTGTTTTTGGTTGATTATGGCTCCCTACATCTCTATTTAACAGAACTGCTGGAAAAGCACAAAATAGCATACACATACTAAAATGAGAAGCAAGTTCAGCACGCATAGGGTTAAATATCCTGTGCTTTGTCTCGATTACTGCAGTATACAGCAAGGAGAAAGGGTTCTTTAAATAAATAGACGTCCAAACCTTCGGGGTTTTTTTTACACAGGACAAGAACATCTGTAAATTTTTACTTCACCGGTCAGTTTAGTTAATTCAACTGAATTCAGTTTTCAGTGACATGATCACAGGAACTGGTTTATATATATTTTTTAAAGCAATTTGATTTTCTGATGCAATTTACAAGTCTTTATGCCCGTGAATATGGAAAACACAAGAAATGCAAGCAGTCTCCCTGATAACCAACAGAAAGCAGAGAGCACGGCAGACAATAGAAGCAATGATTCATTCTGTACAAATAAAACTGCACGGCACAGGCACATGGTTGAACTAACACTTTCCGCAAACATTTAGAGACAACAGCTAAAAATACTGAGGTATACCTGTGAAACCATCGTCTTTCTCTCCATAAACCAAGCAAATCAAATGTGAGCAATTTCTGATTTAGCTTGACTTTGAGACACAGATTGCACAGATTGGCCCCTCTCTTTCCTCTCCTGTTATCTTCCCCACAGCAACTCCCAGATCTTGGCCAGATGGCTCGTGCGGGCTCCGCCTTGCATGCCATGGGCTATTAATCACAACTAGCCACACCCCCACCAACCATTCCACACCCCCACCACCCCCCACCCCCAGTCTCCGAACCTGATACCTGATCCTCACAGAAAGAAAAAGCAGGAAAGCCAGCCCAATGTCTGCACTCTCCCAGCACTCCCTGAGGTGAATTAAGACGACATTTCTCCACGCAGCCGCTTATTATGCCAAGCCCAGATATGTTAAGATTTAACTTCTTACCAACCTTATGGAAAAAAATACATTTCGTTTCTTCATTTAGGAGCACTAAGTTTTTCCGTTCTCAAAAATGTTAAAAGGTTTATAACAACCTGAAGTACTTCAAAGGCATATGACAAAGCTCTGTTCACTGAAAATCTCCCCACAAATATGAATATCTGATTACTTTGCCTTTTTTTGACACCTAAATGGTATCTTCCATTTACTTTTTAAAGGCTTGATGGCAAACAATTCAGTGGACCAATATACTGAGGCGAAATCACAAACCATTTCCAAATGCAATTCATTAAAAAGTACTCAGACAAAGAGCAGCTCTCCAAAGTACCTCATTGATGCCCACTTATCTACAATGGACGGCTTTAAATGGTTAAAAAAGATACTGATTCTTAGATCCAATATCTAAACTCACAATTGCATTGAAGTGCCTCTAAAGGAAAATATTATAATATTCTCACATCCATATGGTGGGGGGTTGCAGGGAGAAGATGGGGGGAGGGACAGCTGATGCCCAGGGCAGTTTATTTCTGATTGCTCATAAGACAAAGAACACATTTACTTTGCACATGTTCTACATTTATGACCCATTGATTAATCACTTTTGAATGTCACTTCTGAATCTGCAAAATAGAGAAGCAGGTTTTGCAACTTTCTCTTCCTGATGCTTATACTCATTAGCATGTGAATTCCGAAATCCCAGCCCCCAGTAACACCTCACCAAGAGGCAAGGCGAGAAAGTGCAAGGCACTCATTTAACCACTGTTGCTTCCACAGGTGATTCTGCATTGAATACAAGGTAGATTAAAAAAATCTGGAGAAACTCAGCGGGTGAGACAGCATCCATGGAGCGAAAGAATAGGCGACATTGAAGACAAACAATTTTTCATTAATTTAGTACCTTTAAATACAAAACCTTTTTGCTTCATTGGAACTTTCAGATGTAATTGACAGTGAGCACATGTTATTTTGGACCAACATTTGGCATGGGAGGTTTTTAGAACCCATAAGGAAAAAAAATGATTGAGCATTTGAGTTAATGGAAATCAAGAGGTTATGTCAAATAAAACAGTTTTTTTTTTTAAAGCAAAACAAAGGACATTTATTGTCACATACACCAAATGGAGCAGGGAAATTTGAGTTACCATGCAGCACACAAATAAGATAAACACCACACTTTGGAATTTAACATAAAACATAAAAAAACATCCCCCCACGGCAGAATCAGCATTTCCCATTGTGATGGAAGACACCAAAGTTCAGTCTCTTCCTCTGTTCAGCTGTGGTCGGGGCCTATTGAGGCCTTCGCAGTCGCCGCTACGGCGGCCCGAATTTTTCAGGCCCTCGAACGGAAGAACACTCTCAGTGGCCCGGTGCCTCCGAATCAGCCGCTTCCTACCGGAGACCGCGGCTCCTGAAGTCCACAGTCCGAGCTGGGCGGAGATTCAACGCAGGCGACTTCGGCGAGAGATCCCAGGCTCCGCAATGTCAAAGTCAGTGCCGCCAGCGGCTAGAAAAGTCAGCACCGCCAGTGGCTGGAAGCTCCCGCCGCCCGTGGCTGAAAGCTCCACAGACCACAGCTCCATGGTGTTGAAGTCGGCAGTCACAGCACTCCGGAGCTCCAACACGGCGATTCCGGCAAGGCATCGCTCGCTCCGCGATGGAATCCCGTGCTGTGCTGCTGCTGAAGCCGAAGCCCTGGCCGGACTCCGGCAGGAAAGGCCGCGCCAATCCAGATGGTAGGCCGCGAGGAAGGGGCGAAGATGCGGCTCGGAGGATAAACGCATCCTCGACCTGGAAGTGATTAAGATAAACGGTTTCCCCCTTACCCCCCCCCCTCCCACCACATAAATAAGACTAAAGACCTCCAAAAACAAACTTTAAAACAGACTAAAAATAACAAAAAGGATGATAGGACAGACAGCTGCAGACAAGGCAGCCACACTCAATGGCGCCACCACTCGGAAAACCCCCCCAAAACAGTCAAATAGCCAGAGATAGTCAATGGACATAGTCCGTATGGATTCCTAAAGGCTATCCATAAAGTTTTTCATAAGAATGTTAGTTTATGAATGAGGGCACACAACCGTGCAGGTTAGGAGATTGGTTAGGTCTTGAAATATGGAGTTTGTTGAGTGGGTATAGAATAGACTTTGAAAATTATGATGCCCGACAAGGACCCATATCAATAAACTATATTTATTGATTACATAATTTACTGAAGTGCAGCATGAGCAAGTCAGCAATGACACAACATCTTTAGGTATTATAAATGTTGTAGATGGCAGCATAAAATGACAGGAATAAACAGATCCAGTGAAGAGGCCAAGACTCTGGCAGAGGCATTTCAATGCAGGCAAGTTATTCATTTTGCATCAATAAATTCCTCTTCGTTAAGTGAAAAACAAGGCACAGTGGAAATCCAAAGAGATTTCAGAGCATGCATTACAAGTATAATCATATGGAATAAGAAAAAAATCAGAAAGGCTAATCACTAAATATAAAAGGCTAGAAAATAAACTTGAGTTACTTTTTCTAGAGTTATATATTCCCTGGTTCAACCATATCACTGATAGTCTGCATAGTTCTGGGCATCACACCTTGAATGCAATGATCTTTTAAGTGTGTATAAGATTCATCAGAATGTTACCAGAGCTTTAGGGGTTAGATTCTGATCAGATATTACATTAATATTCTATTCCCTGAAATACTAACACTTAATGGATAATCTGATTGCTGTATTTGGAAATGAAAGGGATTGATAGAGTAAATAAAAACTCTGTCCATTAGTTTTGAGTCCAGGACAACAAAGAAAAATAATCAAAACCAGGTCACTCAAGATAGAAATTTGGATAAGGGAGGGAGGGCAGTCTAGTTTTAGAATCCTCTGCCCAGGGGATAACTCTGCATTTGTTTGTTCGTTCGCTCGTTCCCGTTAAGGCGCTGTGACACGGCAGCTTGTCTTTTTCTTTCTTTTTTTCCGCACTTTTAATTTTATTTTTATTTTAGTTTCAAGTTTTCGTGTACCTTATTGTGTGTTGTGACTGTTGGCAGACCAATTTCACTCTGGGATGAATAAAGTTGTATCGTATCGTAAGACAATTAGTAAACCTGCTCCATCTTTCAATCAGATTATGCGGATTTACCTCCTTAAATCTACTTTATATCTTATTCTCATAAGCTTTGATTCCTTCAGTGTATAAATCCACAATGATTATAGACATGCCTGAGATCAATGACCAAGCACCCACTGGTCTCTGTAGCAGAGAATTCTAAAGAATCATAACCAAGAGTAAAATGTCTTCCCATCCCAGTTTATAAGGCCATCTTCTGGCCATTGCAACAAATAAGATAGATGCTATTTCAACTAATTATTTTTAATGTAAGAATGGATTTTTGATAGCCAAGCATTCCCTCCTTCATTTACTGAAAGCAGAACATCACTGGCAAGCCTACATTTGTTGTCTATCTCTAACAGCCCTTGAAAACCAAAAAACATGCTGCATCCTGGAACTGCTGCTGTCCTGTTGGGGTGAAGGTACAGCCTTTGCATCGTTGATTAAACTGTTTCAGAACTGAGACTGTAAAAAACGAATGGTGATATATTTTCAATTTAGGATGATGTACCACTCAGTGAGGAACTTGGAGAACATTTTCCTTCGTGCCTTCTTCCTTGTCCTTCTTAATGAGCAATGTCAAATTTGAGAGGTGCCATCAAAGCCAAGCAATTATCTACAGGGCACTTTATAGATGTATATACAGTGCATTCATTGTTTGCCAATGGTGGAAGAATTACATGTTCTTGGTGGTGGATAGGATGACAATCTAGTGAGCTGTTTTGTCCTTAACAGTATAAAGCGAAGCGTGTTATGGACCCAGCATCAGGGAAACACGTCTGTCAGCCCATGAAATCCTTATCAACCATCCAAACACCCATTTATAGTATTTTTCTCTTAAATGAACTTTATTTTCCCCATATTCCATTTAACTCTCCCTAGATTCTACCATTCAATGGAATTTATCAGTGGCCAATTAAGCTACTATCCCGTCTTCAGGATGTAGGAGGATATCCATGCAGTTACCAGAAGCACTGGAAGTCAGATTGAACCCAGGTTGCTGGGCCTGTGCTCTACTAGCTGTGCCACTCTGTACTCAGAGGTTGCACTCTTGTGTAAATGGGGCATCTTGGTCAGCATGGGCAAGTTGGACTGAAGGGCCTGTTTTCACGCTGTATGATTCCATGACTGAATCGAATGATAGTGGAACCTTTTCCTCACCACAAATTTAGCTGTGCCCCAACTTTACACAACTTGAGTGGCTTGCAAACGTTTAATCTGGTCATTTGACTGTGGAATTACTTGGGTCTATCTATCACTGCTTTTGTTTAGCATGCAGTTCTTATGAATTTGAAGTATTAAAGAGTTTACAGCTTTTTTATTTAATACGGTTGGCGGTGCTGCAGCATGCTTTTTTACACTCCTTACTAAACCAGACATGGTCCCAAAGATGCATATTCATGGCAGATGTACCAGATCACAAATATTATAGATTGCAGTTGAATACAATTGTGCTGTTGCTGACAGCTCACAGTATCTCATGGTTGGCTGATTTGGAGCTGCTGGATCTATTCTGAAGTACTCATTTACCATGATCAGTAGTGCTACATGACATGATGCAGGATGCCCTTGGTCAGGTCAGGCTTTTTATATCAAGGACTATAGTGTGATTGTTCCTACACTATTATGATGGACAGATGGCTCTGTAATGGGCGATGATCAGTTTAAGCAGACTTTTCCCTCTTTTCTTTGCTCTGAACTTTCATAACTTAGTTGCCTAAGTGTGTGGTAGTTCTGCTGAACTGCTCTTGATAATGGACGTTGAAGTTCCTCATCTGAAATACATTCTGCCCCTTAACCATCTGCAATGTCTCTTCCAATTGTTCATCAGTTCAATTAGGGCAGAAGACAGTAACCAGCAGGTTTCCTTTCTAATGTATGACTACATTCCATAAGAATTCTGAATTAGTCAGTCAGCATCAAAGACGTAGGGTCTCTTCTTCCCTACCCTGCTGGTGGGATGGGACATGCCCAGCAACTGTGAAGGAGCAGTTTACAATGTTAACCTAAGGAATGTTTTGAAGGGAACAACTGTGTCAGACATTTGTTCAACTAGATTGTGGGACAGCTCTCCCAATTTAGACTTCAGTCCACGGACATTTGTCAGGAGGATCTTACAAGGTCAACTGTCCCAGCAGTGACTTTGCTATGACCAAACAGATGTCTTGGTCAATGCTGGATTTCTGCATGGGTTTATTCTTCCTTTTGTTTTAACGCATCACTTTTTTTTTAAACTGTGTCTTCCTATGCTATCTCAGTTAAAAGAGTAAATCACATTGCTATTGATCTATGCCTAGTTTGGAAAGCATATCACAAGCTGAAATTAGACAAATTCATGAATTTATCTGTCTCATCGTCATAAAACTAGTCTTTTTTTAAAAGGAACATAATTAATTAGATTCAAGTTCCCCATTTTGTGTTAGAAGTTGAACTCGTATCTCCGGTTTGCTAATCCAGATCTTTGGACAATAAATCCAATAATTTAACCCCTGCAACACATTCCTTAATTAAGGGACATAATGCCAAGTGGATGAATTAGAATTGATCTGTCATGTTTTCACTGAACCACCTCGCCCGCTCCTGTCCCTATCGTTTAATTCAACTACATCAATTATCACAATATCATTCAGGGAATTTTTTTAATTCAACAAATTATTTAACACCAGAGATCAGAAATGCACCATGTACAAATCAAACAGTTAACTATCTCTCTCTAAAATGACTGTCTGGGAACATGTTAGTATGCTCAGGTAATCCTTGAAAAGACTAAATTTGTAGCTTTTTGTTTATTTTATTGTTTAGAATTGATAACTATGACCAACTATGAAAGTTATTTTGAACCTTAGATATTAAACCGTAAATTCCTCCATGTTCTAAATTACAAATTTCACACATAAATAGCTGCACACACTAATGGGGAAAGTAACCTGGATTTGAACTTAGGGCATTATCATTAGGTAGGAAAGGAACAATGGTATTCAAAATGTTGTTAACTCAAAGAAAAAAGTGAGACGATTCATTAAAGTAGGTTTGCTAAGTTCTTGACAACAGTTAATACTTCCAAAACATATAGCTACAATTCCAATGAATTCTAACATTGTGAAAATATTAAAATTAGATCCTTTCTGACATTCCTATTCAACTATAGTAGAATGTAGCAGTTTGAGTGCTGAAAAGTGCTATTTCTGATTGGTGAGTTGGGATTGCTGATATTTTGAATAAAAATTGAGTGTTGGAAACACTCAGACAACCAGGCAGCATATGTGGAAAGAGAAAAAAGCCTTCAAGCAGAATCTTTTGTCATTTACTGTTGAGATCTAACTGGGTTTGTCAAACCACTGCAGTGTAAATAATATGCAGATCATGTGTACTGTCTGATTAAATGTTTTCCTCAATGTTGCTATGACGCAGCTTCTTGAAGCATAGGTGTATGAATCTCTAGATAATTTGCCCAAGTGTTCATCATTATATGCATGGCTAAAAATTAAGCATTGACAGATCATTCTGGAAGTTTGCATGTGCAACTACCATCAATTGCAGAGTTAGTTGTCCCAGACTCCTGCAGAAAGATTAACCTTTTGGAGAAAGGAAGATTCAAGACAAGGTACAGCTGCCCATTTAATTTTCTAGTTTCAAGCAAAAGAAAATGCAAGGAAGTTAAAAATAGCAAAGGAATCGCCCATACCTTTTCCTCCTACAATTGAGGATAATTACATATTTCGGTATATTCCCAGCTCATCCTCTAATACTGCCCTTGTACAATCATATTTTGCATCAGCTTCAACCTGGCTGCAGGAGGCTGTACCTGCCAGTTAAATGTACAGATTCACAAAAAAGTGGACAGGAACCCACTAATTCTCTTCTCTGTTATCCACACCAAAACTGTTTTGGGATCTGTGTGGAGGGGGTTGGGGTTATGGTAACCAACAATATAGTATCTACATGATATCATAAGGAAACCGCTCCCATATCACAACTGCGATCACCAAAGCAATTTTCACAATATTGTATTATTTCCTTGATACTTTGTGTGGCACATGATAAAATCTCATGCATATGACATTGAACTTGAACTCGAGTTCAGCTCATGGAGCTGTTACCTTGCAGCTCCCGTGATCCAGGTTTGCTTCTGCTCTCCAGTATGGAGTTTCCACCTTCTCTCAATGACAGTGTGGATTTGCTCCTATATTACAAAGTTGTGGGAATTGGTAGGTTAAATGGCCACTGTAAATTGCCCTCAGTGTGCAGGTGAGTGGCAAATCTGAGGGGGCGTTGATGGGAATGGGAATAGTATAAAATAGGATGAGTATAAGATTAGTGTATGCGTGCACTAGATGGTGGCCATGACCTGGTGGGCCAAATGGTGCATTTCCATGTTGTGACTGACTTTCTATGATATTCAAATATTTAGCAGCACCGTTTACATCAATCATTAAGTCTTATTGAATGGCACAGCCAAAGGCACTTTAATTGTCGTTTATCTGTGAAATACAAGGATACCCCAAATGATCAGAATGTATTAGTAAATTCACACATAGTTTATGCCACATGTTACCACTAACTAAATGTACAGAATCATTTTGATCATGCAATCAATGTAGTCCATTCAACAACTATACAATTTGTGGATATATGAACAAGTAATTCTTTCACTGTTCATGGAAAATGTGTAACTGAGTATTTAAACTAGATTCAATCTTGTGTAGGTCAGTAAACAAGATGTTTTGTTAACCTTTGAATTGCTGAAAAAATCTAAACATCAAGGTTACACTTAAAGCAGTTTATTATTGATTGACAAAGACTAAACCTATGGTTAAATGAATTCCACACCAATGATGTGCACTCAAATCACAAATTGAACTCAAAAGGCACACAAGGACAATCAGTGGTATTCTTCTTTCCAATGCCACAGATGAAATGAGCAAATCTGTACAATCCAGGACGTTGGTCTTGAATATTGCCATTTTCCCCAGAGAATATTATACTAAGAATTTATCTTGGTATCTGAGAAGTCAGTCTTGAGGTATCTGTGATCGGTGGAGCATCTTGTGTTCCAACCTTTATACACCCAGTCCTTGAGATTGGTTTTTTCCCCCCATTCCAATTTTGAGAAGGTGCCACATAAAAAGTTACTGCACAAGATATTGGTTTATGAGATCAGACCTCTGGTTTGCATTGAGCCTCACCCTGGCACTGGGAAAGGCTCCCCCTCCCTCATTTCGATATGCTTCCAGCCCTCCCATTTTTATTCTGCTATTCATACCATCCCTCCAGACCCTATCACCCATTTGCATCCATCTACAACCTATATTTCACACACTGGATCCCCCTCCCTGCCTCTCCGTGTGTTCTGGAGAATGATAAAGCGGAGATAGATGAGATTTTAGAACTTGAGGAATCAAGGCTTATGGGGATTGGGCAGGAAAATGAAAAGATCAGACCAGCCATAATCTTATTGAAAAGACAGCGCAGCTCGTGGGTCCACAAAGTCAAAGCCCCTGAAGAATTTGGCAGATTCATAAAGCAATCGGCTAAGACAACTCATTTCAATGCAAAATCCACAGGGTTTGTACATAACCTATATCACTCTTTCACCCTACCTATTTGTTCTTAAGATACGCGCACACCTCAGAAGAACAAGTGAGCACAAAAATCATAAATAGAATCAATTTCATTTTCAACGATTTTATTAATACTATTGTGCTCCTTGGTCATCTTAAAGCTGATAGCACTTACACAAGTAGTGAGTCAACAGTGAAATAAAGGAAGACATGTCTACAGCAGCAGTACTGAATAATTAGTTCTTAACTCTCCAGGTTATAATCTGCGCAACAAAAATAATGAAGTTAAATATATCATAAATAAAGTAATATGCTGTTAGTCTAGAAACAATTTTACCATCCCACATTCTATAATTCAGTACACTGGAGTTTTCCAGATAAACCTTTGGTTAGCTAGATAACAATTTGTCCTTGAAAGGACAACTAACACAAGAAAAAAACTGCAGACTTGCACCTATTCATACCAAATGTCTGGGAAAGTATTCTTATGTTTTTAGAAAAACAAACTGATAGATGGATGTACACCTAGAAAATAAACCTGACCCTTTCTGATGTTTAAGTTTATTGATCTGAAATGTTAACTGTTTCTCTATCCAGAAATATTGTTTGACCCAACATTGTGTTTTACTTTCTACATTTGCAGTATTTTAGTTTAGTAAATTGTTTACTGACAGAATACCACAATGTTTATTTATTTAATTTAAATAAAATAATTTCCATCCTTGGGAACAGATGCTGAGATATAACTAGACTAAGTGGGATCCGTTGGGTCCCTGTCACACAGGAGGCTTGGCCCCCCAATGCAATATTCCACCACTCGCCCATAGCCCCCAACTGCACAGATGCAGCTCGTTTCCCCTCATCCCTAGCACTCTCTCCCCCTCCTCTTCACCCTCCCTCTTCTTTCACCTCTCCTCCACCCCTCCCTCACCTCTCTCCCCCTCCGTCACTCCCACCCTCCTCTCCCCTCCTATCCCTCTATCCCCCACCTCTCCCACTCCTCTCATCCACTACCCCCCCCCACTATCTGTCCTCACCTCCCCCACTGCCCTCCTCTCCCTCTATTCCCCACTCCCTACCTCCCCCACTCCCCCTCCCCTCCCTCTATTCCCCCTCCTCCCCCACCTCACCATCCTTTTCCCTCTCCTCCTCCCCTTCCCCCAATCCCTCCCTCACCTCTCCTTTCCCCTACCCTCAGTCACACCCTCCCTCCCTCCATAACTCCTCTCCCCTCCCTACTCCCTTCCTCTATCCCCTCTCCTCCCCCACTCTCCCTCCCCATGATCTCGAGGTTGCCGCTCCTCTTCCCTCTTGCATGCCCCGGAGGAGCATCAGCCGTCGGCGCCCTCAGAGCCAGGCCTCGGATCGGCTCGGAAGCACCAGCAGCTACGGCCACGCCGGCGTGTGGGCGGGGTGGAGGTGGAGAGTCCAGAGACGGGGGAGGAGCCATGGGGGAGGGTGGAGGTATCGCGAAGGAGGGGGCAGGAGCCAGCGAGGGGGACCA